>OZ030021.1:11697500-12020000 GCA_964023405.1 Apodemus agrarius
GTCTGCTGCTGGGTGTCTCCGTGCCATCATGAGCACATTTTATAAATAGAGACACAAGGCTGTACTTAAGTAGGTATAAGACATTCTTATGGACCTATGTAAGTTAATTGTATACTTAAGCATGTAGTATGATACATGTTCAGCAATTTTTATTTCAAGTACTTAGATATTTATTTACAAATAGTCACTTAAAATATTTCCCTTTAGGGATATGATCAGAATTCCCAAATAGTGGTTTCTAAATAAGGGATATTGATTAAACACTGGAAAAATCCACCTGAATAAGGCCACAAAGTTATCACCACTCTCTTAGAATACCTTATAATTGGATCCAGTCAAGTTGTTCAGGGAAAAGTCCCACTAGAATAGTCAAAGGGAGGTAGAAATATTTTAATCAGAAATGATGATATCATCCATGTGAAGACTATGTGGCCAGTTCATGCACTTGTCTTTGCATTGTGAAAGACAACCATGTCTTAGTGCTTTTAAAAATTTACACCTCGACTATGGAGATAGCAAACAAAAATGCTAGTGGGACTGAGACTTGGTCTTTAACATGCAACTTACAGGAAATGTTCACATGTAATTTTATTCTGTGGTCAGTACTGATAGCCCATATGACTCAGTATATACAGATGGGAGCCCACCATGACTCCTGCATCTGTGTGGGACTGTGGAAGTTCACACCGCTGAAAATGCACAGACACAAAAGATGGAGAAACAGTGGTTCCAGATTTTAATATTGTACAGAAAACTTAACCAGGCCAAGTATTGCTCTGATAAATAGCTACTTAAAAATAATGTTAGACAAATAATACAGCATGTTTCAGTCTGCTAAGCTTAAATTGGCATTCCAGTTACATCAGAATAAATGTTAGTTTTTCAAAGGTGCTCACAGAAGGGTTTGCTTTCCTTAAAGTTGCAGCTCTTTTCTATTGAGTTTCTGTTTGATGAATTAATTTATTCTGCGAGTGTGTGTGTGTGTGTGTGTGTGTGTGTGAAAGAGAGAGAGAGAGACAGAGAGACAGAGAGAGAGAGAGAGAGAGAGAGAGAGAGACAGAGACAGAGAGAGAGACAGAGAGAGAGACAGAGAGAAGAGACTTGCATGCCCAGAGAACATTTTGTGGCAGTTGTGATTTCCTTGCCATGATGTGAATCCCGGGTATGAAGTCAGGTCTTTGGGCTTGGTGGAAAGTGCATCACCTCAAGAGCCCCTTGTTGGAGTTTCAATATTTTCTTAGGAAGTAAAAACATTTTCCTGGTGAAAATCAATTAAGTCATTAACCTCACATCAAACCAACTTATGTATGAGTTTTGCAGAAAAGGAAGCTCAGTTCAAATTAATAAGTTGGAAAAAAATCAAGGCGTGTATACATTTTTATGAAGTTGGGGTGTGGCCATATTTTCAAAGATCACATCCATTGATTTTTCTCGACATTATTTTCTTTGATGATTCTAAAATATTATATCTAATGGTACTTTGTGTTGATGGGTGCCAGAGAACAATAGTTTGAATCAAGTAACACCACTTTGGATGATAATCCTCTTCCCAAGAGTCATACATCTATCTAACAAAACTCCAAGTGCCAGGCAAGGAGAAGATCAATTGACAATCCTACGTCACAACCAGCATGGCAAGACATCCTCAGGTGCGTAATATTGACACAATTATCTTGGAGGTAACCAATAGCTGTCTACTTGAACATTAAGCTCAACTTAATATGAGGGAATTCATTCCTGGTAATGGTAGAACTAACTACCTGTGGCTGGTGAGGTCATGGAACCTAGAATAGAATCTACTACTGCCATTTCCCTAAACCATTATATTTATAACTGCATTTTAAATATATACTTTTACCCCAAGGCAAGTGTACCACTAATCAAGTTTCTATTTGCATAAGATGTGGACTATTATGGAGATTCATAACTAATCAAAGGCATAGAGCAACTGACTGTGGGGTGTCCAACACCAACGGGCAACTCTACATGACAGTCCTTACACCTTAGGGTCATAGATCATCATGGTAGAGGAAATATAGAGATCATAGGAGCCAGAGATTCTGCATGAGAGTGTCTTCTATACAGGTCAGAACAGCTGCACCACCACCCCTAAATCTCAACAATGTGGTAACCCTAAGTGATATGTACATAATGACAATACTAGCTGACAGTGTAACATGCATGTGGAAGTTTATAAAAGGCTTCACCCCCCCCCAGATGAAGTAAGAAACTAATGGCTATCAAGAAAGGGGAATGAGTTTTTATTTCCAGGATGAGATCCTTGGTAAATATTCCAATTCCAAATGGTCAGATCTAAAAATGTATACATACTAGCAACACTAAATGGACTCATAGTCTATGTTTACACACACACACACACACACACACACACACACACTCACACACACATACACACATGTAGCAATAATTGAAGAACAGGTTATGTATATTGGGAGGGAGTTGGAAGGGCATAGGATGAGTTAGAGGGGAAGACTTCATGGTGAAAATCATGCAAGTGCATACAGTATTCATGTATGAAATTGTCACAAATTGAAACATTTAAACTAAAATAGAGGTATGAAAACAACCCTGAACCTCCAGCATTTAATCAGAAGAGGACATGTTTGAGTTATATCACACATTATCCTGAGGAATAAAGATAGAGACAAAACCTTAAGATGTTTACCAGATTTTAAAGATGCAGGTTTCTTCAAACAATAACCATAATCATAAAATTGAAACCAGATTGAAATTTAGATCATAATTATGATCGTTTTGGAATTTTTGACCATAAGGAATGACTTTCTGGGATTTTTTTTTTTATCAATATCCTTAGGAAGTTTGGGGGAGAAATACACTCTTCTTGGCAGTGTTGGAGCATGGTAGATGCTCTAGATGTATCAGAGCATTCAAAGGGCAGGGAGTGACATTCTTCTCTGGGTGTTTCCTGTGTTGCGAACTGAGTGCAGGTCCTTGTGTATGCTGAGGGACTGCCATTCCATCTGCAGGGGCAGTGAAGTCCTCATTTTAGAGACCGAAGTGAACGCCTTCAGTTTGACATCTTTCTATTCCTTTTTTTTTCAATTCTGAAAGACATTTACAAAGTTGCTTTAGCCCTCAGTCCCAAGGGCAAGACAGAACTTAACTCCACAGATCAGTAATGTGACACGCAATTAATGCTCTATGAGCCGTTTGCCAGAATAGAGTTCGGTGGTCATCAGTTAAAACACAGCAATGATAATTGCAATTACTAGCTGATTTCTAGATTTGAGATTATACTTTATTTTAAAGGCATGACTATGTTCACTTCTGAGTTCTCCTGTGAGCTGAGTATCTGTGTTCACAGGAACATTCCAGTATGGGAAAATGATAAACACAGGCAACAGTTAAGAAGGAAAACAATATTTTAAAAAAACATATTTTTGAGAATTTCATTCATGTGCACTGTGTTTTCACATCATTTCCACCCTTTCCTTTCCTCTTCTACCTGTTTTCTCCACAACCCTCTCAGGCCATGACGTTTATAATTATTTTACATACATATGTATATAAACCCACTGAGCGTGTTTTTGTGTTATTCATATGTACAACTGTTTAAGGCTTACCATGTAGGACTGGATAACCTATCGGCGCTCATTCCTGGAGCAAGCTGACCTTTCCTCTCTCAGCAGCCATCGTCTAAGGATAGAGCTTTGTGACATTTCCCCCATCCTCCTTGGTATTTTAAAAGGCGAGGTCCTTATGCAGGTCTTGCTTTGGAGACCATATTGTTGAGAGTTCATGAGCTACATATATAGAAGACAACACTCTGAAGCAGACATCCTCCTGGTCCTCTGGCTCTTAGCATCTTCCTTTTCCGTAATGTCTCCTGAGCCTTGTGTGTCCACTGTACTAACTGTGGGGTGTGCGTCTCACGGGCCCTTCTCTGAGTTTTGACCGAGAATAATGGCAAAACAAGACTTTTCGCCAACGTTGTTGTGACAAAGGACAACCCTCTTCCCCCCTCTCTTCTCCTTTGCCTCCTCCATTTCTCCTCTCACGTTCATGTGCTTCAAGGTGTTTCTAGATTGCTCAGGCTGCTGAGCTGTGGCTTCATCTCTCCCTGCCTCAGTCTCCTCAGTGATGGGAATACAAACACGCACCATCACTTTTGACCAATCTTAGTAACTCACTAAAGGTTTTAATACATAGAAATAAGAAGAAATCAGGCATCCCTTTTCACCCAAAGTGGTCAAACAGACAAAGATCCCTGAAAAAAATGTTACTTTTTAAAGGAACCTAAGAGACACAGCACCTCATTTCTTTTGTATTTATGACCAGAGTGGCACTGGTCTTCCCAGATGGGAATAGTACCACTGAGAAGTACAGAAGTTAGATCAAAATTCCGTGGTCAGAGGAAAACTGAACACAATCCAAAACTTTTGAGAGCATGAAAATGGTCTGGACACATTAGCATGTTGCTGCTTATTTCTGAATTCTCCATGGGTGTATCTGGATTCCAAATTAATGCTTCCGGATGCCACATTGATGTTTCTGGATTCCACGTAGATCTTTCTGGATTCTACATTGGTATTTCTGTATACACTGGTGTATCATAATTGTGTGATCACACTGATGAATGAGCTTACTCTAAAGTATGTCAAGTTTCATGATTTAAACCAAATTAAACTCCTAGAATTTTATACAGCAACTTTATTATAATATTATCTTATTAAATTCTTGATGACAGTTATAAGTTAATCCACTTAAAACAGACTCCTGCTCCAATCTTCAGTCTCCTTGACAAGTAGATCAGTCAGGGATGAGTTCTAGTCCTGTTGCATTTTCTTTATTTTTTCTTTTCTTTCTTTCTTTTTTTGGTTCTTTGAGACAGGGTTTCTCTATATAGCCCTGGCTGTCCTGGAACTCACTCTGTAGACCAGGCTGGCCTCCAACTCAGAAATCCGCCTGCTGCCTCTGCCTCCCAAGGGCTGGGATTACAGGCGTGAGCCACCACCACCCGTCCTGTTGCATTTTTTATTAACAATATGCACAGCTTTTACATTTCCAGTAGCTCCAATTGTCTTTTGCCCTGCAGTTTTAAGAGAATAACTGGCCACATCTAGTCTGATAACACAGAGGCTTCCTGATCTACAACTTGTTGCTGTCCCGGTGACTTCCTGCTGATGACCAGTGAATATGCCCTGAGACTCACTCTGGAGTCACTAAGATGGGAAGCAGATGCAGTTTGACAGACATCTACTTCCAGATCAATCTCCGCAGCTCTCTAAGTGAGGGGTGATCACTGTAAATCTTTTTCTGCAGTTGATTTATATTGTAATTAAGGCAGAGGAGAAGCACATACAAGGCCAAAAGCAGAAAAGTAGCACACATTTTTCATGGAAAGTTTCCTCCCGCTGTAAGTCAGAGCACAAGGGAGAGTTAGAAAAAAAATGTTAGGGACTGGTCATGCTCACTGCTGTGATATGGAGAAATAGTAAGTCATCTTTTTTTTTTCCTTTTTTTTACAAATACATATATTTCAGTTGACTTTAAAAAAGCAAATGGCGAGTTTATCTTGTAGCTCATAAAAGCAATCTTTCAGCATTTCCTATTCTTCTATTTTAATCAAATTATCTCCCAATGTATTTCAATGAAAGTGTGCTAAAGAGATGGGCAGCAGTTAATGCTTTTTGGTGCACCTTTGCAGAGGTACACGGGGGAGGGGCAGGGGAAGGACTCGCCCCATGGGTCCTGCAGATCAGACTTTCTGAGGGATTAAAAAGTAGTAGAGATTGCATAAACTGAATGGCTCCGAAGGGGGGAAAATGTTAGTTTGTCGTTTTTAAATGCAGTGTTATTAGATTTTAAGCCCTGCAGTATTCATAAGAAACATCATATTGATAAATTTTATGCACACTTTCAAATACTACCGGATTCCAAAACAAAGTAAGATAAGACTGGAAGAGTCAAGCAGCTGTGGGCCTTTTGTTGTTGTTGTTGGGTTTGTACAATCTGAAGGAGGATGGGGAATCTAAACAATGAGGCTGTATTTCCAGAAATACAGTGTAACATTACTTAAATTAAGGAGAAATATAAACCTATGCTTTGGACCATGATGAAGGGAAAATAACAACTTAATTTCATGTATATATATAAAAATATATACATACACATGAAATACATATTACACACACACACACATATCTCACTGGTAGTTTAAACAAGATGGCAGCTCCTTATTCTAAATAAATACAACTCAAGGTAGAAAGTACTTTGGATGCCTTATTCTGGCCTATTGAAAATGCAGATCCACACCAATGACTCACTGAAGTTCACACTTCTGCTGGATTCTTGTGTGTGTTTGTGGGCAGGACATAACATAAGGGGATTGTTATCTTTACCATGTCCTTTCAAAAGACAAAGGCTTACTAAATAAAAAGAACAACTTTCCCCAAATTATTCTCATAGATTAAATTGGTCGCTAATCCCCCCATATTTATTGCTAATTTAATTAGCAGTTTAATCTCACCTTTCTTTTTTCTTATCAGAAGCAAGAGGAACCCTGTGTATTTCTTTGAGGAAAGTCAAATGTTTTGTGTAAAATAATTTTGTAAATACTGAATACTGTTGTTCCATTTATCAAGTGGAATAAAGCCCAGTAGCATATTAAGTGATTTCATATAATGTGAAGTTTTTAAAAAAGAAATCATATCATTTTAAAATCACCGAGTTCTAAAATTTATTGCCAACTTGATCTCTCATGGGGTAGCATCCGTTAAGTCCCCGGTAGGTACAATCAGGAAAGAGTATTTCGTGTGAAGAAATGGAACACATAAAATGAAATCTTAGCTGGCATGGTGGTAGATACCTGCAATCCTTGAACTCAGGAGGCTGAGGCAGAAGGACATAGTTTTCCAGGCTAGCCTGAGCCTCATAGCAATACCATCTTGCAAAAGAACAAAACAAAACAAAACAGAGTAACCAACCAGCAAGTAACTGACTGACCATCCACCATCCACCCACACACCAACCAACCAACCAACCAACCAACCAACCAACCAACCAACCTATTAACTCCCTGGATCTTGTGGTTAGTATTCAGTCCTTACACAGGCACATTAGTTCTTATGTTTAGGATATTTCTCCTATTTCAGAAGAAAATGTTTTGATGAAAACCGGAAAACCAAGACAAGCTTTTCAGGAAAGTCTCTTTCTAGATATTAGAGCTCAAGGTTTGATCTCATGTGACAAACAGATGATCAGTTTAGCAACATTGTATAGATGCTGGTATGGCCACGGAAGGATGGCTTTTGCAGAGAGTAACAGCATGACTAGATAAGAGCCTAAAAATATCTTACCAGGGAAGCTGACCCATAGACCAAGGCAGAGACATAAAAGACATGCATCTACTTAGGGGATGATGAATGAATAAGCACTTTTGGAGTTCAGGGTAATAAAGCTGAACAGTAAGGTGGGTGTATATTACCTAGGGATCTCAAAGATGTGCATTAAGGAAAATGACTACTGACAATGGTGAACAAGAAAATGGAGCCATTGGGCTGAGAGCATCTATAGGTGGAGCTCAGACTCCATGGACATGACAGACAGAGTATGAGTCCCATGATGATGGAATGCATGATTGATTTGTATCTCACTCCAGTTGTCACAATATGGAACACTTGCTTTTGCTAAAACTAATAAACCTATTAAAGGATAAGATCTCATGGTTAAATCAGCAGCACCATTCCCAGGAAGCACAGACAGTGCTGTAAGTTTCCAAAATTGTTTTCCCTTCATTGTTAATTGCAAGTTGAAGGTGTTCTGGGCTGTAGGAGCGAGTTGTTGCTGTTGTTTTCTCTCTTAGTGTTTATATGTTCTCTACAATTATAGATTTTACTAACCATAAAATTATATTATTAAACAATTTGTTGGTTATATGTTGCCACATTTTAGATGTAGGTCTATATATTTTTTTACTTCCATTCCTTTCTTTTCTACAATAGTTCCCTCTGCCTTCATTCTTCATTAAATATTGTATGGCTATATTAACATGCTGAAGTTCTCAATAGTTCTGTTTGTAATATTTTTGCACTGCTGGTGTACCATGAGGCTCCTGAGGACTCAAAACAATGAAATCTTGCCACCACTGCACCAGTCTTTAAGGGGTGGAATCTGCTTTTCTGGAGGAAACTAGGGTTTTGGAATTGTGAATAGCTTTATGTAGAAGGTTGTAGGCCAGTCTTTAAGGGGAGGTGTCTGTTTTTCTGGAGGAAACTAAGGGGTTTTTGAATTGTTGAGAGCTTTATGTGGAAGGTTGCAGACAGTGCCTGGGTTGTACTGCCCGGCAGAGAAAGGAGCTTGAGAAACTGGATGTTTGATGGTTTGGTACCTGGTCATACTTCCTTGTGGTTCTGTGTAGCAGGAGTGGCTTAAATGGGGAGAGAAGAAGCTGATAATGACAGATACTGAACACAAATGTTGTTGTAGATGGGCCTGGTGCTGTTCTTGTGAACCAATCCCCTAATGAATAACAGAGCCAATCACTGGGCGAGTAGGAGGGACTTCCAGATTGGAAGGAGGAAGAGAGGAAGCAGGAGAGAGTAAAGACTTGTTTTTAGGTAAACTGGTTGGCTGTCTTAAGAAAAAATTGATACAACAATGTATGCGTTGCTGAAATGTATGTGACAATTCAAAAAGTAGTACTCTTGTTCCCTGGTCACACAGCAGAGCATTTTCT
Source organism: Apodemus agrarius (assembly GCA_964023405.1). Classification (NCBI taxonomy): domain Eukaryota; kingdom Metazoa; phylum Chordata; class Mammalia; order Rodentia; family Muridae; genus Apodemus; species Apodemus agrarius. The sequence continues at coordinate 11,706,220 of OZ030021.1, forward strand.
TTGCTGTCAGAGTTGTAACCCTCAGCCCAACTTTGTCTGGATTACCCCCGGAAATACTTCCTTTAAAATTTTTATTCCTTAAGTATTTCCAAAGTGAGATGATAAGAATCCCCTACAGGGAAAGATGCACAGATGAGGGATAGTTAGGACGTGTAAATCAACTATTTCTTCTGTGCTGACTATGGAATTTCAGGCTGACCTTTGTTGAGCAAGACAATATTCATTCAACTTTGACATTACATTCCAAAGATTTGACAACATTGGGTGAATTTTCAAGTTCTTTTTCTTTCACAAACAACTCAAATACCCCTAAGCTGGAGTTGTTTCCAAATTGGTGGCTTTCCTTGACTAGATTCCTCAGGAATACATAGATACATGCTTATGCCATTAAGCAGTTTTTTCTATTTACTAAAATCACCTCAGGATTGCTGCAAGTGATGTTTTGGATTTCTTATAAAGTAATGTTGGATGTCGTTGTTGTTGTTGTTGGAACACATGAAAACGTTAAGGCATTCTAAGTTTTCTTCACATATCTTTTCTAGTGACATCTGATTTCTAGCAAGTTTTAAGAGCCAAGCTTAGAAAGAAAGAAAGAAAGAAAGAAAGAAAGAAAGAAAGAAAGAAAGAAAGAAAAAAAGAAATCAAACCACTCTCAAGGGACCTAACTTCACCTTTAAACAAATCTCTAGACAAATAGAAATAGGAAATATTCACAAGCAGGGAAGGTAAGAAATTATAAGAACATAGTTAAACATCAAGTACCAAAAACATAAGTAAAATTCAAATAGCGAAAAGGCAATGTGATCAGCTGAAACCAGCCAAGATATCATAGAGAAGTGGAATCAAGCAGGGAGGACATTTAAGAGTGACAACTGTCTGCCACAGACAACTGGGGGAACAAAAACACCCACAAAGCTGAGTCTAGAGATAAGAATTGGAATGACAGAGATAAAAAATATATAAAAGAAGATTGAAGGCAGATTTAATGTTGTATTTTGAAGATAAAAATTCCAAAATGAGGAACATAGAAAGGGTTACTTTTAAAAGAAAGGGGCTAGTTAGCATAGTGATGTTTTCAACCAACCTGAAATATATGTACATAAGAACACACTCACATAAATGCATATCCTACACACACACACACACACACACACACACACACACACAAACTCCAAAAGAAAATAAATGATGTGTGCGGTACTTGCAACTTGTGACTTCCACAGTGAGATCTGGCCCAATCACCAGAAGACAAATCAGCAAGTGATAAACATTTTCAAGCATATTCAGCTGTAAGAAGTCTCTTCCATTTGTTTTGCCTAATTGTTTAGTATTATCTAAACAAATTCAGAGCTCTGATGAGCTCTATGATGATAAAATTCCATTTTATGCTATTTTTGTCCTATATTTGGAGCAAAGAAACTTCCTGACATCACCAATTTGGTCATGAATGCTGGTCCTACACAAGAAGCTTTGCACAACCTTCAGAGGACTATATGTGAATACTGTTGCAGCAGTCAAAAAATGAAGCCTTGCAGACATATTGCAACTGAAACTGATCTACTGACAGAGTGGTCCTTCAGTGAAGACCTGTGGGTGAACTCTCATTACAGACAGCAACCTGTTGCAGGAAATATTAAAAAAATAGAGCCATCATGTTCCTATGCTTCTGCCTCTGCCCCAGTGGCCTGGCCAGCCATGCACTGGTGGGCAATAGCCCACCTGTTTTTATCTCGTGGAGACTCTGACTCAGAACTCTATGATCTCTCTACCCAGCTTGTTAGGTTCCCACTGGCAGGTTGCTACCACACCAACCCTGTGCTTCAAATCCCCCATGACCTTTGTGGTGCACCTCAGGCAAACCCATCCTTTGCCTCCATAGTACCTTTCTCTCTTGAACTTGGACAAGCCACTGTGTGAAGGAAAACAGAAGACAAACTTAGTTCAGAAATGATGGTAACCCAGTTGTTGGGTGCAGCAACTAAAATCCTGATCTTATAAGTCTTATTAAATCCAAATCCTTCTTTGTTGAATTCTGACAGATCCATCATTGAAACTGGGAGACACTCATAGCTACATCCCCCAGGAGGAGTAGAAGACAAGAAATCATCAAACTCAGGGATGAAATCAATCAAATGGAAACAAAGAGAACCATACAAAGAATCAACAAAACCAGGAGCTGGTTCTTTGAGAAAATCAACAAGATAGATAAACCCTTAGCCAGACTAAACAAAGGGCACAGAGACTATCCAAATTAACAAAATTAGAAATGAAAAGGGAGATATAACAACAGAAACTGAGGAAATCAAAAAACCATCAGATCCTACTACAAAAGCCTATATGCAATGCAACTGGAAAATCTGGAGGACATGGACAATTTTCTAGACAGATACCAAATACCAAAATTAAATCAGAAAGAAATAGATCATCTAAACAGTCCCATAACTCCTAAAGAAATAGAAGGGGTTATAGAAAGTCTTCCAACCAAAAAAAGCACAGGACCAGATTGTTTTAGTGCAGAATTCTATCATACCTTCAAAGAAGACCTAACACCAATACTCTTCAAACTATTCCACAAAATAGAAACAGAAGGAACACTACCCAATTCATTCTATGAAGCCACAATTATTCTGATACCAAAACCACACAAAGATCCAACAAGGAAGGAGAACGACATGCCAATATCCCTTATGAATATCGATGCAAAAATACTCAACAAAATTCTTGCCAATTGAATCCAAGAACACATCTAAACGATTGTCCTCATTCCCTATCCACTCCTTCTTTATTTCTCTTTAGTAAATGGCAGGATTTTCAGGGATATAATCTGAACATGGCATATCAGGTGGCAATAACTCTAGTCACCTTTCCCCATATTAAGCCTGGAAGAGGCAACCCAGTAGGAGAAAAGGGGTTCCAAAAGCAGGGAAAAGAGTCAGAGACAGGACCCCTCCCCCTGACACACACAGTGTTAGGAGTCCTACAAAGTGAACAAGCTACACAACTGTAAACTATATGCAGAGGAAGTACATATATCTTGATTCTGCTCAGATAGTCCCATTCCTGTGACTAACCATAGAAACTTGTTGGAACCATGTTTATTCAAAGCATCCCGATGTTTTAAGTGCATATTCTGCAAGCTAAGCACCGTCCTTTTCTTTCTTTTCCTATTTTAAAAATTATGTTATTTCACTTGAGATTATTTATTGTTGTTTTTCTTTTTCTTCTTTTTTTATTAGATATTTTCTCTATTTACATTTCAAATGTTATCCCCTTTCCTCCTTTCTCCCCGAAATGCCCCATCCCACCTCCTCTCCCCCTATTCACTAACACACTCACTCCCACTTTCCTGTCCTGCCATTTCCTTACCCTGGGGCAACAAGCCTTCACAGAAACAAGGGCCTCTTCTCCTATTGGTGTCTGACAAGACCATCCTCTGCTACATATGTGGCTGGAGCAACTTGGATTGGCAGGATTGATGTAGTAAAAATGGCCACCTTGTGGAAAGCATTCTAGAGATTCAGTACAATTCCCATAAAAATTCCAACTCAATTCTTCATAGAGTTAGAAAGACCAATTTGAAAATTCATCTGGAATAAACCCAGGATAGCAAAAACTATTCTCAACCATAAAAGAACTTCTGGCAGAATCATCGTCCCTGACTGCAAGCTATACTACAGAGTAATAGTGGTAAAAACTGCATGGAATTGGTACAGTGACAGGCAGCTCAATCATTGGAATAGAATTAAAGAGCCAAAAATGAATCCACACACCTATGGTCACTTGATCTTTGATAAAGGAGATAAAACCATCCAATGGAAAAAAGACATTTTCAAAAAATGATGCTGGTCAGTCAACATGTAGAAGAATGCAAATTGATCCATTTTTATCTCCCTGTACAAAGCTCAAGTCCAAGTGGATCAAGGACCTCCACATAAAACCATATACACTGAAACTAATAGAAAAGAACGTGGGAGAAGAGCCTCAAACACATGCACACAGGGTAAAATTTCCTGAACCAAACACCAATAGCTTATGCTATAAGATCAAGAAATGACAAATGGGACATCATAAAATTGCAAAGCTTCTGTAAGGCAAAGGACACTGTCAATAGGACAAAATGGCAACCAATAAATTGCTAAAAGATCTTTACCAATCCTACTTCCAATAGAGGGCTAATATCCAACATATACAAAGAACTCAAGAAGTTAAATTCCAGAGAACCAAATACCCCTATTAAAAATGGGGTACTGAGAGAGCTAAACTAAAAATTCTCAACTGAGGAATATCGGACGGCTGAGAAACACCTAAAGAAATATTCAGCATCCTTAGTTATCAGGGACATGCAAATCAAACAACCCTGAGATTTCACCTCACACCAGTCAGAATGGCTAAGATCAAAAACTCAGGTGAGAGCAGATGCTGGTGAGGATGTGGAGAAAGAGAAACACTCTTCCATTGCTGGTGTGATTGCATGCTGGTACAACCACTCTGGAAATCAGTTTGGTGGTCCCTCAGAAAACTGGACTATCTGAGGACCCAGCTATACCACTCCTGGGTATATACCCAGAAGATGCTCCAACATGTAATAAGGACACATGCTCCATTATGTTCATAGCAGCCTCATTTATAATATGCAGAAGCTGGAAAGAGCCCAGATGTCCCTCAACAGAAGAATGGATTTAGAAAATGTGGTACATTTACACAATGGAGTACTACTCAGCTATTAAAAACAATGAATTCATGAAATTCTTAGGCAAATGGATGGAACTAAAAAATTTCATTCTGAGTAAGGTAACCCAATCACAAAAGAACACTCATGGTATACACTTACTTATAAGTGGATATTAGCCCAGAAGCTCAGAATACCCAAGATATAAATCTCAGACCACATGAAGCTCAAGAAGAAGGAAAACCAAAGTGTGGATACCTTGGTCCTTCTTAGAAGGGGGAACAAAATACACGCGGGAGAAGATATGGAAACAAAGTGTGGAGCAGAGACTGAAGGAAAGGTCATCCAGAGACTGCCCCAGCTGGGGATCCATTCCATACACAGTCACCAAACCCAGACACTATTGTGAATGCCAAGAAGTGCTTGCTGACAGGAGCCTGATGTAGCTGTCTCCTGAGAGACTGTGCCAGTGCCTGAAAAATACACCATTGGATGCTCTCAGCCAACCATTGATTGCACTGAACAAAGGGTCCCCAATGGAGGAGTTAGAGAAAGGATCCAAGGAGCTGAAGGGGTTTGCAGCGCCATAGGAGGAACAACATATGAACCAACCAGTACCCCCAGAGCTCCCAGGGACTAAACCACCAACCAAAGAGTGCACAGTCCTTTTCTTTACATAGGTTTCAGTTAACACGTAGCTATTTCTGTTTCTGTGCCCCTTACCATCTTCCTCCTTCCTCCCCTTCTTTCTTTTTCTTCTTTGTTCTTGTCCCTTTTCTCTTTCTCCTGCTTGCTCTCTCATGTCCTGCTACCTCATGGTTTGTCTCCTGGACCTACAGGCAACTGCACTCCCGGGACCGGTTAGTCAATACTGCAGTCCCAGTAATGTGCAAGGCCTGGGTCTCAACATGCTATCTTCTGGACAGTCTCTGCACTTTTCTTTTTTCTGTGTCATTGAATGTATTACACCATATCGACATTGCCTCTTTTTAAAAATTCATGAACCATGTTTTGCTTTTCATGTAAGATCAGAAACTAAACAAGATTTGTATCTATAATACCTATTTTTTAAAAGGAAAAACTTCCACAATGATGTTATGGTCCATTCTAGCACCAGTGTCCACTCCTTTCTTCTTGTGAGACATCACTTGATATGTGATTTGTGTCTTTGGTGTTCCAAGCTTGTGGGAGAGTACAAGAACAGTAAAGTGGGAGGGGGTGGATGCGGGAGCAGGGGGAGGGAAAAGGACATGTGGGACCTTTGGGGGTGGGGAACCAGAAAAAGGGAAATGAATTGTAAATATAGAATATATACAATAAAAAAATTAAAAAAAAGAAAGACATATTATATCAGGGCATGAAAGAATTGAGATAACCCAGCACCAAGAACAATAATTAAGAAAAACAAAAGCCCTTCCCCAGAGACTTTCTCATGGCTTCTTTCTGCTCCCAAGCTGCCCTGTATGGTCATGCTACCTATTGCCCATATTATCTAATTCATATGTTATTTGTCATGTTTGTAGTGGTGTCACAATTATTAACGCTATCCTGTGTTAGTAGATCATTGAATCCCATGACTACATAAAATTCAGCTACATACAAATTCATCAAAATTGATTTCCATTTCATCAAAGTTCAAACAGTAGCAACCATGATGTAAGTTCTACCTCTGCCTGCAGCACATATGTTTTTGCTAGGCCTGTACCCAGGAAAAAAGAAAGCTTTCTATTATATTTTTGCTACAAATATGTCTTTAAGTATTATCAGCCTTTATACAACACAAAATAAAGACAAAAGTAAAATGAAAACATATTAAATATGAGAAAATGTGATAATTTCCTTTAAACCCTAAACTATGGAATAAAGGCAGTAAACTTAAAAAAAAAAAAGGAAAAACTTCACAAAATTTCGTTTTAACTTTTTCTCTCTCCTCCTCTCTTCAAATGTTTGCCATGGGTCGGTGTTCTCATGCTTCTCAGAGATAAATAATCTTTCTGTCACTCGGTCAACTTCTTATTTCTCAGTCCTTGTGATCATTTTGTTTGAATTTGTTCTCTGGGTTTTATTCACATCCTCCTAACACCCCACGCTGCCTTCAGTCAACATGCGTCGGCAAACTTGTATTATCCCAAGGATCAATGGTAGTTGTTCCTTTTCTAATAAGCTGATTTTATTACCATATTCCCTTTATTAATGGTCTGGCCTTCATTCTATTCCCAACAGGTATTTAAATGATCTTTATTTGCCTTTATTTATTGACTATTTTACATATATATTTTTATTACTCTGATACTCAAGAAATGAGTTAAGTATATTCTCACAGTGTTTGTTTTTTTAACATCAACTTTATTTTTATTTAAATTTATTTACTTTTTATTAGTTGATAGTTTTATAAATTTATATAATGAATGTTAATTGTTTTCACCACTTAAAACTATTTAAAATGGCAGTGATTGAGAGATATTCTTTCTTTATTATATGTAAGTACATTGTAGTTGTCTTCAGACACCAGAAGAGGTGTCAGATCACCTACGGATGGTTGTGAGCCACCATTTGGGTGCTGGGATTTGAACTCAGGACCTTCAGGAGAACAGATTGTGCTCTTACCTGCTGAGCCATCTCTCCAGATGATTGAGAGATATTCTTAAACGTTGCTATTTAATAATGTAAGATGTGTAGAAGAATTTTTAAATCTCTGATGTTGCCTATCCACATCAACGATATCTGATGTGCCAGGTGTTTATCTCTGACGCTGGAAAACTGAAATGCATTTTGGTGGATTATTTGGAAACTTGAACTATTTTTCAAATTTCATACTAAACTATGAAATATAACATAAAATATTTATGCTATAATGGTTAAAGTTTGGATCATATATCGAAAGATATAGTACAGTTCAACAGTCACTTGGTTTAGCAAATGCTACAAGTGTCTAGCATCTCTCATTACAGTAAGCGAAGATACAAAAAACACACAAACTTCATAGATGCTATAGGGAAAGCAGTTTGCTTCATTTATTCTTCTATTAATAAAATTTAAATCTTCGATCTGGGGCTGGAGAGATGGCTCAGTGGTTAAGAGCACTGACTGCTCTTCCAGAGGTCCTGAGTTCAATGCCCAGCAACCACATGGTGGCTCACAACCATCTGTAATGGAATCCCATGCGCTCTTCTGGTGTGTCTGAGGACAGTGCCAGTGTACTCATAAACATAAAATAAATAAGTCTTTAAAAAAAATAAAATCTTCAACCTGCTGAGTCAGTGTGGATTTCTATTACTGTGGTAAATACCACGACTTCGGGAAGAACAGACTTATTTGGGCTTTGGCTTTCTAGAGAATCCAGAAGAGGAATCTGAGGCAGGAACCTGGAAGCCGGAACTGAAGTAGAGACAGTAGAGGAACTGCTTCTGGCCTGGCTCCCCATGCCTCACTCCGATTGCTTTCCTATACAACTTAGTAGCACCCGCACAGGAGTGCTCTGCCCCCAAGTGGGATGTGCCCTCTCATGTCATTTATGTATTGTTCTTATAACCTCCACTCTGGACTGCACCCACCAACCACTCTCCTAGTTCTGGACCTTTGACTTCTCCCAAAGAGTTCTCCTTTATGCTTTAATGAATTCATAGTTCATCACTCTGCCTTATTGCTTATCGCTTTAGACCTCATCTACATCCTAATAATCTTATTTATTTTTTCTCATATTACATCTATGACTATAAATATACATACATATATAAATTCAAATATAATTCTTGCATGTGAGGACGATTTTGATGTTTGTATTTCTGAGTCTGGCCTATTTCACCTATTGTAATGATGTCTATATTCTATCCATTTTTCTATGATTGACATAATTTCATTTTTTCTTGAAAGCCAAGTCAAAGCCCATCATGTATTTACCACAGTCATTCATTTGTTGATGGCATCCATGCTGGCTTATGATCTTAGCTATTGTGAACAGGGTAGCAGCGAGCACGGTGTGTAAACATTTCTGTGATGTGCTGCCTTAGAGCCCTATAGACACTCAGGAGTGATATAGTTGGATCTTCAGGGAAATGTAAGTTAAAAGCACATTGAGGTTCCATCCCATCCAGACACAATTATTACCAAGTGAGCAGATGGTAGGTGGAGAGGTTAGGAGCATCTGGGAAGAATCCTCATTAGGGTATGGAAAAAAACATGATCAAAATACTTTATACCTAAAAATAAGCAGCCAATAAAAGATATCCAAGTGTTAAAAATACTTTAAAAAGAAATGAAAAAATGCCAGTGAGGATGTGGGGAAAGAGCTCTGGTATAGCAACTATAGAAATAGACATGGAAATTATTCAAAAAATGGTAACTCCTGAAGTTACTACATTAATAGTTACACCCAATATTCTTCCTTTTCCTGTCTTTTACTCCACAAGTCCACAGATTAAAGAAACTGCCTTCTCATTCTATCTTCTCCCTATATCAAAAAAAGAAAGCATTGGCACATGGAATATCACGTTTATTGGGAAACGGTCTAGATCAAGATTCAGAAAATATGGGATTTGAACCTGGCTACACAGCTTGTGAGCCATGCCACAAATATTTATGTTGTCTGTGCACACGTGCATGGCTTGTGTGTGTGTGTGTGTGTGTGTGTGTGTGTGTGTGTGTGTGTTTTGCGTGCATGCATAATGCACCCCACATTAATACCTGGAGCTCACAGAAGCCAGAAGAGGGCACTGGATCTCCTGGAACTGTAATTACAGATGAAGTAAGACTCTGTGCCTGTGCTGGTCACAACATCTATATAAGTCTTCTGCAATAGCAGCAACTGCTCTTAGCTGCTGACCTACCTGTCCAGATCTCTGGAAGTTAATGTATTTATCAAATTTTTATTTTCCTTTTTATTATTATTTTCTATATTCTTTGCTTACATTCCAAATGATTTTTCCCTTTCCCAGTTCCCCCCTCCCCCTAAGTCCCATAAGCCCTCTTCCCTCTGCCAGTTCCCCAATCAACCCCTCCCACTTCTCTGTCCTGGCAATCCCCTACAATGCTGCATCAAGTCTTTCTAGGACCAGGGCTCTCTCCTGCCTTCTTCTTGGGAATGATTTGATATGTGGCTTGTGGCTTGGGTATTTAGAGCTTCTGGGCTAATACGCACTTATTATGCATTAAATTATGCATTCCATGTGTGTTCTTTTGAGAATGAGTTATCTCACTTAGTATGATATTTTCCAATTCCAACCATTTGCCTAAGAATTTCATGAATTCATTGTTTTTAATTGCTGAGTAGTAGTCCATTGTGCAAATATACCACATTTTCTGTATACATTCCTCCATTGAGGGACATCTGGGTACTTTCCTGCTTCTGGCTATTATAAATAAGGCTGCTATGAACATAGTGGAGCATGCGTGCTTATTGCGTGCTGGGGAATCCTCTGGGTATATGCCCAGGAGTGGTATAGCAGGGTCCTCCAGAAGTGTCATTTCCAGGTTTCTGAGGAATTGCCAGACTGATTTCCACAGTGGTTGTACCAGCTTGCAATCCCACCAGCAGTGGAGGAGTGTTCCTCTTTCTCCACATTCTGGCCAACACGTGCTGTTTCCTGAGTTTTAATCTTAGGCATTCTGACTGGTGTGAGGTGAAATCTCAGGGTTGTTTTGATTTGCATTTCCCTAATGACTAATGATGTTGAACATTTCTTTTTTTAATTTTCTATATTCTTTGTTTACATTCCAAAGGCTTTCCCCTTTCCCAGTTCCCCCCTCACCATATGTCCCATAAATCCTCTTCCCTCTGCCCATTCCCCAATCACCCCCCACCATTTCTCTGTTCTGCTACTCTCCTGCAATACTGGATCAAGTCTTTTAGGGACCAGGGTCCTCTTCTTCCTTCTTCTAGGGGATCTTTTGATTTGCTAATTGTGCCTTGAGTATTCAGAGCTTCTGGGCTAATTAATATCCATTTATCAGTGATTGCATTTCAAGTGTATCCTTTTGTGATTGGCTTAGCTCACTTGGGATGATATTTTCCAGTTCCAACAATTTGCCTACAAATTTCATGAATTCATTATATTTAATTGCTGAGAAGTATTCCATTGTATGAATATAACACATTTTCTGAATCCATTTCTCCTTTGAGGGACGGCAGGGTACTTTCCAACTTCTGGCTATTATAAATCAGGCTGCTATGAACATAGTGGAGCATGTGTCTTTGTTGCATGCAGGGGAATCCTCTGGTTATATGATCAGGAGTGGTACGACAGGGTCCTCTGGAAGTGTCATGCCCAATTTTCTGAGGAACCACCAGACTGATTTCCAGAGTGGTCGTACCATCTTACAATCACCAACAGTGGAGGTATGTTCCTCTTTCTCCCCATCCTTGCCAACACCTGTTGTCTCTTGAGTTTCTAATCTCAGCCATTCTAACTGGTATGAGGTTGAATCTCAGGGTTGTTTTGATTTACATTTCCCTGATGAGTAATGATGTTGAACATCTTTTAAGGTGCTTCTCAGCCATCCAAATTTCTTCAGGTGAAATTTCTTTGTTTAGCTCTGTACCCCATTTTTTTTAATAATTTGGTTCTCTGGGGTCTAACTTCTTGAGTTCTTTGTATATATATGATATTAGCCATCTGTCAGATGTAGGGTTGGTGAAGATCTTTTCCCAATTAATTGGTGCTGTTTTGCCCTTCTGACAGTGTCCTTTGCCTTATGAAACTTTGTAATTTTATGAGGTCCTATTAGTCAATTCTTGATCTTAGAGAATAAATTATTGGTGTTCTGTTCAGGAACTTTCCCCCATGCCCATGTCCTCCTGGGTCTTCCCCAATTTCTTGTCTATTAGTTTCAGTGTGTCTGGTTTTATGTAGAGGTCTTGATCCACTTGGAGTTGATCTTCGTACAAGGAGATAAGAGTGGGTCAATTCGCATTCTTCTGTATGCTGACCTCCAGTTGAACCAGCACCATTTGTTGAAGAGGCTATCTTTTTTCCACTGGATGGTTGTAGTTCCTTTATCAAAGATCAAGTGACCATAATTCTGTGGGTTCATTTCCGGGTCTTCAATTCTATTCCATTGATCTACTTGCCTGTCACTGTACCAATACCATGCAGTTTTTTTTTAACACAATTGCTCCGGAGTACTGCTTGAGTTTGGGGATATTGATTTTCCCAGCAGCTCTTTTATTGTTGAGAGTAGTTTTAGCTACCCTGGGTTTTTTGTTATTCCAGATGAATTTGAGAATTTCTCTTTCTAGATCTTTGAAGAATTGATTTGGGATTTTGATGGGGATTGCACTGAATCTGTAGATTGCTTTTGGCAAGATGGCCATTTTTACTATATTAGTCCTGCCAATCCAAGAGCATGAAATATTTTTCCATCTTCTGAGGTCTTCTTCAATTTCTTTCTTCAAAGACTTGAAGTTCCTGTCACTTGTTTGGTTAGAGTCACGCCAACATACTTTATATTGTTTGTGGTTATTGTGAAGGGTGTTATTTCTCTAACTTCTTGCTCAGCTTGCTTGTCCTTTGAGTATAGGAATGCTACTGATTTGCTTGAGTTTATTTTATAACCAGCCACTTTGCTGAAGTTGTTTATCAGCTGTAGTAATTCTCTGGTAGAGTTTTTTGGGTCACTTAAATATACTATCATATCATCGGCAAATAGTGATAGTTTGACTTCTTCCTTTCCAATTTGTATCCCCTTGACTTCTTTCTTAAGGTGCTTCTCAGCCATCTGAAGTTCTTCAGGTGAAAATTCTTTGTTTAGCTCTGTTCCCCATTTTTAATAGGGTTTATTGGTTCTTTGGGGTCTAATTTCTTGAGTTCTTTGTATATATTGAATATGAGTCCTCTGTTAGATGTGGGGTTGGTGAAGATCTTTTCCCAATTTGTTGGTTGCCATTTTGTCCTTTGGATGGTGTCCTTTGCCTTACAAAAACTTTGTAATTTTATGAGATCTCATTTGTCAAGTCTTGATGTTAGAGCATAAGCTATTGATGTTCTGTTCAGGAACTTTCCCCCTGTGTCCATATCCTCAATGGAGTTCCCCAGTTTTAGTTTCAGTGTGTCTGGTTTCATGTGGAGGTCCTTGATCCATTTGGAGTTGAGCTTAGTACAAGGAGATAAAAATGGATCAATTTGCATTCTTCTGCATGCTGACCTTCCATTTGTTGAAAAGGCTATCATTTTTCCACTGGATTTTTTCAGCTCCTTTCTCGAAGATCAAGTGACCATAGGTGTGTGGGTTCATTTCTGGGTCTTCAATTCTATTCCATTGATCCACCTGTCACTATGCCAATACCATGCATTTTTTAACACTATTGCTCTGTAGTACTGCTTGAAGTCTGGGATACTGATTCCCCCAGAAGTTCTTTTATTGTTGAGTATAGTTTTAACTATCTTGGGTTTTTTGTTACTCCAGATGAATTTGAGAGTTGCTCTTTCTAAATCTATGAAGAACTGAGTTGGGATTTTGATGGGGATTGCATTGAATCTGTATATTGCTTTTGGCAAGATGGCCATTTTAACTATATTAATCCTGCCAATCCACGAGGATGGAAGATTTTTTTCCATTTTCTGTGGTCTTCTTCAATTTCTTTCTTCAGAGACCTGAAGTTCCTGTCATACAGATCTTTCACTTGTTTGGTTAGAGTCGTACTAAGATACTTTATATTGTTTTTGGCTATTGTGAAGGGTGTCATTTCCCTAATTTCTTTCTCAGCCTGCTTATCCTTTGAGTATAGGAAGGCTACTGATTTGCTTGAGTTGATTTTATAACCAGGTACTTTGCTGAAGTTTTTTATCAGTTGTAGAATTTCTCTGGTGGAGTTTTCACTTAAGCATACTATCATACCATCTGCAAATAGTGATAGTCAGACATCTTCCTTTCCAATTTGTATCCCTTTGACTTCCTTATGTTGTCTAATTGCTCTCACTAGAACTTCAAGTACTATATTGAAAAGATATGGAGAGAGGGGGCAGCGTTATCTAGTCCCTGATTTTAGTGAGATTGCCTTAAGTTTCTCTCCATTTAGTTTGATGTTGGCTACCAGTTTGCTGTCTATTGCTTTTACTATGTTTACATATGGGCCTTGAATTCCTGTTCTTTCCAAGCCTTTTAGCATGAAAGGATGCTGAATTTTGTCAAATGCTTTTTCAGCATCTAATGAAATGACCATGTGGTTTTTTTCTTTGAGTTTGTTTATGTAGTGGCTTGCATTGTTGGATTTCCGTATATTGAACCATCCCTACATCCTTGGGATGAAGCCTATTTGATCATGGTGAATGATCATATTGATGTGTTCTTGGATTCAGTTGGCAAGAATTTTATTTAGTATTTTGCATCAATGTTCATAAGGGAAATTGGCCTGAAGTTCTCTTTCTTTGTTGGATCTTTGTGTGGTTTTGGTATTAGAGTGATTGTGGTTTCGTAGAATGAGTTGGGTAGTGTTCCTTCTGTTTCTATTTTGTGGAATAGTTTGAAGAGTATTGGTGTTAGGTCTTCTTTGAAGGTCTGATAGCATTCTGCACTAAAACCATCTGGTCCTGTGCTTTTTTTTTTTTTTTTTTTTTTTTGGTTGGAAGACTTTCTATGACCTCTTCTATTTCTTTAGGGATTATGGGACTGTTTGGATGATCTATTTGATACTGATTTAATTTTGGTATTTGGTATCTGTCTAAGAAATTGTCCATTTCCTCCAGATTCTTTGTTGTGTTGAGTATAGACTTTTGTAGTAGGATCTGATGATTTTTTTAATTTCCTCAGTTTCTGTTGTTATATCTCCCTTTTCATTTCTAATTTTGTTAATTTGGATACTGTTGCTGTGACCTCTGATTAGTCTGGCTAAGGGTTTATCTATCTTGTTGATTTTCTCAAAGAACCAGCTCCTAGTTTTGTTGATTCTTTGTATGGTTCTCTTTGTTTCCACTTGATTGATTTCAGCCCTGAGTTTGATGATTTCCTGTCTTCTACTCCTCCTGGGTGAATTAGCTTGTTTATGTTGTAGGGCTTTCAGGTGTTCTCTCCTGTTTGCTCTCTCCTGTTTCTTTTTGCAGGCACTCAGGGCTATGAGTTTTCCTCTTAGCACTGCTTTCACTGTGTCCCATAAATTTGGGTATGTTGTGCCTTCATTTTCATTAAATTCTAAAAGGTCTTTGCTTTCTTTCTTTGTTTCTTCCTTGACCAAGGTATCATTGAGTATTGTTCAGCTTACACATGTAAGTGGGCTTTCTGTTGTTTTTGTTGCTATTGAAGACCACTCTTACTCCATAGTGATGATAGGAGACATGGGTTTAGTTTTATCTTTTTATATTTGTTGAGGCTTGTCTTGTGACCAATTATATGATCTATTTTGGAGAAGGTACCATGAGGTGCTGAGAAAAAGGTATTTTTTTGCTTTAGAATGAAATATTCTAAATATATCTGTTAAATCCAATTGGTCCAAAGCTTCAATTAGTTCCACTGTGTCCCTGTTTAGTTTCTGTTTTCCTGATCGGTCCATTGAGGTGAGTGGAGTGTTGAAGTCACCTACAATTATTGTGTTTGGTGCAATGTATGCTTTGAACTTTAGTAAAGTTTCTTTTACGAATGAGTGTGCCTTGCTTTTGGAGCATAGATGTTCATAATTGAGAGTTCTTCTTGGTGGACTTTTCCTTTGACTAGCAAGAAGTGTCCTTCTGTGTCTCTTTTGATGACTTTTGGTTGAAAGTCAATTTTATCTGATATTAGAATGGCTATTCTGGCTTGTTTCCTGAGACCATTTGCTTATAAAATTGTCTCCTAGCCTTTTATACTAAGGAAGTTTTTGTCTTTGACACTGAGGTGTGTTCCCTATATGCAGCAAAATGTACACACTGTTTATATATCCAGTTTGTTAGTCTATGTCTTTTTATTGGGGTATGAGTCCATTGAAGTTAAGAGATAATAAGAAATAGTGATTATTACTTCCTGTCATTTTTGATGTTATTTTTATGTTTGAGTGGTTATCTTCTTTTGGGTTTGATGAAAGAAGGTTACTATCTTGCTTTTTCCAGGGTGTAGTTTCCCTCCTTGTATTGGTGTTTTCCACCTATTATCTTTTGTAGGGCTGGGTTTGTGGAAAGTTATTGGGTAAATTTGGTTTTGTCGTGGAATATCTTGGTTTCTTCATCTATCGTGATTGAGAGTTTTGCTGGGTATGGTAGTCTTGGTTGAAGTTTGTGTTCTCTTAGAGTCTGCATGCGATCTTCCCAGGATCTTCTAGCTTTCATGGTCTCTGGTGAGAAGTCTGGCTTAATTCTGATAGGTCTTCCTTTATATGTTACTTGGCCTTTTTCTCTTACTGCCTTTAATATTCTTTCTTTTTTTAGTACATTTGGGGTTTTGATTATTATGTGATGGGAGGTATTTCTGTTCTGATCCAGTCTGTTTGGAATTCTGTAGGCTTATTGTATATTCATGGGCATCTCTCTCTTTAGGTTAGGGAAGTTTTCTTCCAGAATTTTGTTGAAGATATTTGCTGGCCCTTTAACTTGTAAATCTTCACTCTCATCTATACCTATAATCCTTAGGTTTGGTCTTCTCATTGTGTCTTGGATTTCCTGGATGTTTTGGGTTACATGCTTTTTTCATTTAGCATTTTCTTTGACTGTTGAGTCAATGGTCTATGGTATCTTTGGCATCTGAGATTCTTTCTTCTATCTCTTGTATTCTGTTATTGATATTTGCATCTATGACCCCTGATTTCTTCCCAAGGTTTTCCATCTCTAAAGTTGTCTCCCTTTGTGATTTCTTAGTTGTTTCTACTTCTGTGTTTAGATCCTGGATTGTTTTGCTTAGTTCCTCCACTTGTTTGTTTGTGTTTTCGTGTAATTCTTTAAGGGATTTTTGTGTTTCCTTTTTCATGACTTCTGCCTGTTGACCCAAGTTCTCCTGTATTTCTTTAAGTGATTTTTGCTTTTCCTCTTTATTGGCTTCTATCTTTTGACCCATATTCTCCTGAATTTCTTTAAATGATTTTTTTTGTTTCCCTTGTAAGGGCTTCTACCTTTTCATCCATTTTCTCCTGTATTTCTTTAAGAGATTTATTTATGTCCTTTTTGTGTTCCTCTAACAGCATCATGACCAGTGATTTTAAATCCAAATCTTGTTTTTCTGGTGTGTTGGGGTATCCAGGATTTGCTGTTATCAGAGAATTGGGTTCAGATGCTGCCATATTGCCTTGATTTCTGTTAGTAATGTTTGCCTTTTGCCATCTGGTTATTTCTGGCGTTAGTTGGTCTTGTCACTGGCTGGAGCTTGAACCTCCTGTGAGCCTGTAAGGCTATTTCCGCACCACTGGATGACTGGGATTCCCCTGGCACAGACTGCTGATGTTCTGCCTTCCTCTTGGGTGCCATTGGGGCGGTGGTGTGTCTTGCCCCAAGCAATGTTATACTCGGGTTGTCTCTGTGAACTTGGTTCTGTCCGTCTGCTTAGTCAGGGAGCGAAGATGTTTGATACTGTGGGGACCTTTTCCAAGTGCTGATCACTCTGCAGGGCAAATGTCACCGATAGGGCTGGCACACAGTTGGCCCGCAGAGCTGCTCAGGGCCTGGGTGCAGGCAGAAGCCTGATGGGCTGAGACCCAAGTGATGTTAGACTCGGGATATGTCTGTGTACCTGGCACTGCCTGTCAGATCTGTCCGGGGGCCGGGAGCCAAGATGGCGGTAGATTCTTATCAAATTTTTCTAATAGCATCTTAATTCCTTGGATGCTGGTGACAGAAAAACTAAAATAAATAGAAATCACAATGATTAAGTGCTACTGATACGGAGTGACCCTCAGAGATGCTGAAACGCCGCACTTTCCCTGGATGCTGTATTTGGCGCTATAAGCAACCTCCTCCAGCAACTCACAAAACAGCCTGTGGCTACAATGATAAGGTACCTGTAGTGAATGATTTCTTATTCAAGAGAGAGAGAGAGAGAGAGAGAGAGAGAGAGAGAGAGAGAGAGAGAGAGAGAGAGATTTGTTTTTCCAACTGAACTTTCTTAAAAGAAGATACCATAGCCCTAAGAAGTATTTCCTGTAGCACCTTTAACTATTAGAATCTTTCAGGGCGTGGATGTTTCTGAGCGGACAGAAAAATCCCAAAGGGAGAGAAGCGATAGGAAAAAAGATGCAGTTTTGATACCGTGAAGATAGCATTTTATAATTCAACCCTAGACCCGGATTTTGACTTTTGAATAAATCAGTTGGCTGAGAAGGTTCTGATCCCCGAACATGGCAAAATGCCAGTTGGCAATTCTCAGGGCTAAACGCTGAGATGCCCCTAGTTTTCAGGGGAAAAAAAAAGTTTTGAATAAGAAACACACATCCTGGAAAAACAAGGCTGTGGCCGACCATTCCGCAGTCCTCCGGTATTTGCTCTAAACTGTATTTAAAGGCTCCCGCCCACGTTGATACCTTGGGCCCGAGGAAGGAAGTGAGATGCTGGGTTCACAGGGCTGTGGATGCTTTGTAGTCATATTTGTGTTTTTGTTGTTTTGTTGCTTCATTTTTTGTTTGTTTGCCTTTTCTGAACCACTACTGATATGATCTCAGCGTTTCAGGAGTACATGGGACCCAACCCTTCAAAAGGAAACTAGCTGTTTCAAAACTACTCCTTGACATTCACCGACATTTGAACTTAGGAAGGTTTAGGTCAGTGGGACACGATGAGGAATTTGAACGTGTGAGGTGACGTTTCATTTGTGAGTTCTGCGCATGTGCATTTAGCCTACTGCAAGAATTGGTTAAATCAAATCAAAAGTTTTTATTTTTTGAGAAAAAAAATGCATCTCTACTGTATATGTAGAGCTTTCTTTTCCTGGTTATTATTTTAGTAATGCAGCTTAAGTCTATGCGTGTAGATTTCATATTTTACCAGATATCACAAGAAACCCAGACATCACTTAAGCATACAGGAGCGTGCACATAGTCTAGGGTAAATGCTGTGCCTCTTTACACAAGGAACTTGAGCATCTGTGGGTTTGGCATGCTAGGGCAGGGTGCCTTGGGAATAATCGTCCATGGATTTTGCGGCACAAAAGCACCAAAGCACAATTTGAAAAATCTGGGCTTCTTGCACTCATCATTAACTAGGCTAGCTTATTTCCTCAGTGCTCCAACACCGTTCTTACGGCACTCGGGTATTAACCGATGGAATGTCTTGTGGTAGGTTTTGTAAGAAATGTGCCAGTGGAGGTGAATGTAGACAGTGAAGAGTGGTGTACACTTTCCAATGCTGCAGGAGGCACTGAGGTGGTTGCCGGGGTGGGTGATCAGATTCTCTGCAGGTAGCTACGTCTGCCCTCGGAGAGCCCAGGATGGTGTGTCGCACAAATGAAATGCGATTATCTTTGTGCACGGGATAGTCTGATTTGGAACAAGACTTTAGGTCTGATATAAAGATCCGTCAAATCAATCATCCAGCTAAGCTTCTGTGGCCCCAAACTCCTAATTTAAAAAAATGTTGATAAATGAAGTAGCTCTTTAGCTAATAAATGAAGTATCTCTTTAGTTGTCCTTCGTCAGCAACATTCATTTTAATGGAAAGCGAGTTTACAGGGTTACATGATTGAACTACTGGGCCACGTCAGTGCTGGCAAATGATGGGCTAAATTATTGATGTTACACACTAATGAATTCTGATGAGAAATAAAACACAGACATTATGTTTCAAGTGGTTCATAATTATTTTTGTACTTTAAAAGCAATTTTATTCTTTTTTCCAAATCATACGGGTTCTGTAAAACAAAAACACAGTTAGTGATTAAACTGAAATTATTGAGTTTGTGGCAAAAATAAAGCCCCGCAATTGCAAGTTTTCATTCTGGGAAGATGATGTTATTCACACTAGGTTCCTGGTTTCCCATATACTTCTGGGAAAAGATAATTAAATTAAATGTCTAAATTTTAAAACCACTGTCTTTAAGGAAGATAATCTGCTTTGAAACTCTGGATGACATTTTAATGCATGTATTTACATTCATGTTTACTGTAGCTGTGCTGAAACACTGCCATTCATTGGGCTGACAAGGAACACAGAGAGGGTTTTCCATAAACTAGCTTGGTTTGAGAAGGTTGTCTTTAAATACATGATGAGGAATGATGTATATGCTGTAAAATGGTGGACATCTGAGGCAGGCAGTGTTACGAAATCAGGACCACCTTTCACGAAGAAACAAAGTCTATACAATGTTCTTCCATATTTCCCTGTGACATAACTGTCTCAGCCTGAAATCGTAATTGTGGAAACCGATGACATTTCTTCTTTTTCTTTAAGGGTTAACTTAAAGTCAACTTGAGTCAATGACTCAAATAGTAGCCCAATCTGAAGAGATCAAAGGCCAGCTTTTAACTGAGAAGGATTAGGCATAGAAGTCAGAGCGTGCCCAGCTCAAGAATGCATCTGTCTCCTGTTCATCATT
The DNA here is from genome assembly GCA_964023405.1 of Apodemus agrarius. Classification (NCBI taxonomy): domain Eukaryota; kingdom Metazoa; phylum Chordata; class Mammalia; order Rodentia; family Muridae; genus Apodemus; species Apodemus agrarius. The sequence continues at coordinate 11,726,300 of OZ030021.1, forward strand.
AATCTTTGTACCAGCATGCACACCTGCTATACCTCGATCTTCACCCCATCACAGGGTAACAGGGGCCCTTTCTCAGAAGGAGCTATTACCATTAGCAGACCAGATCTTCCTGCACATGAAAGCTGCTATACACATGTAAGGTAGATTTATTGTTTTTGCTTGCCTGGACTTCACTTAGTTTTACAGAGATGCTAAGAATTAACTCAGGAAGTTAGTCTCTACACGATTGCCATTACAGATACTTTTCTCCATGAATAATTCTTGAAAAAGATTAAAAACCCAAGAGCAAAACTCTTTCCATTCTGCTAAGAACGAAACTCTCCATTTCTATTTCTCCAGATTGAGAAGATATGCAGAATATCACACTTTGAGACAAGAGGGGGAGTTCTTTTATTTTTTTTCATTTTTTATTGGATATATTCTATATTTACATTTCATTTCCCCTTTTCTGGTTCCCCGCCCCCCATAGGTCCCACATGCCCTTTTCCCTCCCCCTGTTCCCTCATCCACCCCTTCCCAATTACCTGTTCTGGTATTCCCCTACACTGATGCTTTGATCCTTTCCAGCACCAGTGTCCACCGCTTTCTTCTTGTCAGACATCATTTGGTATGTAAATTGTGTCTTTGGTGTCCCAAGATTCTAGGCTAATATCCACTTATCAGTGAGTGCATACCAAGGGTATTCTTTTGAGACTGGGTTACCTCACTTAGTATGATGTTCTCCAGCTCCATCCATTTCTCTAAAAATTTCAGAATTCATTGTTTCTAATGGCTGAATAGTACTCCATTGTGTATATATATACCACATTTTTTTTGTATCCATTCCTCTGTTGAGGGACATCTGGGTTCTTTCCAGCTTCTGGCTATTATAAATAAGGCTGCTATGAATATAGTGGAGCATGTATCCTTATTGCATGCTGGGGAATCTTCTGGGTATATGCCCAGGAGTGGTATGGCTGGGTCCTCATGGACGTATTGTGTCCAGTTTTCTGAGGAACCGCCAGACTGATTTCCAGAGTGGTTGTACCAGCTTGCAGTCCCACCAGCAGTGAGTTCTTTTATTTTTATTAAATATTTTATTCATTTACATTTCAAATGATACCCACCTTTTCCAGTAACCCTTCCACAAACACCCCAACCCATTCCATCTCTCCCCCTTCCCTTTGCCTCCATGAGGGTGCTCCTCTACCCACTCAACCACTCCCACCTCACCACTGTAGCATCCCCTTATGCTGGGGCATCAAGCCTCCACAGGACTAAGGGCCTCCCCTCCCATCAATGTTAGATAAGACCATCCTCTGCTACATATACATTAGCAGCATGTATACTCTTTGGTTGGTGGTTTAGTCTCTGGGAGCTCTGGGTAGTCTGGTTTGTTGATGCTGTTCTTCCTATGGTGTTGCGATTCCCTTCTGTTCCTTCAGTCCTTCCTCTAACTTTTCCTCTAGGGTCCCCGGGCTCAGTCTGATGGTTGGCTGTATCTGCATCTGTATTGGTCAGTGCTGGCAGAGCCTCTCAGGGGACAGCTGTACCAGGCTTCTGTCAGCAAGCGCTTCTTGGCATCAGCAATAGGGTAAGGGGTTGGGTGTCTGCAGATGGGATGGATCTGTAGGTGGGGCAGTCTCTGAACAGGAGCATTTCTGGGTTAAAAATTTTGAGATGGGTAGGTGGCACCATCCCTGAGCTGGGAGCCGTGTCTACTTACTGGAGGGGGTCTCTACAGGTTCTCCTTCTCCTTCGTTGCATATTCCGGCTAAAGTCATCCCTATTAGGTCCTGGGAACCCTTTGCTTCCTTGGCACCTTGAGCTTTCTTGGGGCTACTCCCAGTTAGAAGGAGAGTTCCTTATCTTAACTCTGTAACATTCTATCTCCTTATTAAGGTTTCCTGAGTCATTGTCTTCATCGTCCTAATTTCTCCTTTATAAATGATCCCATAGCAAACATGGTATTGTGTACACCAAGGCGGTTTCACATGCCCCTATTGAAAGATTTCTTTCTCTAGAACTTCCATCTCAATCTTTTACTCTTTTTTATCGTGGTACCGCTCATGGTTCTAGAATCTGGATACTTCCGAGTGAAGAATTGTGTGTCCAGGTTAATCTCACATCAACGCAGCATTATTATGTCAGGATGATGCTAAGCTGTATGAAAAATACCTACTGGATATGCTCCATTAGTCACTAATTTTCAAACTCTAAGTTCTGCCTTTGAGGGACTCATCTCCCCCACACCAGTGACATGGCTGCTCCATTTGAATAATGGGCTGCTGACATGACACAGAATTAAACAACTTAGAGTGGTGCTTCCTTTCTTTCTGTTAAGTATGAACCCAAGACTTACACTTTATAGCTTCTTAATAGAAGCAATAAGAAATGTATTATTTTAAGATAAGGATACATTTTGCTTAGTGAGTCATTTTACGGGATGAAGGGAACAGAGAATTTAATTCATAGTGTTTGGCATTGATTAGTGCTTTATTTATTAACCTTCTGATACATTATATTGGTATGTCTGTGAAAGCAATGTATTTTCATTCTAGATATCAACATTGGGATTACACAATTGTTTCACCTGTCTTCCATTGGGAGTTGAATATCTGTCATCATTACCGACAGGTACTCTAGATGTTGTCAAATAAAATAATTCTGATATTTGCAAGAGGTGATAGACAGAAGTCCAGTGGCAACAGTGTGTAACTAAACCCTCAGAATCGCACTGTGAAGGAGTTGGGAGGGAACTCCAACTTTGAGTTGGAGTAGGAAATAAGAATGTGTTGTTTAAGGGGCTGAAAAGGAACCTGAGTAAATTGGATGGGAAAATTTAACATCAGAGTCAGCATATAAAGGATAAAGAAGGCTGGGTTACATTGGCAATCAAGAGCTTAATTTACTTATGTACCCAGGATGTTCCCAGGACCTCTCTTGGGCTCTCTATGCTGGCTGCTAAATTAGGTATTAATTAAGCAATAGAGATATTCCTTTAGGGAGACCCACTGGTGACACGGCCCTGATCATTCCCCTAACCTCATTTTGTACTCTTCCCTACCCAAGCCCTATGCTCTGCTCACAGAGGCCTTCCCACTCTGGGAAAACCAATGACTTTCTGCAGTATGAATTTCCAGTTTCACCATATGAGGTTAAACTTACATGGACAGTCTTAATTCTGCTAAAAATATTATGGGATGTTATATGATTTCTCTTGTAGCTAACTTGCAGAAGTGACATATTTAGGGAATTGCCCTCCAAGTATTTCCTATGTATATATATTTTTAATGTCTCTATTGTGCCAACCAAAAACATATCTATTGCTTTCCTAATCACTTAAAGAATTTCAAGAGTTGTTTTATGACTTCATACATGGTCTGAGCCTGGAAGTGTTCCGTGTGTGCTCCAGAATGGGTAGACTCTTTTCCAAAATGGTTAGGTCAAGTTAGTGGATGGAGCCTTTCAGATCTTCCATGGTTTGATCCTTTAAAAACAAAATCTTCATGTTCTATTACAGAGGGGTAAGCATTGAGGCATCACAATAAATGAGATCCTTCTATTCCTCCTTTAAGCTTCTCAGTATATGAATGACTGGCTTTATTCCTGGTATTATTTCTAGTTGTGAGGGTTTACTTTTTATCCACTTGTGTTATTCTTGGTGTCGATAGAATGATTTTCCAATCTTCACTTCCAAGAATTTTCATGTATGTCATAGGCATCATAAAACAGACTGACATTTTATCCACTATAATGAAATATATTTTCAATTGGAAATTTTAATCCCATCCATATTTTACATAAGATTTAGTGTCACTTGTTTCCTATTTTCCTCAAATGAGACCCTTTTTTTGTTTATTCATTTCTGTCTTTCCTTTTCTTTCCTCTTGAAGGCTAGTCACATACTTCTCAATATTCTGTGCTAGTTGTTCTACTGGTACTTTTGCTGAATCTCTTGAGTTTGAGTTACACTGTGACTCAGTAGACCTTGCTGAGTTTCTGTTGGGGTTACTCTGTACTACTTCATGTGGACTTTAAGATGTCGATCAGAACAGTTCTATTTCCCCTTCATCTTTTCTGGTACAGCTGCCATTTATGTCGCATTTGTAGGTAGAGGCTATGACTCCTAAACCAGGGTATTAGTTTTAGTATTTGAATTTGTCTTTTAAAACAATTGGAAGTGTTTGTCTCCTCTTTGGTTTGTTACATGTGATCCCTCTTCTTCCTTCAGGTTTTAGATTTGTTTTTCTCCCATCTTTCTGGTTGTTTTCAAAATTACTTGTAGGGGTTTGCCCAACTTTTAGATAACTATAGCAGAAGATGTATATATGATTTGGAGAAAGATACATATCTCTGTACCTTTAAGATTGCATAATGGCTGTTAAGAATCACCCACTTAAACATTTCCAAGAACTGGGGAAATTATATAAAGAAAATTGTTACATGCTGTTCATTTGATGGTCCATCTATTAGAGTTGTTGAATATGGAATTTTGACAAACAATGTAACTATCTTTCCTTTTTTTGTATCACTTTTGAAGGATGCTTTCTGTTAGAGTGTTTTGAGAGGGCTACTCTTGCCTTATTGTTCATCTGCTTGTTAGAGGCGCTCTCATGTCTTCTGGCCTTCATTGCTTCTGATGTAGTGTTAGAATTAGTATTTAATTTTGTATCGTGTGGAATTGCTTCTATGATGGTTCTCTTTATCTTTGGCTTCCAGAAGTTGATTATAATATAAATGAATGTGAGTTTTATGTATATATCTTTTGGAGGAGAGGGCTTTCCGAATTAATGTGATCAGCAATTAATATTTTAACTCAATGACCACATCAAGTTTTATACATTTTAGTGACTTAAGTATGTTCCCTTAGTATATGATGGCTTGAGCTATAATTACTACTGCAAAGAATGTTACCTAAGAAGCAAATGTTATTATTTTACTTCTTGGTCTGAGAAATGAAAGGTCATGAATGATTTACTGAATACGGAATAAATACATTGTTCTCCCAGAATGCCAAACTTAAATAGCTGTCATTGTGCTCTTGTTGATGACTTAATCTCTTTTTTCTCACTGTATTCCTCTGACACAATGGAATCTCAGTAACACAAAGAAAATGACCGGGACAGTGTAGTTAAAAACATGTCTTCGGTGGCCAAAAATACCTGAATTTAATCTCTGCCTTTTCTACTAGATATTGTTTGGACAGCATGCTCCACCTATATGTGATTTGGATTCGTTTCCAAAAATATAGGGTTACAATGACAGAATGTCATGGATTTTTTTTGAGAATTACATTAATTAAATGAACAATGTACTGAGGATAGTGACATATTATAAGGACTACATAATACTTTCTTAAAAACAAAACAGTAGGGGCTGGAGAGATGGCTCAGCAGTTAAGAGCACTGATTGCTATTCCAGAGGTCCTGAGTTCAATTCCCAGCAACCACATGATAGCTCACAACCACCTGTAAGGGAATCCAATATGTCTGAAGAGAGCAGCGGTGTACTCACATATGTAAAATAAATAAATACATCTTTTAAAATATAGTAAGTTTCAACGGGGTAACCGTAGCCCTCAACTGGGTAACCGTAGCCCTCTAGGACTCTGTTGGAAGCTGTTCACTTGCCTTTATCCCATGCTTTTCTCTGTTTAATATTCAGCTACCCCTGGAAGGTAGCCTTACCCAGATCTCACTTTTGACAAGGATTTCCTTCTGAATTCAGACCTAAGTAGTTCTCCTTTTGCTTTCTAGCTAACCATAACATTTATCACCCGCACCTGATTACTCTTAATCTTGTAATTAATTATCTGTAATATTTTTTTGGGGGGGCTGCTACTTTCAATATTCAAGATACAGTTCTGGAATTATTCCTTTCAGAAACCCTTTTCTTTTCTCATCTTAAACTCTTCCTGCCTCCAGCTTTACTTGCACAGCAGGAGGTGCCTGCCCTCTTTCTGAGGTCACAAGGTCTTTGAGGGTGGATATTGTCCCTGGTGCTTATGGACCTCAGAGTACCAAAGTGCCTTTCACAGGGCAGACCCTAAGAAATGCATTGGAATGAACTGCTAGTCCTCAGCTTAGCTGCAGATGGCTGGAGACCAAGGACCACAATATGCATTGTGCACATCACACTTGCATTCAGCTAGTAGGGAGTAAATCCAGGCCTTCAGTATGTTATGGCAATTCACTCCCCTAATATCAATCAAAATAAAATTCCAGAGGCATAATTTTACCAGGGAAGGATAATGAGATAGTAAGTCCTAAAGGTAGGAGTATGAAGAAATGAGCTAACATCCCTTTCAGACACCATTTTCTGAATCTGAAATGATTTTTTTTCAGCAACAGACATTTGTTTGTTAGCAATAATCAGTTTGGGATGAGAACAGAATGCTGATTTTACAGCTAAAGGAAGATATTTGGCCAAAGTGTGACTCGATAATTTTACTGTTTTAAGTAAGGACATTTGTTTAATTCTTCCTGTTTCTATGCTTATGCGTTCCCTAAAAGCAGCAGCAGGCGCCAAAAGAATTGAAGCCAGCCAAGCGTTTCTTTCATTACATTCTATGACCAGCAGTGCTGTGCACTTAGATGGAGTTCCTTGAGTTCCCAGGAGTCTAAAGTGCCGTGTAAAACTTGGAGTTGCTAGATTTTATTAATTAATTAATTAGTTAATTAATTCACAACGCTGATGGTGGAACCCAGGGCCTCACATATGCTAGACAAAATGTCTACTGGCTGAGTTATAGCACCAGTCACTGATTTGTAAGCTTGCGGATGTGAAAGAATTGTAAAGTACAACTGGGCTCACATCTAGTTGGTTTTTGATAAGAATTAGTTACATATTCAGAATTACCTTACAATAATATTAATAGAACACACACACACACACACACACACACACACACACACACACACGAGAGAGAGATTTGAGTTATAGTAGCAGCTTGCTTACTGTGTACAGGGCTAATCATATACCTCATTACCTCATTGCATGAAGTTCATTAACCTTGGGAGACATACCTGGTGTGTTTTTGTTCATGTTATGCGGGTGTGTGCACATGTGCAGCCGCCTTCGGAAGACTGTCTTGGGTCCTTTTCATTCCCCGCCTACCCACTTCCCCAACCTTTCGAACAAAACAGCAACAAAAATCTCTTATGGGCCTTCCAATTGCTGATGTCTCTCTGACTCTGGGACTACAGTGTGGCGTGATGCCACCTGTCCTCTCTTAGGAGTCTGGGGACTGAACTTCAGTCCGTTTGCTTATCCAGCAAGCACTTCACCAGCTGAACCCTCTCACCAGCCCAGGTCCTGATGATACTAACCTAGCAACCAATCCACAGCCTCATCGTTCACCTATGCAAAAACTCAAACTGGGTTAGGCAGTTTGAGCAATTGCCAGAATTTTCAGTTCTACACAGAAAAGAAGATTTACAATAATGCTTATATTTGAAAAAAATTAACATTAACATTTTAATGGGAAAACCTTTCAGTCCAAGGGGATGCAGGTATCACGGCAGGACTGTGAGGCAGCTGGCCGTGTGTGTGTGTGTGTGTGTGTGTGTGTGTGTGTGTACAGCTTGGAAGCAGAGCTATGAGTACGGGAACTCAGCTCAGGTTTTTTTTTTTAAATTTTTTTATTCGATATATTAATTTACATCTCATATGATTTCCCCCTTTCTAGGCTCCCCCTTCCTCGCAGGTCCCATAAGCCCACTTCCCTCCCCCTCTTGCCCCCATTTACCCCTTCCCTCTTCCCTGTTCTGCTGCATCAAGCCTTTCCAGTGTCAGGGGCCCTTCCTTCCTCCTTCTTGGACATCATTTGATATGTGGATTGTGTCTTAGATAGTCCAGTCTTCTAGGCTAATATCCCCTTATCAGTGAGTGCATACCTTGAGTGTTTTTTTGAGACTGGGTTACCTCACTTAGGATGATGTTCTCCAGCTCCATCCATTTGTCTAAGAAGTTAATGAATTTATTGTTTCTAATGGCCAAATAGTACTCCATTGTGTATATATGCCATATTTTTTGTATCCATTCCTCCATTGAGGGACATCTGGATTCTTTCCAGCTTCTGGCTATTATAAATAGGGCTGCTATGAACATAGTGGAGCATGTATCCTTATTACATGCTGGGGAATCCTCTGGGAATATGCCCAGGAGTGGTATAGCAGGTTCCTCCAGAAGTGCTGTGCCCAGTTTTCTGAGGAACAGCCAGACTGATTTCCAGAGTGGTTGTACCAGCTTGCAATCCCACCAGCAGTGGAGGAGTGTTCCTATTTCTCCACATTCTTGCCAACACCTGCTGTCTCCTGAGTTTTTAATCTTAGGCATTCTGACTGGTGTGAGGTGAAATCTCAGGGTTGTCTCAGTTCAGGTTTTATCCGGCTCAGGCCTCCAGCCACCATTAGTGTGGGCACCCTCACCTTGATTAATCTGGAAATCCCTTCACAGATGTGCCCAGAGGTTTTCCCCTACAGTTAGTTATTCTACTCCTGTCAGGAAAGTTGCCATTTTCTTTGCTTATTCTTAGGAACTCTGTATTTCAGGTTGAAATGTTGATTAACTGTCTTATTAATTTAATTTTTTTTTTACTTATTCACTTTGCATTCCACTCACTGCCCCCTTCTGGTCATCCACTTCCACAATCCTTTCTTCATCCTGCCCTCTCCTTCTCCTCTGAGTGTGTACCCCCCCCCCTTGGCACTTCGAGTCTCTGAGAGGCTAGGTGCATCCTCTCCCATTGAGGCCAGACAAGGCAGCGCCGGTAGAAGAACATATCCCACGTACAGGCAACAGCTTTTGGGATAGCCCCCTTTCCAGTTGTTCAGGACCCACATGAAGACCAAGCTGTACATCTGTTACTATGTGCGGGGAGGCCGAGGTCCAGCCCATGTATGGTTTTGCTCAGTCCTTCAGACTCTGAGAGCCCCAAGGGCCCAGGTTAGTTGACTGTTGGTCTTCCTGTGGGGTTCCTGTCCTCTTCTCAGCCCACAAGTCTTATCAGTTTTAATGCTTCCTGGTGAACAGATGGCTCAACAGTTAAGAGCACTCTTCCAGAATACCCAGGGGTTCAGTTCCCAGCACCGACAGGGTCGCTCACAACCCTCTGAAACAACAGTTTTGATGAATCTGATACCATTTCCTGACCTCCACAGGCACCAGATGTTCACTTCTATACACCAAGGCAAAACACTCACACACATAAAATAAAGATAACATAAATCTCACTCTAGTGCTTCTTCTCTCTCTTAGTAGGAGAAACAGCACTGTGACAATAGTGGCAGCCTTGACCTTTCCTTACCCAGTGTCTCTGCCTCAATTGTTATTTTATAAAACATGTGAAACTGAGGGAGTTTTCTTATGTGTTATTTTGTTTCTTAGAATTAGAGAACATTTTTGCTCTTAACAATCACTGCTCAGTACATACTGAATAAAAACAATCCCTTCCTTTTGAGTATTATTTATATTAAATTGGATAAATATATTTTTTAAAGTTGAATCCTTGCATTTTGATACATGATATTATTTTTGTTTTTTGAAGAAGGAATAGTGGTATTCTTTATTGATAGTAATAGTAAGTTCATTACTGAAAACTTTCCAGAATATATATATATATATGCATATATTATGTATGTAATATTTAACATATTTATATCTATCTATCTATCTATCTATCTATCTATCTATCTATCCATCCATCCATCCATCCACCCACCCACCCACCCACCCACCCACCCACCCACCCACCCATCCATCCATCCATCCATCCATCCATCCATCTATCTATCTATCTATCTATCTATCTATCTATCTATTTATCTATCATCTATATCCTATTCTTTTCTCATGCATCACATTCCCAACTGTAGTTTCCCCTCCCCACCTCTCTATTCCACCTCTTCCCCAGATCCCACTTCAGAAAACAGGAGGCTTTCCGGGGATTTCAACCAAAAGCAGCGTAACAGGTTTCAGTACAACTAGACAAGAACTTTAATATCCGTGCTGTACTAGGTTACCCAGTAGGAGGAAAAGACCTTCAAGAATAGGCAAAGAGTAGGAGATAGCAATGCTCCCACTGTTAGGTGTCCCACAAAACCACCAAGCTACGTGATCATAACACACACACACACACACACACACACACACACACACACACACGACTTAGCTCTGACCCATGCAGACTCTGTGACTGTCATTTCAGTCTCTGTGAGGCACCATATGCCTTGCATACTTGATTCTGCAGGCCGTGTTCTCATGGTATCCTTGATCCCTTTGGGTTAGAGAGAGGGCTCAGCTGTTAAAGACTAGGCTCACTACCAAAATCACATTGCTATGTTTTGTAATAATAATTATTAAAGAAGATGGCATGAATATGAGAGGAGTTTGAGGGGGAGAGGGAGAGGATGGAAATATAAATAGACTATTCATGTATGAAATTCTCAAAACATATTAAATAAAAAATCTTAAGTTATAAATAGCTCTTAATTTGACTGCAGATTAATTTATTTATTTGGATTCCAACCATGTGTTATTTCACATATTCTGAAAGTATTTTCATCTACATCAGGCTTGTTATTGATACATACTAACAGATGTCTTTTATCTGTAAGAAACATATGAATTTGAGTATTTCTGTTTCAGTCTTTCTCATTTCTTCTTAGACTGAAACTTTAAAAAATTTGAAGAATGGATAAAAAAAAATGCAGTGTATATACACAATGGAGTACTATTCAGCCATTAGAGAAATAATGAATTCATGAAATTCTTAGAGAAATGGATGGAGCTGGAGAACATCATCCTAAGTGAGGTAACCCAGTCTCAAAAGAACACCCATGATATGCACTCACTGATAAGTGGACATTAGCCTAGAATCTTGGGACACCAAAGACACAATCCACATACCAAATAATGTCTGAGAAGAAGGAAGGAGTAGACCCTGGTTCTGGAAAGGCTCAAAGGATCAGTGTAGGGGAATACCAGAACAGGAAAGTGGGAAGGGGTGGATGGGGGAACACAGGGAGGGCAAAAGGGCATGTGGGACTTTTGGGAGGCAGGGAACCAGAAAAAGGGAAATGAAATGTAAATATAGTATATATCCAATAAAAATATTAAAAAAATTTACACTTCTTTTGGAAATTTCATACATGAAATACTTATGTAATACCATACTTATGTAATTTGCTCTGAAGGTCCTGACCCCTTCTATGATCATTATTTTACACACACACACACATACACACACACACACACACACACACACTCACACACACACATACCTACTTATGAAAGCTACAGGGTTCATTAGTATTGCTCATATGTATATTGCTTAGGGCTGATAATCTTATCCAGCGAGTTAATTCCTTATTTCTGATTCATTCATTCATTCTCTCTCTCTCTCTCTCTCTCTCTCTCTCTCTCTCTCTCTCCTATCTCTGTCTTTCTCCCTCTTCCCCTCTTTGTCTCTGTCTCTCTCTTTCTCTGCAGCCATTGACTGGAGCTCTTCAACAAGACTGAAGCCTTTGAGATTTATGTGTTTTTTATTTGGTTTTCATTAACTTTAAATGTATAATTCTAAATGATGTGGATTTTGCCTTTATGAGTAATCAGCAAATCTTTAGATTCCAAATGCATCCTGGAACTGTTCATAGTTATCAAATCACTAAACATTTGATCATATTTTCTATTTCTATACTTGTCCTTCCTTCTTACTTTTTGAATTACTCAAGTTTCATCATATTGCTTTCCTCAGATAGTTTAGTGGAGATAACTATTTCTAGACTCATCACAAATATTCTTCAATTATTGTACCTATATTAAAATATCTTTAAATTACTACCTAAAATCTTTAATTCTATAAGACTTACCCATTTTTTACTCAAGTGTAATATATATTTTAAAGTGTAATTTATATTTTAAACCTGCAATGCATTTGTTTTCACAATTTCTTTTATTTTGAAAAGATTGTGCAGAAATATTTTGTTTGATAATGTAGATAAGAGATTTTGGATTTTTGTCTTCTCTCTCTCCCTCTCTCTCTGTTTCTCTCTTTCTCTGTGTGTTTGTGTATATATGCATGTGTGTGTATTGGGGTATAGGTGGATATGTATGGGTTATGTGTATAAATTATTTGACACACTAATTCTGAGCCATCAGAATTCTAGAAAAAGAAACAGTGAATGTTTATATCTATAAATATAAGAGTACAGGCACCTGGAGCTGGAAGGAAAGCTTAGAGATTATAATATTCAATCTTTTTTTTAAAGTATAGAATATAGTTTAGTTATGGCATGAGGAGGGGAGTTGAGAGCGTAATAGAGAAAGAGAAAGGCAGAAAGAGAGAGAGAGGAGAGAGAGCGGTAGAGGGAGAGAGAGACAGAGACAGAGAGAGAGACAGAGGGAGGGAGGGAGGGAGAGAGAGAGAGAGAGAGAGAGAGAGAGAGAGAGAAGAGAAGTAGAGGTTGGCCATGAGCAAGTAGAGAAAGAGGGGGAGGGGAACAGGGAGAGAGGGGGGAAGAAACAAGTGGGCAGAGCAAGAGCCATCATATTCAGTCTTGACCAATTCATAAACTCAAAAGTCTCCTCCTTATGATTCAAGAATTGTAATTAATTTAGGTGGAAAAAGATTGACCAGGAGGACATGATTTTCAGTTTTAGAAACTTGGCTTACTAGTGGGTGAAAGGCTGCTGGTCAACCAAGAGACGTGTGTCTAAGAGCCATAGGGGCCTTGGAGGAGCAACAGACTCCCTGGGCCAAGTCTCCAAATGTCCATTCCCACTAAAAATCTGCAACGTCTTTCCCCCTTTACACCCAACTGTATCTGCCTGGTGAGTGAAAGCAGGCACGGCTGATGGGAAATGGATTCTTATTGGGTCCAAAGCTGCCTCCTGATCTTTTCTATACTTTGGTACTATTGCTGGCTTTTAGAGACCAACAAAGAGCATGTAACCTTGCATTGTAGTCTTTAGATGGTTGGCTATGAAGCCAGCTCGTCCCGTGCATTCTAATCCATATATCTTTTCCTCTCCCTTCCCCTGGTCCCTCGATTACTGTTTCTCTTAACAGTGCTGGTATGGCTCCTAAACTATATTTTCTCCATTGAATAAATTACTGCACATATATGAAACCTAGAGAGAAACCAACCCTGTGTTTTCTTATCCTTTCAGAAAAGTGTACTTCATCCTCAGCCCAGCCCAAGGTCACACTTGCATGTGGTGGCTGCTTCTGTCTGTTGAGCGACTGGGCGGTGCTCAGGATTTTTGCTCCCTGAGATGTGAGAGAAGTATTACACACTGCAGTGTCACGTAAATTAAAAACAAGAAAGAGCAAGAAGAAAAACTAAAGAGAAGAAGGAAAAATTAAATAAAGGAGCATTGTATTGTTTCATACATATGAGGCTAAGAGTATGGAAAATGTGCTTACGTTATCAACCACATGGTGCCTTATATAGTTGCTAGACCTGGGACTTGTTTTGTACAAGTTTGCTTTGGGTCTTATCAAAATCATGGCCAATCAATATAGTTCAACATTTTTGTTGTATACACGACTACAAAGTCGAAAATGTAAATCTTCATTCTGGTAATCGTTAATCTTTCTGGCTTCTTCTTGAGCCTATAAATCAAAAACTTCTTTGATCTTCCCCATTTTCTGCCAACTGCAGAGCTCTTTGTAGCTCTGAAAAAGGGCTCTAAGGATGAACCCAAGGTTCCCCTTTCTGTTGAATATGGACTTCCGGATTGCCTTTACATACTATCACTTGCATACAACGAAATCTTCAAAAGGCCTAGCCCGCGACTTTTCATCCAGTAGCTCTCTAATATCTTATGGAATTATTTTAACAATCATTTAGAGATTTAAAATGTTTAGATTCCCCCATATCAATACAGAAATTAATCCTGAGATCAAGTCGTCTGAAGATGGAAAGCAGGTGTCTGGGCTGTTAGGTGATGCTAACCCCTGCTGAATCAGACTGAATCCCTGACAGGCAGAGATTCCTCTGCAAATGTATTAGGTGTATTATGTTTTGCTAAATTGGTAATATAAATAAATCCAAGGAAGATATTAGGCAGTATCAGCTTAGCATTATACCCCTATCCCTAGCTCAGGGAGAATGGTGTTCTTGTCGCTAATACAATAAAGACCCTGGGGACTCTTAGCTTCTAGAAAAGAAGGTGCAGTGGGAAACATGCAGAGTCAGCAGTGAAGACGCGAGTCCTATAGCGCTGCTATGAAGCTAGAGCTGATGACCACGGTAAGGAAGGCTTGTGACCTGGCAGCGGCAGGTAGGGGCTGAATGTGGAAGAATTTTCAGTGACACTCACTGAGTCAGGTGTTTTTTAAGAGGCGAGTGAAGAAGGGCAATGCGGAAGAGCGGAGCGGGAGGAGGAACTAAAAACAGCCCAGAGTAAGACACAGACCAAAGCCTTAGCTATGGAGGGTGCGGGCTGGGAAGGCGGGCCAGAAGTAGGTCCTGGAGAGGGATGGGCACCACCCTTTCCAGTTTAAATCTGCTCCTCATGGGAGCATTGTTTGCTTTCCTTGTTTTGTGGCATGATTTTAGTGGTTGCAATTTCATTTTTTAACGAAGGTTAGTGATTAAATGTTCTAAACTGAAGTCACCTATTGTACAGTGAAAACAAATGCAGCCACTAACTTCCCCTCCTGAAATATTCTAAATCCAAGTCAAGCTCCCTGCTGTGTCTCTAGGCACCATCCTAGTTTCCCTCCTTGTTCCCAGCTACCCCTTCACTTCCGGATTGCTTAGGGCCACGGACATGGACAACGGGAAATCAATGTTGTCCTTGTCTAAGAACTTGAGGCTGCATTTCCACATACAGAACAAGAACAGGGGTTGTTTGAAGGTCATGCGTTAGGCACCCATCTTTCACAAATCAAATATGTCTTATTCATCCATCTTCAGTATTTGTAAATTCATCACAATTCGTAGTGAAATTTTACGATTTGTACTATTTATAAGAACATAAGACTAAGTTATTGGGACGCCTAGAAACGGTTGTAAACTGAAAAAAGAAGCACTATGAAGAGCTGCCCATGTTTGCGTTTCATTTATTTAAATCATTATTTATTTATTTATTTATTCATTTATTTATTTATTCATTTATTTATTTATTTATTCATTTATTTATTTATTTTCTACCTATATCTTAATCTGTTGTATGGTAACAGATGGTTTTGTTTTGTTCTGTTTTTAACAACCCCCCCCCCGAGGTGTTTCAGGATTTTAATCCAGTGCACACTGGTCCTTTGTCCATAAATTGACAGTTAGCTTTGGTGTAGCAGGCGTCACTTTTTAAACGTTTCACCCCTCCCATTTTACTTTAATTGTTTTCATAACCCATTCTCAACAAAACGAAATGTAGAAAGAGTTCACACAGGATACTCACACGGAAATGCTAAAACCAGTCATACTAATAAAAAATGGAATTTAAATTGCCTTAGTAGTTGTAGAAATTCTTTGAAAATTCTTCTTCTTCTTCTTCTTCTTCTTCTTCTTCTTCTTCTTTTATTAAAACGTTGGAAAAACACACGTAATTGGCATTCAATACTCATCCCTCATCATACAACTTCCTGATGACCACATTGGTGCTTTGTGTTTAATGGAACAAGTAATTTTGCTTTTATTTATTTATTTATTTATTTATTTATTTATTAAAACAAAATACCATGTGTTTTCCTTTCAAGCATCATGTTTAATATAGTTTATGACACTTTAAATGGTATAAGGTTAGCTCTGAGCGACTTTGAGTAACATTCCACCAAGAGTCTTCACTTGGCCAACAGCGGTTTCTCAAGCGTGGCAGACTCTTAAAGACCATTGAGCCATCAAATGCTTTTCCAGATTCTAACACAGGTAGCAAAATGTCACCTGCATCTGGAAGCATGGGTGTTAAAAATGTCACCTGCTTCTGGAAGTACCAGACTATCTTATTTTTCAAATAGAGTCACTGCCGTGTATGTGTAGGAGGAAGAACCAAACAGAAGATGAAAGCTGATGGGAGACAGGACACACAAGAGCCACGCTTTCAAAAAAAAAAAAAAAAAAAAAGCACACTCAACAGCAAAGTGTCTTCTGGAAATCATTGTCAACGCTTCTGAAGCCAGAATGGAGATGGCAGAGCACATGGTGTGCAGCCATGAGGGATTGAGTTTGGATCCCCAGCATTCAAGAAAAAAAAATTTCCTGGTGCAAGATGGCATATGCCTTAAGTCTTGTCCTTCCGGGGTAGAGGGAGAAGGCTATCTCTGGGGGTGATATATCTGGGGGACCACTGACCATCCAGTCTCTTCCAGGCAGGTTGTATTTCAATGAGAGATTCCGTCTCTAGAAAGGTAGAGAATGCTTGAAGAACACACACACACACACACACACACACGCACACGCACACGCACACGCACACGCACATGCACACGCACACGTGTATAGCAGAACAGCATTCACAAAGCTTGGGGGCTGGAAAATAAACACATTTTTATAGAATGTATGTATCAAAATCCTCCCTGGGGTTTGAGATAAGTCAGTCCAATCTCCCTGTTCCCCCAAAGTATGCATGGTGTGTGGTATGTGTTCTCACTTACTGAATTCATCCTTCGTGCAATCCCAGTCTATCAAAGAGGTTAAAAATTTATAAAACTCTGATGGGATATGGTTTCAATGCTTCACCACACAGCCCATCATTTGCTTTCCAATCTAGATCAGAATAATCTCGCCTCTTTCCCTTCGGTCACCTACCTGCACAGCTAATATTTTCTGAATGCTGTTCTGGGAGTCTCCCTGGAACCTGGCCAGCTTGGACTCGTTAAAAAGGATCAGCATTCGGAAGTATTCTTGCCATTTCTGGTCCAGCCTTCTTTGCAGCTGACAGAGCTAAAGGCGACAGGGAGGGGAAAAAAAAAACACGCAAGTCAGGGGAGGAGAGGAAATTAATGGCACCGTTCAAGAAGAATGATGGAGGGAAATATAGAAAGCAGCCAATGGCCCGTTCCGCACTGTACGAACCTGACAGGAATTTCACAGTCTCTTGATTTTTCAGCCCGCTCATGTGCATTCGTCGGAGACCAGTCACATCTGGCCGCCAGGATGGGGGGTTAATTTTCTCTAAATGCCTCAGCAGTTTTGTTCTAGCTGAAGCAAACTCTGTGACTGCAAAGCTGATGAGTAAAATATTTCTACTTCACCCAGTTTAACTCAAAACCGATAGCCTCAGGACATATTGAACCTTTCTGTTTTTTTTTTTTTTTTTTTTTTTTTTTTTTTTTTTTTTTAAATCTTTTGACACTCTCTGAATGGCACATCGGGTCAAGCCGAAGTTTTTAAAAAAAATGCATCCTGAAGACTTTGATGGACACCATTGCATCTTTTTCTTACTCTTAAAGCTTACTACGGCTATGGATGTGTGCATCGGAGCATGCCGAAACCAGGGAGAATTAAGTTAGCCATCAACTGTGGAGGAGACGGGGAGAAAGGCAGGGAGGGAATTTCCAGTAGGACTCGGGATTAATCTGCCTCCCTCTGGTCACGTGACATGGAAACACATCAGCATTAAAGTACAAAAGACCCAATGTTTAGAAGCTGCACATTTAAGAGTCCTGTGGACCTCCGGGGGGGGGGGGAGAAAGAGAGAGAGAGAGAGAGAGAGAGAGAGAGAGAGAGAGAGAGAGAGAGAGAGAGAGAGAGGGGAAGGTGGGAAGGGATCTCCCTTTGGGTTCTAAAACACAGGGGAGTTGAATATAAAAATCATCCATAAAGAAAATGAGAAGAGTGGCAGTTTTGCATAGAAAAGCAACTCTTTCCTTCAGACAGTTAGCATTCTGTAAGAATTACTGTGGTAAGTCTACATTGAATTGGGCAGAATTTATCAAAATTAACAATAAACTACACTTATGAAGGACGCAAATAGTCACATTTGCCACAGAAAACTCATTTAGGGAGTGGTAGCACGGATAAGTACTTAGAGTGTGTTGCAAAGTGGAAAGAAACAAATCTATGACAAAGTGGGAATTCACATAAACATCCCTTCACACGTATAATAAAACATGTTAAGGGCATCAAAGGTACACGAATGAAACCATCTGTAAAACATTCAAGAAACTTTCGTGAGTTTCAGAAATCTTTGTTGTGTATAGTTCACTATAAAATTTTTGAAGAAGTGATGCCTGATGTTGTGTGTGAGTCCTTATTCTAGATAACCTCATTAGGCTTTGTTAACACACACATACACACACACACATATATACACACATAAAACCCATACACACACATACAACACATATAGACACATATACTGATACACATACACATACACACACATGTACATACACACATACACACACATACACACATACACACACATACACACATACATACACATACACACATACACATATACACACACACATACATACATACACACACATACACACAAACACCCCAACACACACACACACATACACACACACACACACACATACACATACACACACACACACACACACACACACACACACTGAGGCTCAATTCACATGCCAAAAAATGAAGCCACTACTCTGCACTAATTTAATATAAAAATACAATTAAAAATATATCTTTGCTTAGTTAATGGTGAATTACATAATCCAGAATAAATTTATGGAAATTCTGGATAATTTTGGTTTGTAAAGTCAAGTCAGCAAATCAAAGATTACAATTAATTTGAAACAGAAGTTTAGTGATTTTTTTTTTAAATTGCTTGTCTGTAACGTAAGTCAAGTCTGAAAATTAATGGCAGGTGGTGAACTATGTGCTGATACACTCATTACTGCATTTGGAGAATTTAGTTTTTCTTTGATATGCACACAAGCACAGGAGTGGTCACATTAAGACCATCTCAGCTGTGCCGAAGTCCGGAGGAGGATGCGGGTCTCGGAGCTGTGTAGTAGTATGTCAAAATTAGCCGAGGCCCTATATCTCGACTTTAACGACTTGTCAGCTTGTACTGACGATGATGTGCTTAAGAGACTGTATTTAATTTACAAATTACCTTGGGACTGAAACTGGACAAGGATAAAGAAGCCTTGAATTCAGAGACCTGCCTGCCTCTGCGTCCCGAGTGCCGATTAAAGGCAGGTGCCACCATCACCAGGCAAGAAAGAATTAGTTCTTAACACCCGTGATGAGAACTTTATAACAACACACTTGGTCCTGTAGTAAAATATATTCTGGCAAACAGGATGGCTTGCTTTGGAGTGCAAAGACAGAGAAAAGAGTGGAAAATTCTTCACTTGGTTCTAAACTAAAATGATCAGGAAATTATCGTGTAGTGTAACTCATCATTAACTATTATACCTAGAAAACGTAGTAAAACATACCGATGTGGGGTTCTGTGTACTCTGGCTCAACAGGCCAAAAGCTGAGCTAAACATTCTCAATACAGTTTATCATATAATTATATAATGATATAATAAAGAAATATATAACATGGCTATATTATATAATAAACATAAATTGTTAATCAAAACCTATCTATAAATCACTTTTTAAGGATCTAGGCTCTGAAGTGATTTAACAATTTTTTTCCTTAAGAAATCTTTTGTCTTTCATCCTTCCTGTCAGTAGACCATAGGTTATTGCTGTCTGCTGGAAGCACCCTCACAAAGTCGAAAAATCTGTATTTCTAAAGGTTACCTACTTCTGTCTTAAAGCTCACATTCCAAGCTGTGCTGATATGATCAGAATCCGATTACCTCCTGCTTTTTGCCTTTGACACGTGTTTGGGAACCCTGGCTAAGAGCGGACATGAAGTTTTCTACAAACAACCAAAGTGCTGTGGCATCTGAGGCACAGGAGTGATTGTCTTGAAAGATAAGTTGTACGATGAGACGAGTTTGTGTTTATGTCTGGAGGGTGTTGGTAGGAAATGAATTATAAGGCTTTACATACACATCACGTCTCCATGGGATTGGCCACTCACATGATGCTCAACTAGATTATTGTAAAATAAAAATTTCAAGACGGAGCAAGTGGAAATTTACCGTTTAAACATAGAATAGATTGTAGACAGGACAATGAGTGTTCACAGTGGTATGCCTTAAATGGCGGTCTTTAAGGTATTAAGACTTAAAGATCTCTTTGAGTCACATCATGTAGCAGTGTCAGCTGTCTCACTGAAGGGCGTGGTGGTAAACGATGTGACTATGTGACCAGCAGGCATAAGGTCCTGTCTTTGGTCTCTAGGAACAGAAAACAATAACAAGTTCCTCATAGTAGGGATACATAGTGCTGAAACACTGCTTTTCCTTTCCCATTCTTTTTTGTGGGGGAATACTTTCTGTGTTGAGGATATGATTGTTTGGAAGCTAGTTTAACAGTCAGAAGAACTTGTTTTCCCACTATATGCCAGGATACTGGAAACTGATCCACAAGTAAAAGTTGCCAATCATGACGAATGGTAAATTAATATCGTAGTAGCCAGAAAGAAGAAATAAGCAGGGCTTCCAAGAAGTTCTTTAATCTGACGGCAGCTTGCACAAGTGGGAACTTCCTGATTTGTGCTCACAGCATGGCTGAAGGGTATTTATTGTTTCTCACGCCACACACCAAGTGCACAGAAGCAGCTGGACCTGATCTATTTCTTTTATTATTATTATTATTATTATTATTATTATTATTATTATTATTATTATTTTAAAATCAATTTAGTTATTTATTTACATCTCAAATTCTGCCTCCTCCCAGTCCCCCCACACAGAGTCTGTACCCCACACCCCTCCTTCTCTAATAGGGTGGGGATCCTTTGGGCCACCCCCAACCTTCAAGTCTCTGCAGGGTTAGGTGCATCCTCTCCCACTACGGCCAGACAAGGTAGATACTGGGCCGGGGGCCTTGGTCCAGCTGGTGTATGTTCTTCGGTTGGTGGCTCTGAGCTGCCAAGGGTCCAGCTGAGTTGACTCTGTTGGTCTTTCTGTGGAGTTTCTGTTCTCTTCAGGGTTTTCAGCTTTCCCCCCAACTTGGTCATAAGAGTCCCCAACCTAAAATTTGTCTTGTCTAAAAGCAATGCAGGTACAAAGACAGAGCAGAGGCTGAAGAAATGACCAACCAATAACTAGGCCAACTTGAGATCCATCCCATGGGTAAGCACTAATCCCTGACTCTATCTGACTCTATTAATGATACTCTGTTATGCTTGCAGACAGGAGCCCAGCATAACTGCCCTCTGAGAGGCTCTACCCAGCAGCTGACTGAAGCAGATACAGAGACCCACAGTCAGACATTGGTCTATTTCTATTCACTTTCTGTGTTCTTGCATGAAAATGCCATACAGGCCTTAAAACTGTCAATATAGAGCACAGCTTGACGTCCCTTGTGTAGAGAAGATCATTAGGACCAATGCAGAAAGACTAATACGTCAACATTTTTTGAGGTTTGGGGAAAATCTATGACTACCAGTTTTCAGTAGAAAGAAGAAAGAATTGAAAGTTTATAAAGAGAAATTTTCTCTCTGTGGCATGGACAGAGACCATTACAGAACACCACAGCCAATCAAAGGGCCGAGTTGTAGAGCTCAGTACCAGTGGGTACATCTGCAAGGCACCGTTTGCACCTAAGGCTCAGGGAAGAGTGTGAAGAGAAGAGGCAGAAAGCTGTAAAAGCCAGAAGGTGAGGGAGCTTGCTGTGAGACCGTATCTCCTAGGGGCAGTGTCAGAATCCATATTCATGAGTCTCACCATCATGACTCCTGACCATGACACCAGCAGTGGATATGACAAACTGGATGACGAAAACTCTACCAGGCCTTGACCCTACACAAGTACTATAGGCAACTGAGGAGAGCTGGAAGTGGGAGTGGTGGCCCTCCTTAGGAGGAGGACAACAATTGGTTGTCCTATGTCAAACTGTCACCCCTTTTAAAACAAGTAACATTATATGGACTGAGCAGATTATATTTATGAATATATATATATATATTTATGAATACACATACATATATACTTAGGTATATATATATATATGAATATATATATATATATACATATATTTAGTAATATATATGTATATATATATTTAGGAATATGTGTGTGTGTGTGTGTGTGTGTGTGTGCGCGCGCGCGCGCACACACACACACATGCAATAGCAGTTAGTAAACAAAGGGACCATACATTTTAAGGAGAGAAGGGAGGAGCATATGAGATGGTTTGGAGGGAGGAAAGAGAAGGGAAAAATGTTATAATCATATCTTAACCTCTGGATCCTGAACCTAAATAGCTCCTGCCTCCAGGGTCCTGCTCCGCTTGAATTTCTGTCTTGACTTCATCTAATGGTGATCAGTGTTGAGAAAGTGTTCAGTCAAATTAGCCCTTTGTCCTAAGTTTGCTTTGATCATGGCATTTTATCACAGAAGTCGTAACCCAGACTGTGACATATTGGTTCTAGGATTGTGTGGCATTGCTGTGAACAGTTCTGACCATGTTTTGGGGCTGACTGTAGAAGGACTTTGGAACTTTGGACTAGAAAAGCCATCGATTGTTAAGAACTCAGTGGGCTGTTCTGTACTGTCTTGGAAGATAAAAATGTACACAGCAGTGCAGAAAATGGAAGCCTGGCTTCTGATGTTTCAAAGGGAAGCAAAGACTCTGCTGGGCCATTTCTGTAATGAATATGTGGTTCTAGTTAGCTGGGGGCTGAAGAGTCAGTCGTGCTGAACAAGAGACCAGAACCAGTGAAGTAAAACCTTTGCTTTACTGGGGCAATTAAAGCTGTTCATCTGGAGCTGAGAAATTAGCAAGGAAAGGAAAGGTTGTGCCATGTGATGTGTTTATGTGTCAAGTTGACAAAGGGTAAGTTGTGCTGGCAGAGTACCTTGTGCAGGCAGCTGAATTTGTTATTGCGAGAGTCACCCATATGGTACTGGTTTTGAAGGCATGAAGAACAGCTGAGGCTTGGCATCTCAGTGGAAGTCCCAGGATGGAAGGGGTAATGGAACAAAGTTGAAGCTTTGCATCATAAGGAGGGACTAGGAGAGGCTATTGGTGAAAGTGCAGAAGATGGCAGTGTTTTGGAAATTCCAGTCCTGTAGAATGGCCATCAAGAACAGCATTAGAGGTGGAGTGAAGGCAGCTGGATCCTAGAATACAAGCTGTGTGTACTGCAGAGGAAGGAGCTGGAGAAGTGACCCAAGCCCCATGGAGGAGCCTAGAAGATCTTGAGGGAATCCCAGATAACTAGACATTGAGTTGTTTATACTTTTTGGAGTTTGGTGTTGCTTTGTTGAGATTGGGGCTCTGTTCTTCTTCTTCCGTCTTGTAAGTAAGAAAGTATCTGACTTTCATTTGACAGGCATAAACTGTTGAAATTCTTTGAATCTTAAAATCCATGGATTTTAAAAGAGACTAGGTATTTAGAGAGACTGCATTTTTAGGTGTTTTATTTTTTCTAAAAAGTTGTAGAACGTTTCAAATTTGGAATATTTTATATTGTGATGTTCCTATTAATGTGAGGCACTGTAGATGAATAAAGGTTGTGTCTTGTGATGTATTTCTGTGTCAAATTGTCAAAGGGTAAGTTGGGCTGGGTAGTTTTATGTCAACTTGACACAAGCTAGTTACTGGAGAGGAGAGAGGCTCAATAGAGCAAAATGCTGCAATTAAATCGGGCTATAGGCAAGCCTGTAGAGCAGTTTCTTCATTAATAACTGATGTGGGAGGGCCCGGCTCATCGTGGGCAGAGTCATCCTGAGCTGGCGGCCTGGGTTCTATTGAAGATCAGGCTGAGCAAGTCTTGAGGAACAAGTCAGTAAAAGCAGCACCCCTCCAGGCCTTCACATCATCTTCTGCCTCTAGGTTCCTGCCCTGCTTGAGTTCCTGTCCCGACTTCTTCCAATGATAATTGAGAAGTGTAAACCAAACAAACCCTGCCTTCCTGAAGGTGCTTTTGGTTGTGGAGGTTCATCGTAGCAATAATAACCTTAATATGCTTGAAACTCACAGGATGGCCAAATATCCAATATCTGTGCAGATCTGTGATGAGGTTCATGAAGCCTGGGGAGACCAACTTGAGATTCTGTGTAGAGGTTGAAGACTCTGCATGGGTTCTAGATCAGATTCTCTGAGTGCTGTTCTCAGACCCTCTGGGTCGCCATCGCCTTGGATTTTTCTAGAAATGTGGCCGCACTGATCTACAGAATCAGGAGCCCTGAGGCGCAGCACCAGGGGTTTCAGTAGATTGGCTGATGTGATGTTCAATGACACATCACCGTTTCTGAAGATTTTTGAAAATAAAAAGTCATCATATCCTCTCAAGGAAGAATATCATCAGCATCACCATCACCATCATCATCATCATCATCATCATCATCAACAACAACAACAACAACAATAACAACAAGCCCCCAAACAACCCTGAAGCCCAAAACAACAACATAAACAATTGATGAAATGGTGAAAATTTTATAACAATGTAGTTATATACTACTGGAATTATATATATACAGTACACTGTAGCTGCCTTCAGACACTCCAGAAGAGGGCATCCGATCCCATTACAGAGCGTCATGAGCCACTTGTTGTCGCCTGGAGTTGAACTCAGAATCTGTGGAAGAACAGTCAGTGCTCTAAAGCGCTGAGTCATCTCTCCAGCCCATACTACTGGGATGATGAACGACTGATTGAGACGCAGCTGTAGCCCAGTGCCCACTAGTCTTTAAAGTAAAAATAAATATGCTCGACCTTCAAACACTATGTATAGTACAGTATTATAAAATGTTCAAAAGTTGAACATCGATGCACGGCAACTTGGTTGTTACATAAGACCGCATTAGTGTGAAACCGGATGGCAGAAGTGCAGGAACTCTGGCTAGCCCTGAGAGCGCACTCAAACACACAGAGCTGGTCCCTGTACGTACAGAGGTGATCCAGGCTCATGCTTACCTACTCATCATTTACATACCACCTTAACTAATTATGAACCAAACCATTTCATTAACAAGTACTGACTATTAGTTAAGCTGACATTTCTGCGAGGAACCACCCACTGTCATGTCTTCTGTGGCTTGAAGCCATTTACTTTAGAGAATCTATGATAATCTGACCATCAAAACAGCATCCTATTACACATGGCCATCTGCTGACTTATCAACTGAGACTGGTTTTTTATTCAAAAAGATTTTTTTATCATTTTTTATGTGCAATATGATCTTACCTACAATAAAAAATCTATCCCAAATCATTTAATGAATTTATATTATTATAGAAAGAATTAATACTTTTAGATGCTTCAGAAATTAAGTCTTTAAGATATTTATCTCTATTATGAGCCATATTATTAATATGGTTCTTGCATAGAAAGTTTGTAATTTATTTTACAAAATTAAAGACTAACCTATAATTTTGAATATTCTAGTTTTAAAAGGCAAAAGCTGAGCTTAGATATCAAAATTCATCATTATGAACTAAGCCTGTGTAATCCTGAACATGAATTATATGTTACCATGTTGAGACAGTAGCTGGCTAGCATGTTTTCATTTAAAAATTTCTTATACTGTCTGTGAATTATGGAACTAAAATATCATTGCAACAATACTTTAGATAAAATTGTGATTTTTAGAGACATATGGTGCCCAAAATTAACTCCCCAAAGCACATAATTTAACTGGTTTTTGCAATTTAGGAACACTGGGAAAATAGGGGACATTTTAAGAAAATGAAAGTGTCCTTGTAATAAAGTACTACTTTCAAAAATCAGACATTAAAAGAGACTTTTCAATTAAAATACAAATACCATATGTGAGTTATCTAAGCAATGAATTATGATCACATTTCCAGAAAACAAAGACAAGTCAATACTGAAAACACTTGCATGCATGCACACATGTACTTGCTCACACATACACAACATACACATGCTCTCATACAGTCACACACACACACATACACCAACACATGCACACATAAACAAACATGTACAAATACACACTTCATACACATACTCACATTCTCTCTCTCTCTCTCTCTCTCTCTCTCTCTCTCTCTCTCTCACACACACACACACACACACACACACACTAAAAACAAAAAGAGAAAAATTAAACATGAGATCTACATTACAGAATTCATTCAAACTGGCAGAGCAAAAATCAAGGTCATCCTTGATCTACGTTTTCCTGAATAATGATCTGTCACTCACTGGTCTAATGAAAATATAGTTGATCAATATGACTGTAGAAGAAACGCATTATGCAATACCACACTCACACTTTTTTTTGTGAAAGAAAAGAAGGTTTGTGAGAACAAGTCGGTAGATAAAAAGAACACGGAACATCCACATACGCTGTCCTAAGTCTGTTAGATGCACACTTGAAGAGGGAAGAGAATCAAGTCAGTAAGCAGCTCTCCTGAATGCAGCATGTAAGGAAAAAAAAATGGAGAGATGGAGAAAGACTCCTAAATTAAAATTCACCTTCGGGGGTGGTGGTGGTGGTGGTAAACTGATAGAGCTCAGAGAAATTTTCAGGCAGTAAAAGACTTGCCGGATTCTGTGAAGGTGCCTGGATATTGTTATGTATTTATTTTAAATTACAGAATGCATGCCAGACTTAGTTGTAATGTAAAATCAGGGCATTTTAAACCACCCATGGCCCATTTCCCAAGAACTTTTACTTGACCCAAATTATACAGATATGCAAAAAGGCATAGATAGCAAACATTTATTGATCTAAAAATTATTTTGGAATTTTGGAACAATTGTTTCATATATATATATATGTATATATATATATATTCATTAGCATTCATTAACAACAAAAACAACTAATGAGAAGGATATTCTTGTCTTAACCCAATATTATTAAAAGATACATTATTAAAATTTAATATTAATTGTGCTTGGGAATGACTGTTGAAATATATTAAAAATATTTGTCTTCCATAATTAAACCATTAAGGTGCAATAAGAACAGAGAATTTTGTACAGAAGAAATGGTACAGTTCATACCACACAATAATCCCGGATCCAGGTTCAGCTGTGTCATGCAGACATGTAGGCACTGTGTAATGGCATGCATAGCACAAAGCACATGTGTTTTCAGAATCAAGGCTGAAGAGACATCTCTGGCCCCTTATGCTCCTGATCAGGATTCATAGTTCTCCTTGTACACTCAAATGCATTCTACTGGTGTCGGAGTTTTTGAGACACTACAACTGTTTTGAGACCCCATGTGGACCTGTGGCCCACAAACTCAAACTCCCATATAAGCTATGGTCTTTGTCTGATTATCCTAAGTAAGAATCACTCATCAACTCTAACTGGTGGACAGGTCTTGTCTGGGGATTTGGCAATACAAGACTGTTCATAGACAGCTGGGAAAAGGTACAATGGTTTACATTTTCTTTCATTTTCTTCTTTGAATCTGAAAAGTGTTCCAATGAATTACAAGTCTATAAAAAGGGCACTGGGGTAGAAGTGAGGGTGGTTATTTTCAGCAATAATTAGTGGCACTTGTTAAGAGTCAGAGGCTTTCTGAAGGATACACCTGTATTCATGGTGTATACACACTACTGTTACCAGAAACTTTGAAAGTTCAGTATGTCCATGGAGTAGTTTGGGAACTTTGCAGGTAGAAACTTGTTGGTCAGAAAGGAAATGCTCTGGAAGATATTTACACTGGAGAAAACTAAACCCAAATATTAAATATTTTAGACCATCTAGTTATAGTTTTTATTAACAAACACAGTGAGGCATCTAGTACCATTTGCAGGAGCATCTATAGATTCCATGTACTTGATAAAGAAAGCCTGGTACCTCCTACAGATTTACATTCATTCATATCTTAGGAAATACAGTTAAAATAACATAGAAAGGTTTGAAAAGGTATCAAGGACATTTGGGAGAAAAAAAACAGTATGTTACTTCTCAACAGAAAAATAATTTGAGTAGGAGATAGATGATATGAATATATTTAGATTTAGATAGATGATAGGCAATAGAAAGATATAGGTATTTATTTATTTTCACTAGACTATTAAAATTATGGTTATAATTCCAACCTTCCTGTTAAAAGCTTTTACACACACTGAAGCATGCTGCCTTTATCAATCTCTGACAGATAAATAAAACTGATAAGCAAAGATATGTGCAGGCAATTTTAATTCAGCAGAGAGCTGTGATGTGCAGCTCTTGGGCAAATCACATAAACACTATTTTTTTTAATGTAATAACCCAAACAATGGCAATTACAAACTACTCCACAGATTTTTTTTTTGGCAAGGCAGGAATGACAGATACACAAAATTCTCTTAATACTGATATTTTAAAAATAGTCTTCTTACAAAACTTTGTAGGTACTATAAGTGAATCTCCCAATTAATGAGATATTTCTTTATTTTTAAAACTGTTCCACAGGCTGCTGTGAACGTCACATAGCTTATGTCTAGAAAGAGCTGTCCATATTCTAAATGCACTTTCCCATCTGTAGCTGGTCTCTACAGAAAGGAAGTAAGAACTACTCTATTATTTAAACTGTATAGAGTCCAATACTTTTCAAAATGATTTTCCCTGGACCTCCATTACCATATTCACCCTGAAAGCACAGCAGGAAAAAGTGTTATCTGTGATAGATGCTACCAAGTCGTCTTATATCAAATTGTTAATAATGTTGTTCATTCCTTTGTGCAAACACAGACATGCATTTATTGTACATAGATTTTAATTTACTAAAGAAGCAAGAGTTTGTTTGGTTCCAAGGTTCAATGTATGCTCCACCTTTAAGGGGAAATAGCAATACATACAGTATCTGTACTCAGGGGGAGAGACAGGTGGGAGATACAGCATCTGTACTCAGGGGGGAGACAGGTGGGTGATGCAGCACCTGTACTCAGAGGGGAGACAGGTGGGTATTACAGCATCCGTGCTCAGGGAGGAGACAGGTGGGTGATACAGCGTCTGTACTCAGGGGGAGACAGGTGGGTGATACAGCACCTGTACTCAGGGGGGCAGACAGGTGGGTCATACAGCACCTATACTCAGGGGGGCAGACAGGTGGGTCATACATCACCTGTACTCAGGGGGGAGACAGGTGGGTCATACATCACCTGTACTCTGGGGGGAGACAGGTGGGTGTTACAGCATCTGTTCTCAGGGGCGAGACAGGCAGGTCATACTGCTCAGCTCATATCTCCCTCCCATCATCACTATTCTTTAGCTTGTGAACTGTTTTGAAAATTTTATCCATGTTTATGATATTCTGATCACATTCACTCCAGGTCTGATCTTTCAACCCTCCCTCCCTCCCTCCCTCCCTCCCTCCCTCCCTCCCTCCCTCCCTCACTGATCTCCTTCCCCTTCCTACCTACATTATCATTTTAAGGCCCTCTCTGACCTCTAGCACTGCCATGTTAATCTTTTTACATATTAAATTATGACACCTATTCAAAAATCTCCCAGTCTTCTTAGTTTCGCAGATATGGGCTTCTGGAGTAAGACTACTCCATTTTAACAGAAATTTGACCCAAAAAAGGACATTTATAACTTAGATATTTTATAAATTTTATGTTTAAATCTCATGAATGGACCTATAGGAAGTGATTATTTCTAATATTATTCTCTGTGATTTTTATGGATATGCTAAATCAATTTATAATCTATCAAAATACTATGTCCAACATAAAACAAGGCTCAAATTAGTTTCTTAAAGACACATTTGCTGGCGAAGTTATATGAAATTATTTATGGAAGGGTCTACTGTCACCATCTTAGGATGAACAGCATCTGCTTTCTTGCCTACAGGTCAGTAAGTACCTAAAGCAATTAAGCTCCTGCAGCTTAAAATGTATCTAAAAGAATATTTTAAGATGGCTCTTAGGGTGGTCATTTTTGAGCTGTGGGTGACAGTTTTTCGTTGATGATTTTCTATAATACACATTTTCATTCTTCTGATGCCCACTTGGGTCAAGGGAATACCCAAAGGAAGACATTTTTTTTCTAAAGTTGATTCATGGTGAAAACATTCTGTGAAGTAATTACAGAACCCACGCGTGTGTGCTGAACTTGCATGAGGCACAGCCTGAGATACGGCCTCACCTGGTATAGAAGCTGTGCTGGGAAGTGCGGAGCAGGCGAGGGTCACCTGCATTCACATTGTGAAAGCTTTATTTCCGCCATAGCTCCAATTAGTGACCTAGACAAGATGTCAAACACCAATAATATGCTGGATGGTCAAAGCCTAGTGACCTGTAGCTCCATCTGAACCATAGCACAATAATTGAATCCAGATTACGGCAAAGGTATTGATGATAAACTCTTAATGCCTTTCACATGTATGCCATCACCATCATTCTTTAGGAAGCATAATAAACCAAATTCCAAAAGGTCAGTGGTGCCGATGACTGACACACAAGGAATGTATTAACTCTTAGGGAACCATTGATACAGCCGCATTCTAAAAGCTCTTGACACTACTAGTTGGGGGGATTATTGGACACCTGAAAAATAGACTTGGGTTCTCCTGTGCTATGTTACTTTGGGTGACAGGGTCATCTGACCTAGTGTGACAAGGGGGAATGGAATTATCAGGAAGACACGTGGTTGCCGGACACTGAGTTTTGCAGTGAAAGTGGACAGCCTTTCCTCCTCTTTCTTTCATCACATGAGCTCTTTTCACAGAGGCCCTCCTACCACTGCACTGAAAGAGATCCAGGACCTCACACAGCATCTTCCAGGCTTCAGTCATTGTGTTTAGAAGGGGTCCCTCTCTCACCTGTGCCAGTGTCCCACTACCATTCCTCCTTTTCATCCACTTCGGCTGGCTGCATCTCCTTAGCTATCATACTAAACCCCAGTAAATCCCTTCATTCTGTTTTTACCCTTCTGTTTCTATAGACTTTACACAGGGCATTTCCTATGATGCCCTAACTTGAATTAGTAACTGCACCATTTCTCCCAAACTTCATCTACAACATAGACATATTCAAGCCAGAATGTCTTTTACCGTTATCAGCTGGACTTTACTGGAATATCTCGTGCGCCCAGTGGGACCCAGAAGTCAAACTACAAATCCAGTGGTTTCAGGAACCGTCTCATCGAGCCCACCTCCTTTTCTATTTTTATTCCTGCTATTTATGAGATGCCATTGTTACTATGTCGCTCAAGCTGGAATTCATAGAGCCATACTCATCTCCGCCATCCCAGTTCTTTCAGCTATGGCTACTGCCTCAGGGCTGTGAGGTCAGCTGGGATGAACAATCCCCCTAAGTAGAAAGATGGAAGGGCGTGGCCTTTAAAACAAGCACATATGGGCAGCCCAGCAGTGCTATGGGCTGTGTGGGACCCAACAACTAGTTCTGTTAATATTATTGTTTAAGTATTTCCTTTTTCCAATTGAATCCTTCATTCTTTCATTGGCTGTGATATCTACAATTATTAGAAAGGTTCCATGTGGACATACTTAAGGATAAAGTTTAGAACATAGAATTACTCACTACTTTTATTCAGTGAATACTTAGGATCCAAACGATAACCTCTAGAAGAGCTGTAGGAAATGAGCGATGTGCTAGCTCTCTGATCCATTAGCTTAATGCAGAAAAGTGAAGCTTCAATGATGTAAAAGGTATGGGGATGCTTTCAAAATATAAGCGACCAAGAGCTTGGCTTTTAGAAGTGGAGTGAAGAGGGGGTATTCTGTCATGGAGAATGTGCTCTGGGTGATTTTGACTCGGTGCATGGGACTCAGACCAACACTGGAAGGTAGTTTCAATTTTAGCATTGCCTTCAGCAATACTAAGAACCACGGCATCTTGACAGGGTTTTATTTGAGAAGTTTTTTTTTTCCCTCTGAATAATTTACTACATTGATTTTGAGATTTAGAAAAATGTAAACAAGAGAATTCACTAGGGATTCTAAAGGGCGCTTTTATTTTTAAATGGATACATTCTTCACACAAATATTTTATTGCACTGATGGGTTTGAAGTACATTAGGAAAATCCCCAAGGGCAGAGCCTGGGGTATCTGTGTGAGGCCTGAACAAGTATGGAAAATTAGATTTAAAAATGAAAGGCTGGATTATGAAACTATTCATGGTCCATGGCTAAATGGTGGACAATGGGTGTTCAAAAAACATAGTGACACCTCGGACAAGAAAAACCATCGTGGGGTGATGTGTGAGAGAATCTTGAAGCTGTGAAGCAGATGGAAGAGAAGAGGCATATGGATTTTCTAAAAGTGGTGGAAGACTTCAGAGGAACAATGAATAAAATGAACAAATGAAAACAGGACCAAGCATATGACCTTTCCTTTAGGAGAACGTGTAGAGAAGAAATGATAGCTGCTTTCCTTTGCACGTGGCTCTCAATCTTGCAGAGATGAGGCCCAGCTACTTCAGGTGTTTAGTCCCCATACATAAGGTGTGTGCTGTATGCTTGCTTCCTTTGCTGTGTGCTACAGAGTTCTTGCCAGCTGGGCCCATGAGAGAGTCAACTATGTTCCCTGCATTTTACACAAGTCCAGGTGGATGGAAAGTCCTTAACAAATATTATCTGAGTGACATAATTAATAAATATGAGGTCTTTAATGAGTGTCAGGAACGCTGAGTTCTTTTTACCGCAATTACAACAAACTGTAAAATTTTATTAGCTATTATGCCTGTTGAACCAATGCCATGGGTTAACTCTGTGCAACACAGACCTGCATTGTAACAGAGATTACTATGCTGTGGAAACATCTTTTCTAAGGCTCCTTCCTATTCATGCCTACACTGATGGAGTTTATCTCTAGAAAACTCCACATTGCCATGACTTATCTTTTTTTAATGCACATTTTAGTAGGAGATTTTTATAATATTGTGTTCTCTTGAGATCAATATCCTTGTCATGTTTCATTTAATTTACAAAGTAACAGGATTTCTTAAAGTGTTTTCTTATATACTTACTTATGGTTGACTCTCCCTTAGTCATAGAATTTTACCTTCTACTTAAGGTTTCTCCATTCTTTATCAGGAAGCAAGGGGTATAGACAATAGATAGATAGATAGATAGATAGATAGATAGATAGATAGATAGATAGATGGATAGATTAGATAGATAGATAGATAGATAGATAGATAGATAGATAGATGGATGGATGGATGGATGGATGGATGGGTGGGTGGGTGGGTGGGTGGGTGGGTGGGTGGGTGGGTGAGTGGGTGGCTAGATAGATAGACAGACAGACAGATAGGCCAATGTTAGATAAAAGATGGGCAGTTGGAGAGATAGTACATAATGAACTGATGGATAAAGAGATAGACCAACAGACAGACAGAGAGATAGATGATGCATGGATAGACAGATAGTTGATAGCAGTGACTGTCATCTAATTAGGAGATAGTGACTGTCATCCAATTTTACATTATATCAATATAATTTTCTTTATGTCCTTTTAATTAAAAATAATCCAGGAGATAATATGGAAAGTGAATCATAAAGTGATTTATATCTGATTTTTTTTAAAAAAATTCTCTACTGGAGGCCTGGGTGAGGATCAGATATGCACAGAATGAATAGCTGTATGCTCTCATACTCTGTAGACAGAGCTAAGCTGTCTTCATATCTAAGTTCAAGATATTAGAAGAAAAAAGAGATGCTCCTGGCCATGTGTTTTCTGGGGGATGGGGTGGTGGTGGTAGAAAATACCATTTGCTAAAAGCGTAAAGTGGGTAAGTACTTGGTTTGTCAGATTCTTTAAAGGATGGTACCTCAAAGCAGTAGGATTACTGATTAACTACTGAGCATCATAGTTCTATAAGGCTTTGAGGGGGAAAGAGCACCGAAACCCCTGGAACAGCATTATGGAGTTTCTGTGACATAGGGAATTTGTGCAAATAAAGTTCTAAGTGCAACGTGAAAAGAGAATTCTGTGAGGTAGCCCCTCGTGTGAGGAATGTATTAAAAAGCCAGCAGCTTCCCTTCCAGAAGCTCGAGTGTGGAAAAGGCTGCAGAGGAAAGACAATTAATTGTCTCTCAGTCAGGAGAACAATGTGGAAAGCAATGGTATCAGACGGTATTGGAAATGAAAAATCTTGCAAGTGCTAAAAATGACAAAAACAACAAAAACAGAACAAAAACAAACAAAATACATGACCAAAGCCGCAAAACAATTCTAAGGATCGAATTACAAATTTACGGAAGATAACATGCCAAGTTCAACCTTTCATCAAACTTAGGTGACATTATTAATATTCTTACCCACTGAAATACTTGGGCTCAGAGATGTAATGCAATAATTATCAAATTATTTTTATTTTGACTTAATTGAGGAATACTATGTAAGAACTTCATATAGATTTCAAGCAATCAAAACATATCAACAATGTTTAGAAAACTGGAAATTTAGAAAACTACAAACTATATCCTCAGCTCCTATCACACCCCACATGATATTGTATTTTATTGGAAAATGCCCAATGTGTGATGCCTTATGCTGAATAGGTTGTAAAACTGCAAGGGCAGTAGATTTCTCACTGGTAAATATGAACTAAAGAGTTAAATGCAAACACTTGAGCTATAGGAACCAGAAGAAAATCCTGATGGAATTGTAATTGATCACGGCATAGGCAAATCTTTTCTACATGAGACAATGGGATAAATCACAAAGAAAATTTCAGATGCATTGGACTGCAAGCAAAGTTAGCATGCTTGTTAGAAAAGAAAGACTCCAATCCTGAAAGTATTTGAATAAAAAACAAAACCTGAACACCCCCTCTCCTGCCCTTCTCCTCTCCCTTCCCCTCCCCACCTTCTTTCCTTCCTTCCCTTCCCCTTCACGTCCACCTGTCCCTCCCCTCCCCTCCTCTCCTGTCATCTGTCTTCTCTCCTCTTGCTTTTCCCCCCTCCCCTCTGCCCTTCCACTTTCTCCTCTGGCTCCCATGTCATATTGGCTCTCATTTTTAGGAAAATTCTGACTAACACAAGTATCAAAGGGAAACAACTACAGTTGTTTTAAATATTTGCAAAGAGTTATTCATCTCACCTATCTTTACCCTTTCCAAAATAAACGGATATTTTGTGGTGCTGGTTATAATTTTGTGTATGAGAGACAGAGAGACAGAAGGAGGGAGGGAAGGGAGAGAGAGAGAGAGAGAGAGAGAGAGAGAGAGAGAGAGAGAAAGAGTTTTACTAACCAGCTCCTAAGAGGAGTGGAGATCTGGAGTAGGTAAAGTAGAACTGAATCCTAATGACAAAATGCGGTGACCATGCTGTTCTTGAGTCTAGATGGAAATTGTCATTATTTTCATCCACTACTTATGTTTCCTTTACAAAATAACCTGTGTTTACAAGAGAAAAAAATGAATACAATCTTCAAGGTGAGATTTAGATGCACTCTAATGGCCAGTCAAATATATAAGGATGTGTAGATATTATATTAAACTGGCTGAGTACATTATCACACTCCAAAGTTCAGTCCCATTTAAGGCAACACTTTTCATTACTGTACATCTCTTATAACAGGCAGTGATAGCTTACTTAAGATTGGGTTTACTCTGGATTGGTTTTGCACCTGAGGAATGTTTATTAAAGAGGCTCTGTTTTACGAGGAGAATACTCCTAATGCTTCATGGCATCCCGCAAGCTAATTTATCTCCAAGGTCACAACCCATTGGAGGGGAATGTGCAAATAAATGTCTGATAATGAGAGCTTGATTGAAATAATGATGATTTCCAGTTCCCAATTTGATTATTCCTTATGAATTTAACCTTAAAGCTACTATAGTTTGCTTAGTGCCTAAATATTTGAATGATATTGAACAATAACAGTCAAAAGTTTCCATTTGCCAAGTTCCTTTGCTTAAATTATTGTTCAACTGTTGTGTATAAGAGACAGATGTATGACATGTACACATATATGTGTATGCATAGTATGTCCATGTATGTCCATGGAGAGGGAGAGGGAGAGGGAGAGGGAGAGGGAGAGGGAGAGGGAGAGGGAGAGGGAGAGGGAGAGGGAGAGGGAGAGGGAGAGGGAGAGGGAAAGAATGTTTCAGGCTAGGGTTCTTGTTGGCTTAGAGAAACCCCCACTCAGAGGAAAGGTTGGGCTGGGTGCTACAGGAGACTCTGAAGTCTGAAGGCCCGGATTCCAGGTGCCTGTGTTTCCCAGAGGGGCAGGTTCTACTGGACATACTGGGGTGTCCCATGGCTCATGGTATGTGTATGCATGTATATCTGTGCATGGTATGTATTGTGTGCATGTATGTCTGCACATGTACATGTGTATGCATGGTATTTCCATGTATGTGTGTGTATGTGTGTGTGTGTATGTATGTATGTGTGGAAACATGTGGATGTGAATAATATGGACATATGTGTGTGTGTGCATCTGAGTGTCTGTAGCAGTCATATGACAACCTTGGGTTTCTGTCCTTGCAGTTCACATTGTTTGAGACAGGGGGTTTGGTTGTTTTTCTACTGTATAGGCCAGGACAGTGGGTCCATGTGTTAACTGTTTGAGTACATTAATATCCACTTAGGTCAAGTCCTTTTAAGACAAAATTTTTCCTTGTTGTTCAGCTTTTCCCTTTGCATCTCGTCTCCTTATCGGAGCACTGAGATTACAGCTCATACTATCCTGCCCTGATTCATGTAGGCTGTGGGAATTTGAACCCAAATCCTCATGCTCGTGCAACAAGCAATTTATCCACTGAGCTATCTCTGGAGCCTGCCAAGGCCTCCACATAGCTTTAACGTTTTAAACATAGATGCAAATATAAATACGAACACTCCCTAAACCCATGTGGCAGGCAGGAGTCTAAGGTACTCTTTATCAAATCAACCTGCATGGAATCTGGAGTGACCAGAAACTCAGGCTTGGTTCTAATCACCGTGATGAAAAGAGTGGGGTATCACCATGGCTGTCTTAGTTATTAGACAGAAAACTCTCCTAACCTTGAAGAAGCAGGTGTCTTGTTGGGGGAAGAGTGGTCAAGGGGCCATGATGACAAGGAACAATACTATGTCTGTTGGTTGATGGCCAGCAAGAGAGATCTTCACTTCCGGATTATTTGTTAGTTTTCCAAAACAGGGTTTCTCTGTGTAGCCCTGGCTGTCCTGGAACTCACTCTATAGGCCAGGTTGGCCTTGAACTCAGCAATCCACCTGCCTCTGTCTCCCAAGCGCTGGATTAAAGGTGTGTGCCACCACTGCATGGTGAGACTGAATTTCCTTATCATTGTATGACCTTGGAAGATGGCCTTATCCTCTAGATAGGATTTCAGTCTGGCTTATGACTATATCATTTTATGTTATGCTGAGCAGAAACCCCATGTGCTTACATTTCTGATCTGCAGGCATTGTGAAGTGAATGTAAGTAGGACTTCCAAAGTCCGGTGTAATGACAACAATTAAAAAAAAACTAGTAAAAATATCCCCACAAAAGGCTCTTCTTACATACATGAGGTGTTTCATACACAGAAATGTAGTGAAGATCTCATGTTCAGAGAACTTGTAGAGGACCCTCGTCATTTTGTATCCAATGACAAGGACAGCAGAAAGTCAGTCCTAGCCATAGTTGTTGAGGAGGCAGGTGTCCCATGGTCAAGGCTTCCCATCATATTAAATTTTGCTTTCTTAATTATCGTCCCAAGTTAACCTTACTGCTCTGGATGAGTTAAATGATTCAAGGTATGTTTTCAACAAGGTGATATCTTTTAAATGGAAATGTCAATTAAATCATATATTGGCTGATAAATCTTATAGTTAGTCACATTGTCCTGAAAAAACCTCCTTTGTTAGATACTTTTCCCATTGCTGGGAACAAGTACTTGTTAACAAGAAACGTAGAGTAGTGGTAGTAGTAGTAGTAGTAGTAGTAGTAGTAGTAGTAGTAGTAGTGGTTTATTTTTGGGTTAGGGGTTAAAGGGATATAATCCATTATGGAGGCTAAGATATGGCCGTAGAAGGGTGAGGCACCTGCTTGCTCATGATTTAAAGGAGCAGCGGTCACAGGGAAGTCGACTGAAAGTCATGTTGGGCTATTGCCCTCATGGTTGACCAGTACTGTCATAGAGCTAAGCCCTATCTCCCCATAACTCTACAATCTCCCAAAGAGTAAGACCTTCAGAGACCAAGTCTTCAGACACAGAAGCCTATGGGGAATGGTTTCATTTTGAAACTGTAATCCTTTCTCTGTAATCCTTTTGCTGATCGTTGGGATCCATAAAAAACGGGAACTCATCTAAGAAGGAGGGTTACATTGATTCTTTTTGCCACTTCCGGTCTTTTCACTCTTACCACCAGCAATGTTTTGACCCAAGCCACGTAGTCTCTTGTCTTGGTAGCTCAAGAGACAAGAGTCTGAGCCCCTGTTCTGAACCTGTTCTGAACACAGCAGAGTGAGGCAGTTAAACTTAAATCTAGATTATTTTTTTCTAAGTTGATTTTCAAAGTTAACAAAAAGAGAACGACACCACCCCATACAACCTCTAAGAGATTTGGTGTCAGCTCAGGGTCCCCAAGACAATGTCCTAAGCACAAAGGACATTTATTTATCCCAGAGGGACAGAGGGCATGGATAAGGGACAGAGATAGGAGACAGAGGAATAGGGAAGACGGGGAGGGAACAAGAGAGGGCAAAGGGGTTATTTTTCTGGGGTGTGTGTGACAAAGGAGTATTTTTCTGGGGTGTGTGTGACAAGGACAGCTTCTGGATAGAAAGGGGACAAACATGGCATATAGGGAAATGGTGAGAGTAAAGGGGGAAACCTCATGTTAGGATGAGGTATTTAGTTTTAATTGAACAGTTTAATTAGGTGAGGCAAAGGGGCCTTTGATTGCTGTGCCTTGGTAGTCAGCCTCAGGAGAAGGAAATGACCAAATAAGGACATACACCTTGGTGGCCAGCTTTAGCATTCTAATCTAACAGTTTTTAGCAAGGCAGAGGGACTGGGGGAGGAGGGCGAGGCCTGCCCGGGCCATGCCAACCTTGCCCGAGCTGCCCAGAGTCCCTTCACAGACCCTCTGCCCCTTCCTCATGCTGTCTCTCTGCTTCTTCTATTATTTTAGATGGGGTGTTAGTGATTTCCGAATATCGGATTAACATAAAATTCCCTTCGCAGACGTTAACACAACAAATCTTCTCAGTTCTGTCGCCTCCTTATGTTCAAAATGACCCCTTTAGGCTAAATCTTCTCTTCTCACTCTTTCATTTCTTACCCCAATTCTAGATTTATTTCTTAATCTGCTGCATATCGTGTTCATAGCGTATGCTCTCTGCCTCCTTTTCAAGGAAAACTAAAAGCACACATTCGACTCAAGATTTTTCAACGCATTTTTTTTTTTTTTGCAAAAAAATGATAGCGCCACCGCCCTAGTAGTAAGATATGTATTTTAAATTCTAATTTTAAGGAGTCTAAATAATTCAAGAATGGGCTTGTGGACAGGAATTCTGAATTATCTGCCTAGAATTCCAGGTAAGGCAAAGCCCTCTCCTGACACACAAATGTAGCATTGGCCAGATTCTCTGTCTTCTCATTACCTAAGTGAAGGAGTTTCTAACTCACCCTATTTGATATTCCCTATGTGTTGATTTTAGAAGAAGATGCAGTCTTGTTAAATTTTATTTAAGAATAGTGGGGTTCTCAAAGGGAGAGTGGACTTCGTGTACTCGTGAAATCTTGCTCCACGGTTTGTTCTGTTGTCCCTGATTTTCTAAGCATTTCTGTCTTCTCTGCGGCTTCCGTTGTGGAAGCTGTGTTTTATAATGGACTGCTGATCAGAGTGGCTATTCTAATGGAGGAATCCCAGAGGAGACTGTGTATCAGATGTGAAGTATCCCCTCAGACTCCCTGGTGGTCATGGGAAGCAGGAGAAATTCTTGATGTGTGAAGTGACTGTCACCGTTGTCAGAGCACTGTTGTGTGGGAAATGAACCACAGCCAGAATCGAAGGCTGCTTCTTCCAACACGCTAGATATTAATGTGCGACAACCAGTGGACGATATTTCTAATCAAACCTTCATGTTTAAATGCCCAGAGAACTTGTTTCAACCTACATGCCTGGGGTGGCAAATTTTTGATGCCCTTGAATATAGTAATAAACAAGAAATTAAAGACTCACTTTCAAAGTGTCCAGACTGATTTTTTTTTCTTGGAAATACGAACCTCTCTATAATCTAAGTTGAGTTTCAGAGCAGAGTCACCAATAATGATAGCTCCATCTTTTGCTCTAAAGAATTAATTTTAAACTATGCATACCTTTTCTTAAAGGGCTTCTGCAGACTAAATTAAACCACTTATACCCTGAATAAAGTGATATTAAAGTTAAACTGAGTTCCAGGAGAGCAAAGCGATTTGGAGGTGGGTTACAATTCCTTTCCGGCTCTTCAGCCTTAAATCAGACTGCAGCGTTAAGGTGTGGTAATGATCTAAGGCAGGGTGTCATTTTTCATGCCAGGCAGCATACTTTACAATTCCCGAATTAGAGAACAGCTATTCCCCCAATTATTATTTTAACTCCGTAGTCATTCTCAGTTTAGATTTAGGTCAGGCACCCAAAGTTCCTCCATGCTCTGAGGAATTAATACCATAAACCTCAGCCCAACACATTACCATCAAATCCTCATCCAGAAAACACATTCTAGGACATTCAGAAAATTTATAAAAAAAATGATTTTGATTATTGCCTAATACGGGGAAACGGGTGTGCTTATCTTTGTAAGTAGCACTGGAATACAAGTGGGTCAGATATGTCGAAAGAGCCTCACGCGGTCCAAATTTGAGTTGCGAAAAATCAAATATTCAGGCATGAAAAGCCCCCAACTCCTTAAGCTGTTTTCAAGCTTCATCCTGTTTTCTGCAATAACTAAAGGAAAGCCACAGTAGCTCCAGACATTTGCATCTGAGGAAGAGATGTTTTGCCTTGGTGATATAGTTAATGAGTCTAAAAATATTCAGTATAATAATTCTGTCAAAGCCCCCACAGTCTCCTCAATGAGCGGAAGCCTGCAGGATTCCGATGGGGAGTCAAGTAATGAGCTCTCAGCATCCGCTCCCACACCGTCCAGGCGAAATATACTCAGGCCTCAATGGTTCCGCATCATTAGCAACATGAAACAAAGACACATGCTTGACTTTAATAAGCGACTGAAGTTGCTGGCTTACTAGTCTGCTACCTCACGTAAACTCTCAGGATTTCAAAACAGCTCCTTGCAAAGGGGAAGCAGGGAGGGCTTTGCAAACAGAGTTTGGTTTAATTTAATGTGGCAAATGATTGAACAGAATGGGACGCGTTGGGGGGGGGCTGGGGCGGGGGCGAGTGTAGGAGAGG
Source organism: Apodemus agrarius (assembly GCA_964023405.1). Lineage (NCBI taxonomy): Eukaryota > Metazoa > Chordata > Mammalia > Rodentia > Muridae > Apodemus > Apodemus agrarius. The sequence goes on from OZ030021.1 coordinate 11,767,560, forward strand.
ACACGGGAAGTGATGAGTTTCTGACATCAAGTCTCCCGGGCTCACTGCAGACTGCAGTTTCACTGTTGGAGTCTATGGTTACAGTGGGCTGCCGTGATCAGGGCTGCGGGCATATGTGACTGTGTTTCAGTGGGTCTGCTTGGAAGACAGGACGTGACCAAGCCTGTTTCCCGCTGGGAAAGGTTCAGACATGATTAACTTGGGCATGACCAAATAGGTCAATAATATGACAATGGATTTCTATCACTATAATTAAGTGGGGAAATTTGTGTGATTTGTTCTTCATGTTCTGCACCTTCCACTGATGCATCAGCGTGGATTCATTTAGTCTCTTTCATTAGATGAAATCACAGAGCTACAGTTTAAGTTAGCGAGGGCTCAATCTGAATACTTAAAAGTTATTTCGGCAAAACAACCTTCTACTCTGTACTGTATTTTCAGCGTTTGCACAGCCGCGCTGGGGGAGTGATCTGAAATCCGTCACACCGTGCATACTAATTGCTTCAAGGGGGATATTTCTCATTCAGTTTCAGATCTCACTAATATCCATCATCGGGAAAAATGAAGACTTATCACACAGAATGAATTAGTAAAAATAAATGCATCATGTTGAGATATTTGGATCCATTCTTTAGTTACATGCAATTTGTCAGTGGCTAAAACATTTCTACCTTTTCTCAAACAGGAAAAAAAAGTTCTAAATGTAATCCCCAAGTTCTGGTCTTGGGAGAGAGAACTCTCTTTCCCACACAACCTACAATCTGCATCCTTTCATTGTATTGTCTTGGAACTTTCTCTCTGTCTCTCTCTGTCTCTCTCTGTCTCTCTGTCTCTGTCTCTCTCTGTCTCTGTCTCTCTCTGTCTCTCTCTCTCTGTCTCTGTCTCTGTCTCTCTCTCTCTCTCTCTCTCTCTCTCTCTCTCTCTCTCTCTGTGTGTGTGTGTGTGTGTGTGTGTGTGTGTGTGTGTGTTTGTAAGTATATATAGGCCAGAGGCCAACTGTAGATGTGGTCCATTCCTTAGAATGCTTTCCGTTTTGGCTGAGAACTTGCTGATTAGGCTAGAGACCACCAGACCAGGGGTCCACGGGTGTCCACTTCCCCCGCACTGGGGTACTGGGGTTCCAAGTACGTGTAAGCACATCCTTTGTTTATTTATTCTTTACATGGGCTCAGGTCTTCATGGTCTATGACAAATACTTTACTGATTATCTCCCTATCTGCCACAAAGCCAATTCTTAACATTAATGTCAACGGAGAGGGACTGACTGTCGGTTTTACATAACTGAATGCTGGACTCCGAATCTTAGTTTCTATTGTGGTCAAACCTCCAGTGTTTTGGGGTTTGGTTAACATCATGATAATCTCCATTTTTTTCCATCATGTGGCTTATTCATTCCTATAATGCTGCAATTATATATTTTATAAGTGGACCTTTAAGAAATATAAGCAAAAATGAAAGGAAATATCAGAGGTGACATTAAAATCATTAATACCATTTGGTTATAGTTAAACAGAAGTCATCTCTAAAATTTAACTACTTCTCTAAGCAGCAGTTGAGATAAACTTATAAGGGAATTGTGCTCCCTCTATGATAGTCATCTAGAAAGAGGGACCTTCAACTGACAAAATGTCTCCATCAGAGTGGCCTCTTGGCCGTTCTGTGGTGCTTTTTCTTATTAATGATTTATGTCTGTGGCCCGGATTCACTGAGCTTGGCACCTCTCCTGGGTAGGTGTTCCTGGATGACCTAAGAATCTGGGCCGATCAAGCGGTGAACAAATCACTAAGTAGCTTCCAAGGCCTCTGCTTTTATTCCTGCCTCCAGGTTCCTGCCTTGAGATCCTGCCTTGGCTTCTCTCAGTGATAGATTCTGATTGGGTCAGGGGAGCTAAATAAATCCTTTCCTCCAAAACCTGGTTTTGCTCCAGTTCTTTTTCTCAACAAAGAAAAAGAAAACAAAGAAAAGATAACAAAGCAGGGAAGGAATTAAAGTAAAATTGGCAGCATTCCGTTCTACTGAATCATGTGATATTTCAGGGAATAGGTCTACAGTGTTTTTAGCTACTATGATCTGGAGAAACCCATCTCAGACTGCTATTTTTTTTTTTTGAAATTTAGTTCCATTCTGTTTAGTTATTTTTGTTGCTTTTAGTTTTGAAACACAAAATTAACTTCCATGTGTACGCTTTTGGTATTTCTGCCACCTGCACCCAAGCTTGCTCCTTAACGACTGAAATGGTCCTTCTGTGCCATGGGTGCGTCAGGACCTGGCGGTGCTTTGCTGGGTCTGGGTGCCACCAATCTCCTCATAACGTCTGAGGTCCTGTCACAATTTTCCCAGTGTATGGCCAAACTATTTTTTTTTTAAAAAGAAGATTGGCAGCAAAATCAAACTTCATTGCCTCATGACTTTATTTATCTTTGGTTCTCTCCTCTTAAGGTGGTGGATGATACGGAAGTCCATGTGCTATCTGTCATGACACAGAAGCAGGTACAGTGGACAATCACATGGAACATTTCATTTATTTAATGCATGTCATTTTATAATAAGATAGCTATGCTGGCACACATAATTCTATAACAAAAGGCTATGGTTCATTTTTACATTACAGTTCAAATTATAATAGCCACTCCTATTTAGACATGCTTATCTACACCAAGGTCACCTTTTATAAGAAGGCGTGATTTACTTTTAGGGAACGTATATTTGTGGCAATAGCATTCTGGAGTAGCAGAGGAAGGACGGACAGAAACAAGCTCCTTTATGGAATCATACACAACAGCTCTCGCCCAACTCTAGAAAACAAGCGACATCTCCACGCAACCCTAGGAGAAGCCATTCAAGGACACCAGGTGAAGTCCATGATTGTTCTCCTGTCTCCAAACTCCTCACAGACCTCTAAACCTGACAAGCCTCCCAAACAGAAGGATTCTGAGAATTGGCTATTAGCAAACAATGGATACAGTGCACTGTGCTCAATGGTCTTAAAAGAGAAGACCCACTATCAAAGAGCTGATACCCTGTCATAAACTTGGAAAAGTCCAACCTCGTGTTATGGAATAGTGGGTGGTGGAAAACTACACAGCAGCTGTGTGCTCAGACCCTGAGGGAAGAGCCTGACATATAATGCGTTTATGTAGGTTGCTGGGCAACTCCATGACGTGTATTACACTAAAATGCATTGAAAGTCAAGACTGTCCCTCCCTACTGCTGCAAAACCTATAAAAGCAGGAGACATATTTCTAATTCCTATGTGTGGCATCCAAGCTACTGTGACTCTGTCAAAATTCATATGAAGCATTTCTTAAACTGCCACCTGGAGACTTGATGGCTGATAATTTATTTCAGGATTCCCTTATCTGAGCAATCACCTCTCACTATCCGATGCTCCAGAGTGCTCTGTCTCCATGGATGTTCTTTTGTCTGCCATGTAAAAGCATACAGCCACACAGGAAGCCAGACTCATGTTTAGCATTATGTTCAGATAATAAAAAAGACTTTAGGAAAGTCCTGCAGAAGGGCATGAAAACAGTTAGGGTTATTGTCGTGCTTTTAGTACCCAAGGATGGCCGTACTTAAGAAATCTAAGAATAATGCATTCCTTTTAAATACAGATAGAACTTCATTTACAGTACCTGTGTTCTGATTTTGTGCTTGGTTCTGAAAAATCTAAAGTGACTGGAATGTATGTGAATCTCTATTTCTATTTTGATGTATGTGTGTAAGTCTCTATTCTTCCATTCTTACAACATTTTTTTTTGTCCTGTAGTCATAAAAAATAAAACCTTATTCTGGTTCATAGGGCGATCTATAAGGACCATTTTCTGACTTGCTAGCTAAAACATTTCTAAGTGAATTAATTGAAAGCATTGTAGATTGTCTTTTTTTGGCAAATCTATTTATCTGCCTGTGTAAGCTTACATATGTAGTATGTGTGCACCTGTGTAAACATGTTCACATATATTCCAGCATACATGTCTGTGAATGTGTGTATCTAGCCATATGCACATGAGCATGTGGCTGCCTTTGAGTAATAATAGGTGACTTCCTCATTACATCTCTACTTAATGTATAGAGGTAGGGTATCATGTTAATCCAAGTGTTCACAGATTAGGCTGGTCTAGTTAGCCACCTTGCACGGGGATTCTCTGCCCTTACCCTTCTAGCCTATGGATTATAGGTAAACTGCCATGCCCACTCAGCATCTATATTGGTGCTAAAGATTCAAACTCTACTCTTAATGCTTGACCAGGGAGTGCTTGACCCACAGTATCACCTCATCAGTCCTATACTGGCTTTTCTAAAAGTAAAACAGGGCTAGGTACTGTTACTATTTTAAAATCATGTGTGCCTCTGTGCGGCCGTATGTCAGAACACTAGAATGACTTTTTAAAAATGGCTGTCTCCCGTGTACATCTTACATGCCAGTGGGAATTGACACTTCGTGTTTGTGAAGCCCTACTTCCTATCAAGCAAGGTGGAAATGAAGTTGTACTATTTCTCCTGTGGGACTGATTCCAAGAAGTCACAAAAGCCACTGAGATAAAGCCACTGCCACCTGGAGGCTCATCACAGGTCCTCTAGTTTAAGTGACACAACCTAGAAACACAGCACTGCCTCAGACACAGAAATTTAAGCACAAATAACACTATTGGCAGAGCAGAGTCAACATACTGTAAATTTTGCTTACCCTACCAACTTTCTGTATTCTGAGCTGGTCCTAAACCTCTGACATGCACATGTGTTCTGAATCTTTTTCTACTAATCACTTCTTTCCTCTTGTATTCTCTTTTTTTCGAGCTCTGCTACTGACACCTTTAGCTCCATATCTAAATATTTTAAGACTGTGCCTCTGTTAAAATTCACAAAATGTTACTTCTTAGTCTGTTGGTCTGTGGTAAACATATAACTACCCTTCTTTCATTTGCTTTCAACCATAACTTCAGGCATGTCTTAGCAGGGAGGGACAAGTGAACACAGGGACGCCACCCTTAACTGAGATAGTTGATACCAAGTCACAAAGGGAAAATCAGCTTTCTCCAGTGGAGTGTCCCTGAGAATATCAACCAAACTCAAGGTAGACCCCACACACAACGAGTAGTTGACCATCAAAAAGGAAACTCATTTGCTATGTTTTGTGGAGTTCTTGTTTTATTTTGCCTTTTTTTTGGCCTTATTGGTCTGTTTGTTTTGAGTTTTGTTTTATGTGATTTGTTTGTTTTTTGATTTTTAGTTTTTGTGATACACACAGAGACTTGGAGCAAAGAATGAGCAAAATATATGTTATGGAAAAATTTAAAAAAATGCACCCTCCCAGATAAAAGTTAAAGTTGTTTATGAAGGGAAGAAGTTATCAATTTGGACATGGACGTCAAGGTAATACTACAAATAAAAAAAAAAAAACAACATTCAAAGATATTGTTCAGATATTGAGGTCTCACTTATAGGAATGAACAACCCTGCATTCATTAGTTTAGCCCTTTCAGAGGCCTGGGCCTATGAACACACTTCTGTTTAGAAAATGGTTGTGAGAATACATCAAAGAAGAAGTAATAGTGGCCACTGAGCATAGGTCATTGTAGATATAAGGCAACGGTGAGAGAATAAAAATGGGAGGACGCCATGAGAATACTGTGTGGATGGAAGAGTTCAAAGACCTGTTTCTGATTCTGAGACAGGAGGCCACACATCCTAGACTGCCTCAGACTTGGCATGCCGATAAGGATGAAGACACACATTGGCTGCTCCTGCCTTTACTTCCAAGTGCCAGGATTCCAGATGTGCACCATCACACAATTTTATGAGATGCTGGGGATAGGACTGGGGGCTTCATACAGGCTGGGCAAGCACTCAACCTAGGAACTCCGTCTGTGGCTCTGTAACCCAAATTTTAAAATAGAGATTCTAGCACTGATTATCTGGTTCCTAAAATGCCAGAATGTCATTTGATGAACATGCCAAATGATGACCGTATCGCCAATGCTATAATTGGGCGTGCGATATTAATATGTTATGGCAACAAAACTGCTGTAGGTGATTACGTTACAAGGAGCGTCCTTAGTTTGGTTCATTTTTTCAGCGGTTCAGCTCATAGTTGGTTGGTCTCAATGTGTTAATGTTCCAGGGAAGAGGCATCGGCTCGTGGCAGCTCATGCTAGGATGAGGTGTAGAGGAAGCTCCTAATGTTATAGTACAGTCAGACATTGAATGAAGATAGGAACATCTCAACCCACAACCTCTTTTAAGGGCATGTTCCCACTAAGGTCCACCAAGTTCTCCCACCAGGCCCTCTTAAGGCTTCCACTTCTTTTTAACGATGCCATTTGGCAAAGGATCAAGTTTTCAACACAGGAGAGAAGCCCTTGGGGATAATTACCCAAGTGGCAGAATTAATCTTGCCTTAAAAAATGATATACAACGAGTAGCACTGAAGATCTTATATAAAGGAAGGACTAGTACCAAATGTCTTATTTAGCATCTAAATGCTTGGTCTGGTACTCTTGTTATAAGCACACTGAAATTCTATCAGGCACCTTCACCAAATACCAGGTTGAACCTGGTAAACCAGTATTCTGCCATGAAGATGGAGAGCATCTTGATATTGTTCTTCTTCCTATGGTGATGCAAACCCCTTCAGCTCCTTTAGTCCTTTCTCTAACTCCCCCACTGGGGTCCCTGTGCTAAGTCCAATGGTTAGCTGCAAGCATCTGTCTCTGCATCTGTCAGGCTCTGGCAGAGCCTCTCAGGAGACAGCAATATCAGGCTCCTCTCAGCAAGCACTTCTTGGTATCCACAATAGTGTCTGGGTTTGGTGACTGCATACAGGGATGGATCCCCAGGTGGAGCAGTCTCTGGATAGCCTTTCTTTGTCTTTGCTCTATACTTTGTCTCTGTATTTGCTCCCATGAGAATTTTGTTTATCAAGCACAGAAGCATCCACACTTTGGTCTTCCTTCTTAGGCTTCATGTGATCTGTGAATTGAATCTTGGGTACTCTGAACATTTGGGTTAATATCCTCTTATCAGTGAGTACATACCCTGTTTGTTCCTTTGTGAGTGAGTCATCCATTTGCCTGCAAATTTCATAAAGTCATTGTTTTTAATAGCTGAGTAGTATTCAACTACGTAAATGTACCACATTTTCTCTATCCATTCCTCTGTTGAGGGACATCCGAGTTCTTTCCAGCTTCTGGCCATTATAAATATAGCTGCTATGAACATTGTGGAGCATGTGTCCTTATTACATGTTGGAGCATCTTCTGGGTATATGAATGGTAATGCTGGGTCCTCAGGTAGTTCTATGTCCAATTTTCCGAGGAACCACCAGACTGATTTCCAGAGTGGTTGTACTAGCTTGCAATCCCACCAGCAATGAAAGTGTGTTCCTCTTTCTCCACACCCTCCCCAGCATCTGCTGTCACCTGAGTTTTTGATCTTAGCTATTCTGCTGGTGTTGTTTTTATTTGCATTTCTCTGATGACTACGGATGTTAAATATTTCTTTATGTGTTTCTTAGCCATTCAAGTTTCCTCAGTAGAGAATTCTGTTTAGCCCTGCTCCTCATTTTTAATAGGGTTATTTGGTTCTCTGGAGTGTAACCTCTTGAATTCTTTGTATATATTGGATATTAGCCCTCTATCAGATGTAGGATTTGTAAAGATCCTTTCCCAATCTGTTGATTGCCATTTTGTCCTAATGACGGTGTCCTTTGCTTTACAGAAGTTTTGAAATTTTCTGAGGTTCCATTTGTCAATTCTTGATCTTGGAGCATAAGCCATTGGTATTCTCTTCAGGAACTTTTTCCCTGTGCCCATGTGTTTGAGACCATTCCCTACTTTCTTTTCTATTAGATTTAGTGTCATATGGTTTTATGTGGAGGTCCTTGATCCACTTAGACTTGAGCTTTGTACAGGGAGATAAGAATGGATCAATTTGCAATCTTCTACTGTTGACTACCAGTTGAACCAGCACCATTTGTTGAAAAGGTTGTCTTTTTTCCATTGGATGGTTTTAGCTCCTTTGTCAAAGATCCAGTGACCATAGGTGTGTAGGTTCATTTCTGGATCTTCAGTTCTATTCCACTTATCAATCTGCCTGTCACTGTACCAATACTGTGTAGTTTTTATCACTATTGCTCTGTATTACAGCTTGAGGTCAGGGGTGATGATTACCTCAGAAATTCTTTGTTGACAATAATTTTTGCTATCCTGTTTTTTTTGTTGTTGTTATTTCAAATCAATTTGAAAATTCTCTTTATAACTCTATGAAGAATTGAGTTGGAATTTTGATGGGGATTATATTGAATCTGTAGATTGCTTTTGGCAAGATGGTCATTTTTACTATATTAATCCTGCCAATCAATGAGCATGAGAGATCTTTCCATCTTCTGCAGTCTTCATCAATTTCTTTCTTCAGAGACTTGAAGTTCTTGTCATATAGATCTTTCACTTGTTCAGTTAGAGTCACACCAAGATACTATATATTGTTTGTGAACATTGTAAAGGGTGTTGTTTCCCTAATTTCTTTCTCAGCCTGATGATCCTTCGAGTATAGAAAGGCTACTAATTTGTTTGAGTTAATTTTGTGTCTGGTCACTTTGCTGAAGTTGTTTTTCAGCTGTAGGAGTTCTCTGGTGGAGTTTTTGGGGTCACATATGTATACTATCATATCATCTGCAAATAGTGATATTTTGATTTCTTCCTTTCCAATTTCTATCCTGTCGACTTCCTTTTGTTAATTGTTCTAGCTAGAAGTTCAAGTACTATATTGAATAAATATGGAGAGAGGGGCAGCCTTGTCTAGTCTGATTTTAGTGGGATTGCTTCATGTTTCTCTCCATTTAGTTTGATGTTGGCTACTCACTTACTGTATATTGCTTTTACTATGTTTAGGTATGGGCCTTGAATACCTGATCTTTCCAAGACTTTTAACATGAAGGAAGGTTGAATTTTGTCAAATGCTTTCTCAGCATCTAATGAAATGATCATGTGGTTTTTTTTCTTTGAGTTTGTTTATGTAATGGATTACATTGTTGAATTTCTGTATATTGAACCATCCCTTCATCCTGGGATGAAGCCTACTTGATCATGGTGAATGATTGTTTTGATGTGTCTCAGATTCAGTTTGCAAGAATTTTATTGAGTATTTTTACATCAATATTCATAAGGGAAATTGGTCTGAAGTTTTCTTTCTTTGTTGGGTCTTTGTGAGTTTTTTTTTAATCAGCATAATTGTGGTTTCATAGAACGAATTGAGTAGTATTCCTTCTGTTTCTGTTTTGTGGAATAATTGGAAGAGTATTGGTGTTAGATCTTTGAATGTTTGATAGAATTCTGAACCAAACCCATCTGGTCCTGGGTATATTTTGGTTAGGAGACTTTTAATGACTGCTTCTATTTCTTTAGGGGTTATGTGACTGTTTAGATGCTTTATCTGATCCTGATTTAACTTTGGTATTTGGTATCTGTCCAGAAAATTGTCTATTTCATCTAGATTTTCTAGTTGTTTTGAGTATGGGCTTTTGGAGTAGGATCTGATGATTTTTTGAATTTCCTCAGATTCTGTTGTTATATCTCACTTTCAATTTCTGATACTATTAATTTGGATACTTTCTCTGTGCCCTCTGCTTATTCATGCTAAGGATTTATTTATCTTGTTGCTTTTCTGGAACAACCAGCTCTTGGTTTTGCTGATTTGTTGTATAGTTCTTTTTGTTTCTATTTGGTTGATTTCAGCTCTGGGTTTGATTATTTCCTGCTGCCTACGCCTCTTGAGTATATTTGTTTCTTTTTGTTCTAGAACTTTCAGTTGTGCTGTTAAGCTACTAGTGTATGTTCTCTCTACTTTCTTTTTGGAGGTACTCAGAGTTTTCCTCTTAGCACTGCTTTCATTGTCTTCCATAAGTTTGGGTATGTCGTATCTTCATTTCCATTAATTTCTAAAAAATCTTTAATTTCTTTTTTATTTCTTCCTTGACCAAGCTATCATTGAGTAGAACATTGTTCATCTTCCATGTGTATGTGGGTTTTCTGTTGTTTTTTGATGCTATTGAAGACCAGCCTTAATACATAGTGATCTGATAGGAGGCATGGGATTGTTTCAATCTTCTTATATCTCCTGAGGTCTCTTTTGTGACCTATATGGTCAGTTTTTGAGAAGGTACAATGAGGTGCTGAGAAGAAGGTATATTCTTTTGATTTAGGTTGAAATGTTCTATAGATATCTGTTAAGTCCATTTGGTCCATAGCTTCTGTTAGTTTCACTGTGTCTCTGTTTAGTTTCTGTTTCCATGATCTGTCCATTAATGAGAGTGGGGTGTTGATGTCTCCCACTTTTATTATGTGACATGGAATGTGTGCTTTGAGCTTTAGTAAAGTTTCTTTTAGGAATTTGGTCCCCTTTCATTTATCGCATGGATGTTCAGAATTGAGAGTTCTTCTTGGTAGATTTTTCCTTTGATAAATACGAAGTGTCCTTCCTTATTTTTTCTGATGACGTTTGGTTGAAAGACAATTTTATCTGATATTAGAATGGATAATCCAGCTTGTTTCTTGGGGCCATTTGCTTGAAAAATTGTTTTCCAGTCTTTTACTATGAGGTAGTGTCTGTCTTTGACACTGAGGTGCATTTCTTGTATGCAGCAAAATGGTGGGTCATGCTTACATATCCAATTTGTTAGTATATTTCTTCTTATTGGGGAATTGAGTCCATTGATGTTAAGAGATATTAAGGAATAGTGATTGTTGCTTCCTGTTAATTTTGATGTTATTTTTATGTTGTGTGGCTATCTTCTATTGGTTTTGTTGAAAGAAGATTCCTTTTTTTCTTTTCTTGTGTTGGTGTTTTCCATCTATTGTACTTTTTAGGGCTGGATTTGTGGAGAGATATTGTGTAAATTTGGTTTTGTCATGGTATGTCTTGGTTTCTTCGTCTATGGCAATTGAGAGTTTTGCTGGGTATAGTATTCTGGGCTGGCATTTTTGTTCTCTTAGGGTCTGTATGAGATCTGCCCGGAATCTTCTATCTTTGGTGAGAAGGCTGGTGTAATTCTGATAGGTCTGCCTTTATATGTTATTTGACCTTTTCCCCTTACTGCTTTTAATATTCTTTCTTTGTTTTGTGCATTTGGTGTTTTGTCTATTATGTGATAGGAGGAATTTCTTTTCTGGCCCAGTCTATATGGAGTTCTGAAGGCTTCTTGCATGTTCATGGGCATCTCTTTCTTTAGATTAGGGAAGTTTTCTTGTATAATTTTGTTGAAGATATTTACTGGCCCTTTAAGTTGGGAATCTTTACTCTCTTATATACCTATTATCCTTAGGTTTTGTCTTCTCATTGTGTCCTGGATTTCCTGGATTTTGGGGTTTTTGAAGTTTGCATTTTCTTTGACTGTTGTCTCAATGTTTTCTATGGTATCTTCTACACATGACATTCTCTCTTCTATCTCTTGTATTCTGTTGGTGGTACTTACATCTATGACTTCTGATCCTTTTCCAAGGTTTTCTATTTCTAGGGTTGTCTTTCTTTGTGATTTTCTTGTTTCTATTTTCAGTTTTAGATTCTGGATGGTTTTCTTTAGTTACTTTACTTGTTTGGTTGTGTTTTCCTATAATTCTTTAAAGGATTTTTGTGTTTCCTCTTTAAGGGCTTCTAGCTGTTTACCTGTGTTCTCTTGTATTTCTTTAAGGGCATTATTTATGTCTTACTCGAAGTCCTCTATCATCATCATGAAATGTGATTTTAAATCAGAGTCTTGCTTTTCTGGTGTGTTGGGGTAACCAGGGCTTGCTGTGTTGGAAGAACTGGGTTCTGATAATGCCAAGTAGCCTTGGTTTCTGTTGCTTATGTTCTTGGCTTGCCTTACACCATCTGGTTATCTCTGTTGTTAGCTGGTCTTGCTGTCTCTGATTGTGGCTTGTCCCTCCCATAAGTTAGTGTGTCAGCACTCCTGGGAGACCAGTTGTCTCCTTGAGGAATTTGGCTATGGAGAGGGTCCCTCTTGGGACAGGAATCTGAAGAGAAGTGGAGGACGTGTGCTCACAGGCTTGTCTGCACTCCTGGAAGGCTGTCTCTCTCTGGGTGCTATTTGGATATAGAGCCCTGTGATACAGGATCAGCTCTGAAAGCAGATGGAAACTGGACATTCTAGTCAACTTTTAAAAAGAGGTTAGAGCAGTATGGGGTGAATGTTAACTCTGAATTCAGCATTTACAAAATTAAATAGTATAACTGAGTATTTGGTTCTCTCTCTCTCTCTCTCTCTCTCTCTCTCTCTCTCTCTCCTCTTTTCTGTGAATCTACCTGAGCAATAACATTGGAAAAGGAACTGTTATAATCAAGTACTAATAATCAAGCACTTGAGCAAGCATATAATTTTGAGGATTGTTTTAAAAATTAAAAAAATCCATGTTTTATTAACACTTATCTCACACAATAGTCAAGTCTTTCCCAGTTGTTTCAGTATAGCTCAGTACAACTACTGAAAGCATGTGGCCTACGACAGATCACTGGAAGGTCAAATACAGTCACCTTCAGGGTCTTTGAGATGATAAGGGGTTTCAAATTTGAATCAGAATTTTCTAGAGCTATCTGATTTAAGCATATGAAAGTTCTTAAATAAATTATTTGTATTACTTATGTAATATATATGTAAACAAAAGAAATACATTTCTTAACTGCTTGAAGTCCAAATTTACCCAAATTTTGGCTAATATGGTGAAAATAACACAATATTACATAGAATAACTATGGAAGATTAGATAATCTGATTAGATAGCTCTGGATTGTTGCAGAGATTGATTATTCATTGACTATGCTCAAAATACAGTGAATCATATTAAGAAAATGTTTAGATCCATGCTGTAGATTTCATGTCTGTAGCCTTTCGAGTTTTCAAAACTCAGAGTATGCAGTAGATATTCAATGACAATTGCTAAATGAGAATTTAGAATTAGTGGACACCTACTCTACTGCTTCTGTGGAGACCCTGGAGATAACTGTTCCTCTAAGTTATGTTCATAAGGCTGGAATACTGGAATCTAACACTCATGAAAGCTATGTCAAGTCCTGGATAAACTAGTAAACTTTATCTCAGTTGTTAAGTCCTTCATTCGTATGGATTGCCAGGTATCAACTTAAATTAATTCTGTTACACATAGTTACAGATAGCTAAAATATTCACATTGTCTGATGTCTTCTGATAAAAAATTCATAGACAACTAACAAACAGGTCATAAGTGTCTTAGCTCTAGAATGGAAGTCTCCAGAACTCCATAGAAAAGCCTACAGATTCATAGGAATCATTAGCTAGTGGTCAGGGGCATGGAATAAATGTGTCCATTTAGGAGAAGCTGAATCAAGGGGAGGAGAACAAAGTCACATTATTTTCAAAGAAGTGATTTTAAAATCTATTTAAATATCTTCTGTTTGATTCCCAGTGTAAAAATCTTAAGGGTTTCTTTTTTCCTGGTCACACTGGTAATTTTTCGAAGGACATTCAACCAAGAATCTTCACGGCTGTGACAAGAGACATGTGATCCTATCCCATCCCCCTTTAGGGTCAGTTTTAAATTCTGAATCTTTGTACCCAGAACTCATCATCTGTTGAGAACCAGTTTTGCACATGTCACTGTTTGGGTCTGATAAGGGAAGAACACTCAGATACTTACTAAAAATGAAAAACTTTCTGCAACAAAGCTACTTATGTGCAAAAAGGGGAATAGCCATTGCATAATCTAGTGGAGGAACACAACACTTAGAATCTTTTAGAAGAAGCTAGGCATGCAGCCACACCCCTGAAACACCAGCTCTGAGGAGCAGTGTCCATATTCAAGGCCAGCCTAGATTATTGTCATAAATATCAGGGCATTTGAGACCCAATCTTAAAAACAAGACAAAACAACAAAAATGAAAATTTTTTATAACAATTCGTAAAGAAATCTAAAACTCAATGTTAAACAAAGCAACCCCCTTGTTGCTGAGTGGGGCTGCTTCAATAACTCGGAATGTGGATTTTTTTTTAGTCGAGTAAAATCATGAGGATAGAAACGCCTGGCATAATTCATAACCTGGCTCCCTCTCTCCAAGCATATGCCTTTCTGCTTTAATGCAAGTCTGCTTCCACACTTTTGTATGGTTAAATCACTGCATTAGTGTTGAAGCTGTGCTTTTCTTATACGTAGATGTTTTTGGCAATGTCAAGTGACACATATAATTACTCTGTAAGTGTTGTATAATGGTGGAACGATCTTCTGCCTTTATGCTATTTTAAATCAACTGTAGAAGCGAAGATGTCGCAGCTTCTCCCACTTTTGTTGCTTCAGTCAGCTAAATAATCAGAGCAGAATTGGGAGGGAAAAAGACAAACAGGCCAATAAAGGAAAAGTGAAGTCGGACCTCAGGGTTGCCGTATCCCAGGGCCGCAGGTATTAATTGATATGGTTTCCCTAAGTGTGGTCCTTCCTTCATGACATCTGGGTCTAAGGGTTTGATTGATACGTCACAAAGTGAAAAAATACATTTTGAGGTTTACTTTTGTGATATATCTGAATTTTAGTAGCTCTCTCTGTGTGTGTCTCTCTCTCTGCTTTTCTCTCTCTCTCTCTCTCTCTCTCTCTCTCTCTCGTGTGTGTGTGTGTGTGTGTGTGTGTGTGTGTGTGTGTGTGTAAGTGTAAGAATACATACTTCCCAACTAAAGCTTCGGATTTGTATATCTTTAAAGACATAAAACACTCTTTATGGATAAAAGTTTGTCTGCTTAATCCATCTGCCAGGAAGGTTTTTTTTTGTTTTTTGTTTTTCTTTCTGGACAAACATTGCTCAGGGCCTTGGAGTGTTTGCTCATCTGTGAAATGAAAAGAGGTACTTCCAAACTGAAATGCCCTAATCTTCACGTCTCCTTGTAAACTCAAAAATCTTTCTACACGTTTTACACCAAGCAGCAAAAAGCACGAGCTTCAAATGAGCTCTTGGCTTCCTTAGGGCTGGGACTGAACTCGGGGCCTTGGACCCATCTGGGGAGTAACTGCAACAGTCAGCTGAGTCCCCAGCCCTCAGCTCGCTGCATGGCCATCTGGTGAGGGCCTGGTGGTAGAAGAGGTCACTCTCGTCTTTAGTTTTGCACTTCTTTGAGGGTTCTCTAAGCCAGGTGATTTGTCTCAAAGTAAAGCACTTGTTCAAGACACACCTTGCAAACTTGTGGTTGTGTTAATAGAAAAGTGATGCTTGTACTCCCCAGTGTAAAAGACTAAGTCTGAAGATGGAAGTTTCTGAGGTTGGTAAGTAGGTGACACAGCATCAGCTGAGTTCTGCTGCTCAAGAAGAAAGGAGGGGAGCCGGGCGGTGGTGGCGCATGCCTTTAATCCCAGCACTTGGGAGGCAGAGGCAGGCAGATTTCTGAGTTCGAGGCCAGTCTGGTCTATAGAGTGAGTTCCAGGACAGCCGGAGCTACACAGAGAAACCCTGTCTCGAAAAAAACAAAAAACAAAAAAACAAACAAAAGAAGAAGAAGAAGAAGAAGAAGAAGAAGAAGAAGAAGAAGAAGAAGAAGAAGAAGAAGAAGAAGAAGAAGAAGAGGAAGAAGAAAGGAGGGAGACCAAACTAATGTTAGCTCATTGGCATAGCCTCTGACCCAAAGACCAGCTTCCTTACAAAATAACACACAGTGTGCTTTTAAAACTGATATCAGGCTATAAGAAACATTAAGAAAATGGTGGCCTGAGAGATGACTCAGCTGTTAGGAGCATGTGCTATTCTTCCAGATACCCGGTTGGTTTCCCAGCAATACTAGGACAGTAATACCAGCCTGCAATTTCAGCAACAGAGAATTCAACCCCCTCTTCTGGCTTCTGTGGGCACTGCACACAAATAACTCACACCCCACCACAGACACACATCTATACACATGCATACATAAGATAATAATTCATTTTTTAAAGATATAAATCAACGGTATTCTATTACATGATAATTTTCATGTAAAATTTTCCATTTCCTATAAAGCACACGAACATATAAAATATACATGCATTTGATTTAATATTATTTAGGCAATGTATATAATTACATGCTCACACATACTTATCTAAATGCAAAACTATTATTTTGTACATTGCCCCAATGAACGGTAATTTTGGTGTCATCTGTTAGCTTAGAACCTATGGGTTAAAACATTCATGGCTTTCTCCTGTTCACTTCAGTTTGGCTACTGTTACAGTCCTCCTTCAGCTCAGCTCATGTTTATATTGTCATGTTGGTGAGACTTTATGGGTGTAGCTTCTGACATTAGTAACGGCATAATCCCCACGCAAAAATTACAGCCGAACAAGGAATGCTCAGAGTGGGAGAAATAGTCTTCCTCAGGGAAGAGCACACCCATTGGTTATCCAATACCAAATGGTTAGTACTGACAACAAACGTACAAGTAACAGTACACAGAATGAGCAGGTTGTGCTTAGGAATGAGTGTGTGTGTGTGTGTGTGTGTGTGTGTGTGCAATAATAATATAATTAGTGAAGAGATACCGTGAATATGGAAGAGAGGAGAGTGATACACAAGAGTGTTTGGAGAGGGAAAACTGAAGGGGGGAAAATGATACAATTATATCCTAATCTCAAGAATAAAAGAAATACTTAATTGGAAGGAGCCCAGATATCCCTCAAAGGAGGAATGGATACAGAAAATGTGGTATATTTATACAATGGAATACTACTCAGCTATTAAAAATAATGAATTCATGCAATTTGTAGCTAAATGGTTAGATCTGGAAAATATCATCCTAAGCGAGTTAACCCAATCACAAAAGAATACACATGAAATGCAATCAATCACTGATAAGTGGATATTAATGAGCCCAGAAGCCCTAAATACTCAAGGCACAATTAGCAAGTCAAATGATTCCCAAGAAGAAGAAAGGAGAGGACCCTGGGCCTGAAAAGATTGGATCCAGTTTTGTAGACCCAGAACAGAGAAATCGTGTGGGGGGGGGATGATTGGGGAATGGTTGGAGGGAAAGAGGAATTATGGGACATATGGTGGGGGGGGGAACTGGGAAAGGGTAAAGCCTTTGGAATGTAAACATAGAATATAGAAAATAAAAATTGAAAAAAAAAGGAAATACTTAAAATGTTTATGTTTGGACTTATGTGTCTTACTATTTCACAGCTGGCTTGGTATGTAAATGCTTCAGAGTTCTCAGAACATTCCTCAAGTGCTTGGCAAGAGCTGCCCGGAGAGGAGCTAGCCATGTGCAGCTCAGACAGACTTGCTGGGCACATGACAGAAGGGCAGGGAGAGAAGAATCTGAGCAGTCCCTGTCCCGCTTTTCTTCACAGGATTAATTTCAAGAAGCACCAAAAAGTCTATAATGGTAAAAACTCAGACCAAATAAAATATTTGCTGCATTTGAAGTCAGTGTCAGTGGAATTAAGCCTTTGGGGGCAGGGCTGGAAGGACAGCTGATTGGTTAAGAGCACTGGCTGCTCTTGCAGAGAGAGGTCCGGGGTTCGGTTCTCCGCACCCACATGACTGCTCAAACTGATTATAACTCTGGTCTCAGGGAACCAGATGCCCTCTTTTGGCTTCCATGGGCACTGGCACATACGTAACAATAGATAAAGAAAAGTTAAAGAGACAGTTCTTTAAGACAATAAACACCTGAACTAAAAATAAAAACTATAAAACATGAAAAAAACCCAAACCAAACCAACCAAAACTCTTTGAAAGACACCTGTATCGTTCACTGCAGTTTTTCAAACAAAACTGTTCATTTTCCTACTCTTTTAAAATTTTTCAAAAGAATATCTCATTTTTGAGGAACCAAAGAGCCACATGATTCTGACCACAAACTGTGTAGCTGATATTTCAAGTTTGGGGTAATTTGGAATGATTTATTTTCTAGTCCTAAGGATGGTCTCGAAGGCACACCCGAGATAATGCTGTTTCCATATCACGGGATGTGAAATTATTAATCAAGATATTAAGACGAGCCGGGCGTGGTGGCACATGCCTGTAATGCACTTTGGAGGCAGAGGAAGATATTGAGAAGAGACTTGCGCCAACTTGCGGCATACACTCTGTGGAAGAGCTACCGAAGACTTTCAGTGTAAACCGGGTGCTTTTTGAGTAGAGCTGGATGCCAAAAATAATTATAACCCCACAGCATGCCATGCACTTACACCACAGACCTAAAGAAGAAGTGAGCAGGCATGCTTTCTGCTGGACCAGTTTGTTTTCACATCTATTTAGCAGCCTCGTGGGACGGGGGTTTGCATAAAAGCTGAAATGTTGCATAAAAGCATGCCCGTGTGTCTTCTGAGATAACATGGCCATTGCTAGGGACTAAGGAGAAGGGCTCACTGACGTACGGATTCACTAGAATGGCCATCAAGAAGGACCTAGGATGTGCTTTCTCTGTGGAGACCTAGGCTGTGGCTCATGTATGAAGGAGTAAAATTTCTAAATACTCATTATTCAATCGAACAGCCTGGCTTTTCCTGGGTACCAATTGCACTGACCCTTCACAAATATTGCGAGATGCCTTGTCAACAACAGTTACTCTATAGACAAATATTGCATAGAAGCACGCTGGGAAAATATCCTGAGAAATAAGTGGTGAAACAAAAAAGGGGAAAACTGCAAAATTCTGCAAGTACACATGCTCTGATGAGGGTCGGAAGCTAGTCTGACTTAGCGAGAGTCCAACAGTGAGCTCTTCATAGACTCCTCCTCGCAGGCACCGGAAAAAAAAAAAAACAACATAAAACCACTTATGAAAGAAATCATCTCTCACTTTTCCATAAATTCAAGTGGACCTGAATTTATGGGATGCTCACCCTTCAAATGAATGTTTTCTGGTGACATGAAGATTCAGAAAATGCCTCGGCAGCAATAACGGGGACGGACGCTGCGTTGTAATAATTCGGATACACTTGGCTAATGCGGTTATTTGCAATGAGGTTGGCTCCGTGCCCAAAGCAGCGAGCAAACAAACACAGCTTGGCAATTGTCTCATGCTTTCCTTTCAGGACAGCCAGAAAGATCTTGCTGTGCAGTCCGGAGGGAGGGGCAGCGGTCAGTGCTGTGGGCTCTGGTCATCAAAACCTCATCAGATACACACATATATATTTTTCAATAGCCTTTGTTAAATTCACCAATGTGTTTTATATAAAAATGCTGGTGAGGCACGGATGTTTTTAATCAAATTAGTATGCAACATAAGGCGGCTGTGTATTCAAATGGGTTTTTTAGCAATTTGGTTGTTTTCCTTATAATAACAGGAGAGAACATTTTGATTTTGAAGGTGACAGAGGCAATATTACCAGAATTAAACAATCTGAATTAGCTTTTTTTCATGAAATGTAATATGTTTTATGCTTTTAGATGGGACGCTCTAGTGCCTTCAGATGAGCTTTCCCCTGTCACAGTCAATGGCCAGGAACAGCATAAGCTTTGGAGGTAGGATTATCCTCAAATTTAATTTTTTTTTCAGAAGAAGCTAATGGCAAATGTTCCCAGCAAACTTCAGGTTCGTCTATGTTATAACTAGAGAACCAAGACAGGATATTAAAAGAACAGATGAGTATAAAATTAGTAAACAAAGTTGGACATTTTTTTTTTTGCTTATTCTATGAAATTAATGCCGAAAATGAATATAATCCCCCAAAGTCATAAGCAGTCTGTCAGGTAAAATCTGGGGGATTTTGGTTTTTTCAGTTGAGGTGGATTTGGGAGTCGAGCCCACAAGAGACTGCCTGGGCAGCAGGATGGTACCTGTAACCTTAAGTGATATGATAGTCATTCCCCGAGTTTATACAACAAAAGCTGATTAAGCATGCAGAGGGGTTTGTGCCGTCATCAGTTTGTATGGATGGGTGTTTGCGCAAGCGGCATTTAGAGCCCATTTATACCCCAGCTAAGCAGCAACACCCTCGCTCATATTGATCATGAGGAAATAAGAACTTAACATATCATAAGGATGCTCGAGGGAGATCCCAGAATTGTTGAAACAAACGCCCCACACAAAAGCCCTTTCCAGTGTGCGGACTCAACCTGGGCAGCTGCGAAATGACACAGTATGGGGCTGGCCTCTCATGCATTGTCTTAAGAAAGAGGGCCTTACAGGCTCTCAGACACTAGACCTGCCTGCTCCCGTACAGAGAGAAGATTTGTTGACCAAAAAAGCTGATGTTCACAGTGGTGCTTATGTCATTTCTTCATCTTCACAGTGAGGCTCTCTGATTGTCTGAGGTACAGAATTTTCACCCCCCGAGCATGGGCAGGTAGTGAGTTGCGACATAGCTTAGCGACCATGAGATCTAGCTTCAAAGGGAGTGAAGTCCGCCTAATGGAATAATATACACATGCACAGTACTGCGGACCACATAGAGACCTCTACAAATATCACCAGGAGCACCGTGACTGACTGAAGCGGGCTGCGGGTGTCCTGCATAAAAGGTTTCTGAAGCTATCTGGTGTCTGGACATCCGCCTGAAAAGCGCAGCTTTCGTCTGTCAAAGTCTAAGCGCCATGATGGTTTTACTCACGGACTTGGTCTGTCATCCCAAACCAGTCACCTGGAAGATGGGAGGGAACTGACACTCTTTCACTGAGGAGGGACAGTGTGACAACGGTTCATTGAAACCTCTCATGCCCGTATTTGGTCTAACAGGCTGACGGTAGATAGAAGGCTAACAGAGAAATGCTGTGAGACAATCACTGGTTTCTTCTTTATGATAAACAAATTAACAGTGTGCGCTAAGAAAGGAAACTCACTCCCAAATAAGAATTATCTATGGGCAAAGACCAATGCTTAACGGAAAAGAGTTAAATCCGGTTGGTGTTTACTGGCAACCCGTAAGATGTCAGCAGAGACAGGAAATTAGTAATAGGGCTTTCTGCCTGCAGAGGTTAAGAAGTTATGAATAATAAACCCTAAAAGCCAACAACATAAATATACAGTAATCCTTAATGCAGTAAAATGGTCAAGGTTTCAGAACACATTTCATATCTAGAATAAAAATTTAAAATATAATTTAATTTTAAATTTTATTTGGATTTCTTTAAAATTTTAAGGCTGTATTTCTTTAAAACTACTTTGAGGGTACATAGAGTGATAAAGACAAAGAATCCTTTAAATTTGACACTAAAACAGGATTTTTTTGTTTTGTTTTGTTTTGTTTTGTTTTTAAAAAAACAGGATTTTAACTTAAGGCCTGATTTCAACATACTATTTATGTCCTAAAACCCAACAGTATCATGTCAGGATTTCTCCTGTAGAAATAGATTCATTCAAACCTGATATTTTCCTTGCCCATTACATATAGTTAATTCACATTTTCTATTCCAGCAAAAATACACCCTTTTCTGCTATTATCCCCCAATTGTGCCTTTGTCACTGGGAAGGCTTGAGATAAGTCTAATTTGTGCTTCCAGTCAAACGGAAATGGAACTGGGGGTGTGGCTCAGAAGGAAGAAGGGTTGCCTAGCATTACCAAGCCCTGGCTTCCAGGCCTTGTGGAACAGCAGACAAAAATCCAGAATGGTTTCATCACCAGTGACCCTAGCACTTTGGAGGAACAGAAATCTGAGGTAATCCTTGGTTAAGTAGGAATTTGAATACAGGCTGAGATACAAGAGGCCTTCTCTGGTTAAAAGGAGAGGAGAGGGTGGATGAGGAGGTGTGTGTTGGGGGCAGACGAAAAGGAGAGGAGAGGTAGCGATACTGAGACACAGAGACAAAGTGTGTTCACTGTGCATTTTTATGTGAAGGAAGCCTGACCTTTTACACATTTCCACTTCCTGGTTTGGGTGAGTATTTCTTTTTAACACAACATACAAATCTGTGCCTGCAGGAGTCTATCCACTTAATGAGGTACTACCGGTTCATCATTTTGAATTATTCCTGCTGACAATTCACGAGTCCCTACTCTGCAAGTACTCAGTGGATGCTTTTTTTTTTTAATAGAAGTTGAGCTGAGAAATAGCTTTCCTGCACACTCATTCTTTTGATACTTGCTATGTATATTGGAAATGCCCATTTTATTACCCTCTGGCTTCTACCTCATCCACATGAATGGGAAGGGGATGAGAGGGACCAGTTCCTGCCTCTCAGGCAAACTCCCTCAATACTGTGTTCCAGGCATGGGGTCTGTATCTCAAACGTCCTAGTCAGGTTCTCTGAGATGAGTGCCACGTGTGGATTGTATCTTCTGACTTGGGCTTGGCCAGTGAGCTGCACAGCTCGCTAATGAGCAGGAATGCATGAGAGCGGCAATAGTCTTGTGATTGGGGCATGGAGTTGTTCCTGTCCAAAATGACCTCTGAACGATGAGGAAACCCCGGGAGGTGACTGGATTGGGCAGATTTAGGATTAACTCAGAGATCTGAGGTGCTAGTGAGAGGGAATGTGAAGGGGATTGGCTCATTGTGCTTGGAAGGTGGACGTGATCAAGGTAGACTCATCACTGATGGGATTTAAACTCAGAATAATTAAGAAAATACACTAATGATGAATCATGGGTCCATTTCTGTAATGTATATCTGCTATCTGCAGGATAACCCAAGTTTTACTAAAGAGAAATGAGAGGTGTTCATGCCACAGACTAAGTTGTCTTTTGTGCTAGGATTATAGGTTTTAGTAATTCCCGTTGCCTTTCTATACCTAATTTTCTATTTCTCTTAAAATTTAGCTCAACTTTAGTGTGTGTGTGTGTGTGTGTGTGTGTGTGTGTATGTGTGTGTGTGTAAGTATGTATGTATGTCTTGTGTATATACCATATGTTGCTGGTTCCCATGGTAGCCAGAAGAGGGCAACAGACTCCCTGGAACTAGAGGTACAGGAGGTTGGGAGTGCCCATATTGGTGCTGGAAACCAAACTCAGGTCCTCTGCAAGGTCAGCGAGTTTTCTTAAATGCTGAGACATCTTTGCAGCCTTGCTTTCAATTTCTTATTGAAAAAGGCATATTAACACTAATATTAGCAATTAAAAAAACAGGCTGAAATGTATTACTTGTTCAGTAATATGGTAAAAAAAATTGAATGTTGAAAGGACAGACCTAGGAGACTATGTGGTCTGACTTTGAAATCATCAGCTGAACAGAACCAGGCTTTATTTCAATAAAGCACTCAATGACACGGACCTTACAGGCAGTTATTTTATTTATTTGACTTTTGAGATTGAACCTCATAAAATGAAGCTTTTTATTCCTGCTTCAAAGGCTTGTTATAAATACTGATTGCAACACTGTTTATGAAGCATTTAGGAGAATAATGCCACATAAAGCACTGTGGTGTTAAATTTGGAAATATTCCTGTGAATCAGCCAGCCAAGGGTTTCTAACACCATGGGTTACAATGTTATTTAGACTAATGATCTTAATTTAGAGGGACTTAACTAGCTTTTAAAATAAGATTATAATGAAGAGAATAAAAAAAATATGTGATGTTGTACATGGACACCTAAAATTGCGAGCTCAAGCACCATAATGCAAAGAATGATAGGTTTGCTCAGTAGTTGGTAGGGACATGAAGCCAGGACCACGATGGTAGAACCTCATTTCCTCCAGGGAGCTCAACATAATTTCTAAAGACAGTAAGTGTCGACAAGATTGTGGAGAACTGACACCTGATACATTGCAGATAACATTAAAATAAGATAGGCACTTCAGAGAAAAGTAAGACGAGCAAGGAAAAGTTACACTAACAGTCAACCCAGTAACTGCACATACCACAGAATTAGGACATTCTTCTACAACTAATGACTACGTCTAGTACTAAATGCTGACTATTCAGGGTAGTCAAAAAGTGAGGGCAGTCCAAGTGTCCATCAACTCACAAACAAATCAATGAACTGTATATAATCTATACTATGGAATTCTTTCTGGACGTGAGAAAAATGAATGAAGCGCCAGAATGAGACAATATGGATGAACACCAAATATTGTGTTAAGTTGAAGACGATTGGCAGTTCAGTATACCAACTGAAGCTCATAATGGCTGTGACCAATATATGAGGAATTTATAAATGGAGGGATCATCAAAATTATCAATGAAAGATATTTTTAAAGCTAAAATCTTAGCGGTCATAAATAGCAAACCACAAAAGAATATGAGAAAGAGATAGTCATGTAGAAAATGCAAAGGAAAATAGAGATAGCTCTAGTTTCACAGAAATATGTCAATATTCTCAAGGCAGAGCCCATCAAAGTGTCTTCTAGATCATTTATATTTTGTGGAGGAAAGGCATCAGTAAGGCAAGATGTCAAGGAATCTGTGGAATGTGGAACGCTTTACTTGTAAATTCTTATGTATTTGGTGTTTCTTTTAGCCTGGAAATGGATTTAGGTATAAGTGAGATACACATATGTGTCAACAACATGGTTGAGTGTTTTACCTTCCCATCCTTCCTTCTTCTTTCATAGGCAATGAATAAAATAATGATTTATAAGCCACACAACTGAGAAGATGAAGAGATGCTTATGCATAAGTAACTCTTAGAGGATATGTCCATAGAGGATATAAATAATGTGTTCATTATGAAATATAATGTTCATAATTCCAACATGAGAACTCAAAGGCAAAATATAATAAGTGAGATCTTGTTGTTTAGATGCACATCTTCCCCTTCCGGTGTCACCTACTCTCTGTTGAGAGGTAGACAACTCTAGACAATATAACCTAGCTCACCCAACACTTTTTCAAACTTGGTTATGTCCAAACAGGAAGCTATGTTATATCCCAAATCCACTGCATTATCTAAGTAATGTCATACACAGGCTAAATATATTTATGTATAGAAGTAGAATAATGCTTCAGACATAGAAAACACACACACACACAAAAAGACAACATTCTACTATCTCATCTCCAAATCATGATTTCTGAGCAGCCTCCAAGCAATCTTGCCCTGTGGGTACCCTTTATTCCTCACAACCTCCTCCAAAAGAGGCTGCTGCCACTCCTGATGATGACAAAGAGGAAATGGAAGAATCTGTATGATTACCTACTTCTGTTAGAAGTCTGTGATGTGTTTTAAGAAACCCGAGTTTCTTTAATGTTTAAAAACATTACTGGTAGATATAAGGTGAATCGACTAATGAGATTCGAGGTTGATAGTGAAATTTTATGCAATTTCATTATTATCTTAAGTTTAGCCATTCTTGAATTTCTTGAATCATTCTCAAATTGAAATATTATCAATTAAAAGTACTTGTCTCAATGTTCTTGTGGAATATGAGAGAGCACTCCCTTGCTAGTGGTTTTGAGTAACGCCTAGGATACAAGTGTTATATTGTCTGACCATCTAGTACCTCAAAAGGCTGTGGGTTACTCTTGTGAATAGACAGTGAATGTGATGAATAACACAGCATTGTTAGGTGAGGGCTGTCTTCAAACTACCTCATAATATAGTTTTACAACTTGAAGTCTTACAAATGACAAAAATGGAAACAAAACAACAACAACAACAACAAAAACATTACGTTATTAATGGGCAGTGGAAACTTTACAAAATTAGAATAGTTTTCGCAAAATGAGTTTAGTCTATTTTCGTTTAAACTGGAAAAATGCAGAAAAATCAGTAGCTGTACTTCTAAATTCAAAACAAGCAAAGCCAATGAGCTAACCTCAAATGGTGAGTTGACGAAACCTCTAACCAAATGATGTAAATAGTCTCCTGATTTATGTACCCATGCAGATAAACATTTCTGATATTTTTGTTGGAGGCAAACCATACATTGCTAAATTCTAGATGACTTATATACATCAAAGTGTAAACAAACCCCAACACATTCAGTTAACGTCTAGTTCACTAAGATATTAAAATATTTCAATGGTTGCTATCAGATATGATTTTAATATAAAAGTGTCCCCCACAAACTTCTTTGTTGAATAATTAGTACCTCACTGGTGGCACTGTGACAGAAAGTGACAAAAATCTTAGGAGCTGGTTTTCTTCCTGGCTGGGAGAAGGAAGCCATTGGACTATTCCTGTGATAGACATATCTGTCCCTATCTATCTATGTACTTTACTTTCCTTCTTCTTCCCTCCCCCTCTCTTCCCTCTCTCTCCCCTCCCACACTTCCTCTCTCTCCCCACTACCCGGGATTTTATCTTGGAGTCAACTCTTCTTTGTCATTCTCTTATTCACTTGATGGTATGAAACTCTTAAAAAATGTGAGCGAAATGAATCTTTCCACATTTCCAGTGATATCAAGCATTCTGTTATAGCACAAGTTAACTAAAACACCAAGCTAGCTTCAGTGTTAAAGGCTTAGTTTGAATTTTAAAGACTTACTCTTCTGGAATTTAGTTCTATGCCATCATTTCTAATATTTTCCTTGTGATTTTCTTTAAACTCCACACTCTACAAATTCCTGGAATATAGTTTTTATTCCTAAACTATGGAAATTGACAGGTACATGCAAAAGTTTAATAGTCATTCAATTATATTGTGTAGGTAGTTCTTCTGAATTGCAATATAGTCTCTGGATGGGAAAAGAAGGGTCCTAAGATCTATCCCCAGGGTTGTAAAATCATCACAGAGAGGAAGCAGTCTGTGGTGGAGCCCCTTGAAAGCTGCTCTAGGTAACTCCTGGGATGCCACTTTGAAGATTCTTGGTCAGTTTTGAAAGCACAGATTTGTTTTTGGAGTCACCTTGCTCATGGAAGGTCATCTTCAGTATTCAGTGCATCACCACAACAAGCAAGGGTGGGATTATTTTTTTAGTCTAATGTCAGTACAACAATTGGGGTTAAAGGTTGTTGTGTCTTCCTAGAAAAGGTCACACATCAAATTTACTGTGTTAAAAATAAAATAATCTCTCCCATTCCAATACAAACATAGTGCTATAGTTTACTTTGATTAGTGTGAATAAAAGACCATATTGAAGGAAACTTAAGGAGGAAAAGATTTATTTCAGACTACAATTTATAGTCTATCATAAAGGGAGGTCAGGACAAGATCGTAAGGCAGGAACCTGGGGTCAGGAACTGAAGCAGAGACCATAAAAGAATGGTACTTAGTGGCTTGCTCTCCATGGCTTGCCCAGCCTGCTTTTTAATACACCTCAGGACTGCCTTACCAGGGATGGCACTGGGCACAGTAGGGAGAGCCCACAGTTCCACAATGATTATCAATCAAGAAAATGCACCACGGACTTAATGACAGGCCTGTCTTGGTTAGGTTTCATTGTGGTGAAGAGACATCATGAGTAAGGCAACTTTTATAAAGCAAACATTTAATTGGGGCTGGCTTATAGGGTCAGAGGCTCAGTCCATTACCACAATGATGGGGAATATGGCATCATCCAGGCAGACTTGTGACTGGAGAAGCCAAGAGTTCTACATTTTGATCCAAAGACAGTCAAGAGTAGTCTTATCTTCTGAAGGCAGCCAGGAGGAGGCTTTCTTCTGCACTGAGCAAAGCCCACCCTCATGGTGATGAACTTCCTTCAGTAAGGCCACACCTAGCCTAACAAGGCTACACCTCCTAATAGTGCTCTTTCCCGTGAGCCAATTTCAAACTACCATGAGGCCAATCACATGGAGACATTTACTGAAGTGAGTTTCCCTCTTCCTCAATTGAAATTCTTCTTTGTTTTTTTTATTTACTTGTTTTTTGTTGAGAGAGACAGTGAGACAGAGAGAGACAGAGAGAGGGAGAGAGAGACAGAGAGAGACACACACACACAGAGAATGAATGAATGAATGAATGAATGAATGTTTCCCTTGGGAACAAGCTTGCCTAATAAATTGTCCAGTCCCAAGTGGCCAACCCTAAACAAATGCACATAAAACGAGTGCTAGAAAGTTTGGTAGGTTGTGTGTGTTTGTGTGTGTGCGTATGTGTCCATAAATATGTACACAAGTATACATATATGCATAGCAATAATGATTATGGGAGAAAAGGTCATGCATTTGAGGGTGTATGGACAGTGTATTGGGAGATTTAGAGGGGAAAGGAGGGCTGGTCTGAGCACAGCATTCATGTTCATCCAGTGTATCCATATTTCCCTCTTCTCTCTCTGCTTAACATAGTGCTGGCAGTTGCATGAAGCTATTAAGACTAAGATTAAACCTGAAGGAACGTGTGTATTAACTGGGTTATGGTACTCATAGGAAACCAAGTAAGAAGTAGGATTTGACAATGTAATGGAAGGCTAGAGACAAGATTGGTTAGACTCCAAAATCTATGGGGTATCACAGACAAGGGAAAGGGCTAAACATTTAACGTAACCTGATTAATAAAGACAAATGCAAGAGAAACTAGGCACCAATGCAGAGACACTTTACAAGGATAGAATGGAAATTATTATCAACATAGAAGCATACATATGAAAACCCAGCTTCACATCAATTACAGAATGGGTTTGCCAAATAAATGCCCATACAGAAAGATGAGAAGCAAAGCCAGCATGTGCTCCATCCATATTTGCTTAATTATAGTGAATCACTGAGTGGGGAAGTTTACAGAGTGAGCCACGAATGGACTTGAGTTCAGTGTCTTCTGTACAGATCCGTGGTAAAGTACTGATGGGAATGAGCTGGCCAAGGAAGCGAGAGGAAGAAGCAGAATGAGTCAGCCACGGGGACATTAGCAGAGAAACTGAGCAGCATTCAGACACAAAGTCACATGAGCAGAAGGATCAGCAGTCTGCATTAAGGCCACAAAAAAATCTTTGCTGTTCTGTAAAGGTTTTCTGTTTTGTGGGTAGGGAAAGTATTTGGAAAGGGTTAAACAGGGATTTAAATATTTCTAAAGGTCACCTCTGCTAGACAGCCATGATAACAACACCAGCTGAAGTGCCTTTGTGGCAAGGGGAAATCCATGAGGTGCTTTGCCTTAGTTTAGCTACGGGGGTCAATAGCTAGTGAAAGGGAGGATCAGTTTCTTCCAGGGCAGAGCTCCTGCAAAGGTTGTCTAATCCCCAAAAGTTAACCATGAGCATTAGTACATATGGACAACACTAAGTATACTCAGTAGGTTTTATACGCACATAGGTATGTATATGTATATATGAAATAATAATGAGAAAGAGAGGGGGGAGGGAGGGAGAAAGGGACACAGAAAATGTTGGAGGGGATAGTTGGGGCAGAAGTGTTATAATGCAGGCTTCAAGTAAAGTTCTGAAAATCAATTAGCAAGGGACTATGACTTGGTAACTTGGTTATTAACAAAGACACCAAAATTAATCAGTAAACTGATCACCTGAGAAGCATAGGTACTAGGAAATATTAGCATGGCTTTCCAAACAGAAAGGAAAATGAGAGTGATGATAATCCATCATCTTTTCCAGTAGGTCTTGTGAGTGTGTGTGTGTGTGTGTGTGTGTGTGTGTGTGTGTGTAGGCCAGAGCTCAATATCAGATGTCTTTATTGATTGTTTTCGTTCTTTGAGACAGTTTATCAATGAAGCTGTTAGAGGGCTGGTCAGTGAGCTCCTAGGAGCACCCGTCCCAGTTTGCATTCCCAGTGCTGTGGCCACAGACTTTGCTCCTGCAGTCAGTGTTCGCATGGGTGCTGAGGCTCACATCTCAGCTTCTCATGTCTGTGTGGCCAGTAGTTTATCCACTGAGCGATCCCCTCAGCCTCCAGGAAAGCTTTCATAATTGAATAATAACCAACAATGTGACGATATTGTAAAAATTGCCAGCACTTCACTGGCTTCTCCAAAGGACCGCAAAACAAGGATTTGAGGGGAAAAAAAATCTTTCTCTTCCCTTATTGTACTTTTAATTAGCATATTTGTTTCTAGCTCGAATAGCATACTTTTAATGGTTCCGGAGATACAACTTGGCCTTCTCGTGTACTTCAACGACTACTTCACAGGCTACATTCATTTGTATTACTTTTGTAATTAGGTGATTTAGCAGCATCTTAAGGACACGATTAAAAAGAAAGCAAATATAAACCACTTTAAAGGAAATATAAAAGATAATCCTCTCAAATTAAAAAAAAATTGGTCTGAAAAGAAAAGAACTTGAAAGGAATGCCCACAAGGAAACACTTTATAAGGTGAATAAGTTCGTTTCAATCTTGGTTGCAGATATGAAAAGAGATAGTCAGCTCTTGGTGCCCAGGCCTTCTGTGGATTCCACTAACTGAGAATTGAAAATATTCAGAAACAATGGCATATGAACTAAACACATCCAGATTACCATTCTATTTGTTATTCTGTAAATACAATGGTATAATAAGATTTTATATGGCATTCCCTTTGTAGTAATCTTAACAGAGGTTATTAGAGTACACAGAAGGATGTGTACAGGTTACATAGAAATGATAAGCATTTTATATAGAGGATTTGAACATCTGTAGATTTGGGAATCCATGATACATTGGGTCATGGTATTGATCTTCTCTGGGTATGAAGGAGTGACTGGAATAGCCACGATGTAGCCAATATAACATTATTTAAAATTCCTGCAAGATAGGTAGAGAGTAATTAGAACGGGAGAGAAGGAACCAGTTAAGGGACTCAGTAAAAGCCACAGCAGAGCCAGGCGTCCACCTTGAACTTGTGTTATCTAACTGAAAAGACAGCAAACTCCTTGAGATCTTAAGTGTTCTGTGTGGCATCTTCAGAGAAAATAAAATCCTTTTAGCGTCAGGAAAACTCTATCGCAAACTTTTCCAGTTCCTTCATCATCGATTCAAAGTGCTAAATGATGAGGTGATTTATTTTTAAATGTGTCATGATGGGTACATCCTATCTCCAAATAATGATTCATTTCTGCAAAGAAGAACTTGATCTCAAACTGTCTAATTTACAAAGGATCTCCCAACAATGACTAAGCTTACATTCTGTATTTACAACTGTGGATATTTGAAATTTTCTAGAATTTTTCCTTCACCTTGTTTGCTCCACATATCTTCAAAATCCATAGGCATCTGTTGTGGAATACCCATTCTTAGCCAAAAGTACAGCTAATATCTGGTATGTAGATTCCCAGAACGGCAGATGAATAGGAGGGAAGAGACCATCGTGATAATGTAAATGAGGACGCAACGTGTGAATCGTGTGTGCCATTCCTTATAAAGGGTATATAATACTCCACTGCGTGCAAGCCCATTGTGTTTTTACAATTCCATATATGTACATATCAAATTTTTAGACCTCTCCCTCTTTATAAATAATATTATAACCAACATCATTATATCCTCCGCTTTATAGACTTTTCCAGATTATTTCCTTACAAATTCCTAGCTGTGCAAATGCTGGCTCAGTGAGTGGGCATGTACATTTTGTTAGATGTCCTGCTGGGAACAATCACAAAGCGACTGTAAAAAAAAATATTTGCCAGGCACTTCTCTGGGTGCTACAGTAATGGTTATGACCAAGTGGTATTTCCCTTCATTTGTGCTTACATTTAGTTGGCCGAAATAGACCATGAACGAATGAAAATAAGCTAAAATATAGTTTTTACATTAAAGAAAATCAAATCAAGTGACATGAGAGTGAGTAGACAAGGGAAACATTCTGAAAAGGGTCTCTGGTGAGCTGTTCTGAGGAAGCAACTTTAAATGGTAAAAAGCCAACAGGGAGAATTCTGGGGGGGGGATATCTCCCTGGAATAATATGACCACTTAAGGTCTCCTTATCAGAAATGAGCCTGGCCAAGTAGCTAAGAAGACTTCATGGCTAGAGAAGAGTGAGGCAAAGAGGATGGGCTGTGAAAGGGAAGAGACGGGAAGACACAGTCCGCGTGGCCATGGCAGGACTGTAGTTCCATTCTGAGTATGGGGGAGAATCACCACTGTCTGTGGTTTTTCCACTGTAACTATATACCCAAACGAAATTACTATGTTGCTGCATGCCTGCAGTCCTAGAGCTATGGAGGCAGGAGGAGTATAGAATCAGGCTACATCCTAAGAACCTGTCTCAAAACCAGTGGATCAACCCAACAAAACAAAAACAGGCTAATCACAAGGATTCAGCTCATTGACACCCAGTACCTCTGACTATAAGATTATTTCTAGTAACTCATATCTCATGGATACCAAAAAATGGTGGAGGTCTTCATTTAAAATCACATTAAGACTCATGCATGTCCTCCTGCATGATTTACAGGACCTCTGCCTCACCTTATTATATCGAATAAAATGTAAATGCCCTGAAAATTAATATTAGACTGCACTGCTTAGGTGGAGAGGTAAAAGAAAGAAGCCCACATGCTCACTGTATGTAAGTCTCTAAGTACCATTTCTTGTGCCTTTATGTATATTGTTCCTTGTTCGTAATTGACGTGGTTCATAACTGGTGCGGCTCGCTAGGAGTATTTAATGCTTTCCTCCATTGGGAACTTGCATACTAGTTTCTAGACCCATGGAAGCTAGCCTACACTAAAGAGACATTCAGGTCAGAATCAACTTGAGTCAACAGAGTTGTGTGTTTTAAGAGTGCAGACCCTGGGCCTGTAAAGATTGCATCTAGTTTAGTAAAGAAACCGAGGGGGGAGGGGGAATGATTGGGGAACAGTTGGGGGGGAAGAGGAACTATGGGAACTATGGTGGGTGGGAACTGGGAAAGGGGAAAGCCTTTGGAATGTAAACATAGAATATAGAAAATAAAAAAAAATTTAAAAAAAAAAGAGTGCAGGGTCTTCAGTACATGCCTATCTTCAATCTCTGAGAAGCAACCAAGGCTACATTAATAATCTGTATTATTTTTGAAGTCACTTGGACTACTCTGACAAACCTTCAAAGGGAGGTTTCTTGTGTGTGGTACTTGGGTTGTTGTAAGTTTATATTTCTTGTGGGGGACATTGTTAGCCCT
Source organism: Apodemus agrarius (assembly GCA_964023405.1). Taxonomy (NCBI): domain Eukaryota; kingdom Metazoa; phylum Chordata; class Mammalia; order Rodentia; family Muridae; genus Apodemus; species Apodemus agrarius. The sequence goes on from OZ030021.1 coordinate 11,800,332, forward strand.
CGTGGCTAACTTTCTTTAAGTTAGTGCATGCGTGCGTGCGTGCGTGCGTGCGTGCGTGTGTGTGTGTGTGTGTGTGTGTGTGTGTGTGTGCTTGCAGATGCAGACATGTTAACACACAATTATGTGCATTAAGTATAATTTTAGGTACATATAAAATGATATGATTCCTTGAGGATTTAACAAACAACCTTGATGCTAGTTTTCCTTGTCCCCTTTGACCTCTCCTCCTTCTCCCCAATTGGAGCTCCCTCCCCTTTACACCATTTTCTACTTTTTATCATTGTATCCTTCTATTCTTCTCTACCCCCACATCCCCCCACATATATATGGTCCCTTTATATTTCATACTTAATCTTTGTAATTATTTTCATAATTAATTTTTCTTTACCTCTTAATAGTATTCTTTTGTATACATGTACCACATTTTCAGTTTTCATTCATCTATTGAAGAACATTTAGGCTGCTCTGTTTTCTGGCTACTGTGAATGGGGTAGCCAGGAGTATGGGTGAGCACATATCAGAAGGGTAGGATGCCGAATCCTTGAGGCATCAAGGAGTGCTGCATCTGGGTCTTATCCTTCTGCCTGGACAAGTGCAGCTACCATCCATTCATCATAGCAAAGCACACCTGGACACAATGCAGAGATCAATGGGCCATGGGGATCCCAGTCCTAATGATTATATCTACAACACAGCTTCTATATCTATTGTTTAGGGAACACCGAGGGAAGAGGAGATGGGAAGATTGTAAGATCCAGGATGCAAAGAAGTCTGCTGGGACAGTCTTTTCTAGAGATGGCTGATAAACAGGAATGCATACATACATACGACGCATATATAATCAGAGGAATATAGGCTTTCAACTTGAGAGGGCCATGGGAGGGGGTCCGTGCACAGCACCTGGAGGGGGCGAAAGGGACAGGGAAGTGATTCCATTCTATTTCAATTAAAAACATTTGAATGATGATAAAGGTGAATTCTGAAAAAGAACCCAGGTCTTCTGTCAAGGAAGAGCACTTCGTGTTATAGTCGACATACTTCTAATAGAGAAGGAATTTGTTCCGTCTAATAGGGAATTTGTTGCCTCTGTGCCTCCCTGAGCTTACCGCCATATTTTAGTGATAGGATACCAAAGGTGGCCTTTTATTTTAAATCACTGAAAACTGTCTTTCCATTGTTTCCCTCAAACCCTCCAAGTTTTGCAGAAATTTTATGTGTGTTTTATATGTCAGCAGCATACACTGTCATCATTGGTTATTGTATCAGCTATATTATATAACGTTGATATAACATGTGCGTACTCTCTTTCCAGGAACTTTGATCTACCTCTTTAGCCAGCCACTGTGTATGTGGAAGCTCGATTTGGTCAACCTGCATTCTTAGCTCACCATTGTCATCCCATGGCTGCAGAAAGCTTGGCTTTTGGTTGTGTGGGACACTTCTCTCTCTCCTCTCACTGTCTCTTCCCTGTTTTTTAACAATGTGATAACCTTAAACCTTTATCCTCAATAGCACTCTCTGTGGGACCAAAGTAATCTCCTTTGGCAAATACTACTGTGGTCTCAGGACTCGTAAGCTTCTTTGGCAAGGGGAAAAAAGAAAGTGTTTTTCTGCTTGGACTTCTGAACATTGATCAGAATCACGTCCTGTTTTACAGCTCCACCTTAGAAGTGATTATTGTCATGTAAGCCTAATTGCTTAATCATATGATGCTTGGAATCATGGGTGTAGCTGTCTCTGTAATTGAAATAATTTTGCATGTATGGAAAGACAATAATACATCCTATATAGATAATTGGTTGGGTGGTGCAGAGAAAAAGAATTTAAGAGAACACATGGAAGAATAGGGCTTGAGTCCAAAGAGCTGGGCTTGCACCCTAGTACTGTCTCCCAGTTATAAACAGAGAGGGGTGGAAAGGTCTAACAAGGTGCCTGCTATGTGCTAAACTGCATCAATCTCTGCCCCAGACTCATGTAATTCAGCACTGCCCTAGTAATTCAGAATGCTGCTCCACTTGAAAACAGTATTTTTGTAGTGTTAAGGTTTATTTTTAACTTTCTATTGAGTTCTTTTGTGAATTCCATATCACACACTCCAGTCCCATTGTATGTGCCCTCTGCCCTTGCAACCCCTCCAAATAAAAACCACACAAAGAAACAAAATAAATACATTGAAACAAAGCATAGGAAACATCTCATTGTGGAAGCTGTAGTGTGTCAGTGCCTCACAGTGTACCCCTCTCTGTCCACTTATCTTCACTTGCAAATCTTTATTTTATTTTATTTTATTTTATTTTATTTTATTTTATTTTATTTTATTTTATTTATTTTTATTAGATATTTGCTTTATTTACATTTCAAATGTTATCACCTTTCCTTGTTACCCCTGGAAAAAATCCCTATCCCATCCCCGTCCCCTTGCTTACCAACCCTCCCCCTCTTTCCTGATCTGGCAATCCCCTACACTGGGGCATCGGGCCTTCATAGAACCAATGGTCTTTCCTCTCATTGATGTCTGAAAAGAGCATCCTCTGCATCATACATAGCCATGGGTCCCTCCATGTGTACTCTTTGGTTGGTGGTTTAATCCCTGGGAACTCTGTGGGTACTGGTTGGTATATATGATTGTTCCTCCTACGGGGCTGCAAACCTCTTCAGCTCCTTCGGTCCTTTCTCTAGATGCTTCTTTGGGGACCCTATGCTCAGTTCATTGGTTGGCTGTAAGTCATGGGCATTTTGATCTCCCTTCTAAGAAGGACCAAAGTCTCCACACTTTGGTCGTCCTTCTTCTTGAGCTTTATGTGGTCTGTGAATTGTATCTTGGGTATTCTGGGTTTTGGGCTAATATCCACTTATCATACCATGTGTGCATACCATGTGTGTTCTTTTGTGATTGGGTTACCTCACTCAAGACAATATTTTCTAGTTCCATCCAAGAATTTTATGAATTCATTATTTTTTAATAGCTGAGGAGTACTCCCTTGTGTAAATGTACCACATTTTTGTGTCCATTCCTCTGTAGAAGGATATCTGGGTTCCTTCTAGTTTCTGGCAATTATAAATAAGGCTGCTATGAACATAGTGGAGCATGTGTCCTTATTACAGGTTGTAGCATCTTCTGGGTACATGCCCAGGAGTTGTATAGCTGGGTCCTCAGGTAATAATATGTCCACTTTTCTGAGGAACTGCCAAACAGATTTCCAGAGTGATTGTACCAGCTTGCAATCCCACCACCAATGGAAGAGTGTTCCTCTATCTCCACATCCTTGCCAGCATCTGCTGTCACCTGAGTTTTTGATCTTGGCCATTCTGACTGGTGTGAGGTAGAATCTCAGGGTTTCTTTGATTTGCATTACCCTGATGACTAATGATGTTGAACATCTCTTAAGGTGCTTCTGAGCAATCCGAATTTCTGCTGGTGAAAATTCGTTGTTTAGCTCTGTACCCCATTTTTAATAGGGTTATTTGGTTTCTTGGGGTCTAATTTCTTGAGTTCTTTGTATATATTGGATATTAGTCCTCTGTTGGATGTGGAATTGGTGAAGATCTTTTCCCAATTTGTTTGTTGTCCTTATGACAGTGTCCTTTGCCTTACAGAAACTTTGTAATTTTATGAGGTCCCATTTGTCAATTGTTGATCTTACAGCATAAGCTATTGGTGTCCTGTTCAGGAAATTTTCCCCTGTGCCCATGTCCTCCAGGGTCTTCCCCAGTTTCTTTTCTATTAGTTTCTGGGTGTCTGGCTTTATGTGGAGGTCCTTGATCCACTTGGAGTTGATCTTAGTACAAGGAGATAAGAATGGATCAATGCGCATTCTTCTGCAAACTGACCCCCAGTTGAACCAGCACCATTTGTTGAAAAGGCTATCTTTTTTCCACTGGATGGTTGTAGCTCCTTTATCAAAGATCAAGTGACCATAACTCTGTGGATTCCTTTCTGGGTCTTCAATTCTATTCCATTGATCTACTTGCCTGCCGTTGTACCAATACCATGCAGTTTTTAACACAATTGCTCTGTAGTACTGCTTAAGGTCAGGGATATTGATTCCCCCAGAAGTCCTTTTATTGTTGAGAATAGTTTTAGCTATCCTGGGTTTTTTGTTACTCCAGATGAATTTAAGAATTGCTCTTTCTAGATCTATAAAGAATTGATTTGGGATTTTGATGGGGATTGCATTGAATCTGTAGATTGCTTTTGGCAAGATGGCCATTTTTATTATATTGATCCTGCCAATCCAAGAACAAGAAAGATTTTTCCATCTTCTGAGGTCTTCTTCGATTTCTTTCTTCAAGTACTTGAAGTTCTTGTCATACAGATCTTTCACTTGTTTGGTAAGAGTCACACCAAGATACTTTATATTGTTTGTGGCTATTGTGAAGGGTATTATTTCCTAACTTCTTTCTCAGCCTGCTTGTCCTTTGAATATAGGAAGGCTACTGATTTGCTTGAGTTGATTTTTATAACCAGCCACTTTGCTGAAGTTGTTTATCAGCTGTAGAAGTTCTCTGGTGGAGTATTTTGGGTCCCTTAAGTATACTATCATATCATATGCAAATAATGATAGTTTGACTTCTTTCTTTCCAATTTGTATCCCTTTGACTTCCTTATTTTGTCTAATTGCTCTCGCTAGAACTTCAAGTACTGTATTGAAAAGATATGGAGAGACGGCAGCCTTGTCTAGTCCCTGATTTTAGTGGGATTGCTTCAAGTTTCTCTCCATTCAGTTTGATGTTGGCTACTGGTTTGCTGTATATCGCTTTTATTATGTTTAGGTATGGGCCTTGAATTCCTGTTCTTTCCAGGACTTTTAGCATAAAAGGATGCTGAATTTTGTTAAATGCATTTTCAGCATCTAATGAGATGACCATGTGGTTTTTTTCTTTTAGTTTGTTTATGTAATGGATTACATTGATGGATTTTCATATATTGAACTATCCCTGCATTCCTGGGATGAAGCCAACTTGATTATGGTGAATGATCGTTTTGATGTGCTTTTGGATTCGGTTGGCAAGGATTTTATTTAGTATTTTTGCATCAATATTCATAAGGGAAATTGGCCTATAGTTCTCTTTCTTTGTTGGATCTTTGTGTGGTTTTGGTATCAGGGTAATTGTGGCTTCGTAGAACAAGTTGGGCAGTGTTCCTTCCATTTCTATTTTGTGGAATAGTTTGAAGAGTATTGGTATTAGGTCTTCTTTGAAATACTGATAAAATTGTGCACTAAAACCACCTGGTCCCGTACTTTTTTGGTTGGGAGACTTTCTATACCCCTTCTATTTCTGTAGGGGTTACAGGACTGTTTACCTGATCTAATTGATCCTGATTTAATTTTGGTATTTGGTATCTGTCTATGAAATTGTTCATTTCCTCCAGATTCACCAGTTGTGTTGAGTATAGGCTTTTGTAGTAGAATTTGATGATTTTTTGAATTCCCTCAGTTTCTGTTGTTATATCTCCCTTTTCATTTCTAATTTTATTAATTTGAATACTGTCTCTGTGCCCTTTGGTAAGTCTGGCTAGGGGTTTATCTATCTGGTCGATTTTCTCAAAGAACCAGCTCCTGGTTTTGTTGATTCTTTGTATGGTTCGCTTTATTTCTACTTGATTGATTTCAGTCCTTAGTTTGATGATTTCCTGTCTTCTACTCCTCCTGGGTGAATTAGCTTCTTTTTGTTCCAGGGCTTTCAGGTGTGCTGTTAAGCTGCTAGTGTATGCTGTCTCCAGTTTCTTTTTGGAGGCACTCAGTGCAATGAGTTTTCCTCTTAGCACTGCTTTCATTGTGTCCCATAGATTTGGATAGGTTGTACATTCATTTTCATTGAATTCTAAAAAGTCTTTGATTTCTTTATTTCCTCCTTGACCAAGGTGTCATTGAGTATATTATTGTTCAGTTGCCATGTGTATGTGGGCTTTCTGTTGTTTTTCTTGCTACTGAAGACCACTTTTACTCCATAGTGATCTGATAGGAGGCATGGGATTAGTTTGATCTTCTTGTATTTGTTAGCATCTGTCTTGTGACCAATTATATGATCAATTTTGGAGAAGGTACCATGTGGTGCTGAGAAAAAGATATAGTCTTTTGCTTTGTGATGAAATGTTTCATATATATATATATATATATATATATATATATATATATATGTTAAATCCAATTGGTCTAAAGCTTCAATTAGTTTCACTGTGTCCCTATTTAGTTTCTGGTTTCCTGATCAGTCCCTTGAGGATAGTGGCGTGTTGAAGTCACCCACAATTATTGTGTTAGGTGTAATGTATGCTTTAAGCTCTAGTACAGTTTCTTTTACGAATGAGTGTGCTCTTGTATTTGGAGCATAGTTGTTCAGTATTGAGAGTGCTTCTTGGTGAATTTTTCCTTTGACCAGCAAGAAGTGACCTTCTGTGTCTCTTTTGATGACTTTAGCTTGGAAGTCAATTTTATCTGATATTAGAATGGCTACTCCGGCTTGTTTCCTGAGACCATTTGCTTGTAAAATTGTCTTCCTACCTTTTACTCTAAGGTAGTGTTTGTCTTTTACACTGAGATGTGTTTCCTGTATGCAGCAAAATGTAAGGTCCTGTTTCCGTATCCAGTCTGTTAGTCTATGTCTTTTTATTGGGCAATTGAGTCTATTGATGTTAAGAGATATTAAGGAATAGTGAGTATTTCTTCCTGTCATTTTTGATGTTATTTTTGTTTTTGAGTGGTTACCTTCTTTTGAGTTTGATGAGAGGGGGTTTCTATCTTGATTCTTCCAGGGTGTTGTTTCCCTCCTTGTGTTGGTGGTTTTTCCCTATTATCCTTTGTAGGGCTGGGTTTGTGGAAAGATAATGTGCAAATTTGGTTTTGTCATGGAATATCTTGGTTTCTCCATCTATGACGATTGAGAATTTTGCTGGGTATAGTAGTTTTGGCTGAAGTTTATGTTCTCTTAGAGTCTGCATGATATCTGCCCAGGATCTTCTAGCTTTTATGGTCTCAGGTGAGAAGTCTGGTGTAATCCTGATAGGTCTTCCTTTGTATGTTACTTGTCCTTTTTCTCTTACTGCCCTTAATATTCTTTCTTTGTTTAGTACATTTGGGGTTTTGATTATTATGTGACGGGAGGTATTTCTGTTCTGGTCCCTTCTGTTTGGAGTTCCGTAGGCTTCTTGTATATTCATGGGCATCTCTCTCTTTAGGTTGGGGAAGTTTTCTTCCATAATTTTGTAGAATATATTTGCTGGCCCTTTACGTTGTATATCTTAAGCTTGGGGTATCTTGAGTATCTGTTTCTGCCCTCTTGGTCTGAGCACCTACCACCAAGATGGCCACGGATGAGCAGAGTGCAGGGTTTCCCTCAGAGCGCAGAGCCCATGCCTGGTTGGGGCCCAGGAACCCTGCTCTGCCCAGTTCCCTGCCAGGCGGTCTTGAGCCCCCAAAGATTCCAAGTTCTGCATATCACAGGTACCTGGCTCCGCTCTCCTTAGTCCAGACCGCTGCAAGGATGCCAGCAGTGGCCGGCTTGCTGAGTCTTCTGCAGGACAGGGAGCACACGCCCTGCTGGCACACAGCTCTGTTCCACATTTTTTTCTCTTTTTCTTTTTTATTGTATATATTCTATATTTACAATTCATTTCCCTTTTTCTGGTTCCCCACCCCCAAAGGTCCCACATGTCCTTTTCCCTCCCCCTGCTCCCTCATCCACCCCCTCCCACCTTACTGTTCTTGTACTCTCCCACAATGATGTTTTGGTCCATTCTAGCACCAGTGTCCACTCCTTTCTTCTTGTGAGACATCGCTTGATATGTGATTTTTGTCTTTGGTGTTCCAAGCTTCTAGGCTAATATCCACTTATCAGTGACTGTATACCATAGGTATTCTTTTGAGACTGGGTCACCTCACTTAGTATGATGTTCTCCAGCTCCATCCATTTCTCTAAGAATTTCATGAATTCATTGTTTCTAATGGCTGAATAGTACTCCATTGTGTATATATACCACATTTTTTGTAGCCATTCCTCTGTTGAGGGACATCTGGGTTCTTTCCAGCTTCTGGCTATTATATATAAGGCTGCTATGAACATAGTGGAGCATGTATCTATATTGCATGCTGGTGAATCTTCTGGGTATATTCCCAGGAGTGGTATGGCTGGGTCCTCTGGAAGTATCGTGTCCAGTTTTCTGAGGAACTGCCATACTGATTTCCAGAGTGGTTGTACCAGCTTGCAATCCCACCAGCAGTGGAGGAGTGTTCCTCTTTCTCCACATCCTCGCCAACACCTGATGTCTTCTGAGTTTTTAATCTTAGCCATTCTGACTGGTGTGAGGTGAAATCTCAGGGTTGTTTTAATTTGCATTTCCCTAATGACTAGTGATGTTGAACATTTTTTAAGGTGTTTCTCAGCCATCCAAATTTCTTCAGGTGAAAAGTCTCTGTTTAGCTCTGTACCCCATTTTTGGATAGGGTTATTTGGTTTTCTGGGGTCTAACCTCTTGAGTTCTTTGTATACATTGGAGATTAGCCCTCTGTCGGATGTGGGGTTGGTGAAGATTTTTTTCCCAATTTGTTGGTTGCCGATTTATCCTTTTGACAGTGTCTTTTGCCTTACAGAAACTTTGTAGTTTTATGAGGTCCCATTTGCCTATTCTTGTTCTTAGAGTATAAGCTATTGGTGTTCTGTTCAGGAATTTTTCCCCTGAGCCGATGTCTTCAAGGGTCTTCCCCAGTTTCTTTTCTATTAGTTTTAGTGTGTCTGGTTTTATGTGGAGGTCCTTGATCTACTTGGAGTTGAGTTTAGTGCAAGGTGATAAGAGTGGATCAATTCTCATTCTTCTGCATGTTGACCTCCAGTTGAGCCAGCACCATCTGTTGAAAAGGCTATCTTTTTTCCACTGGATGTTTTCAGCTCCTTTGTCGAAGATCAATTGGCCATAGATGTGTGGGTTCAATTCTGGGTCTTCGATCCTATTCCATTGATCTGCTTCCCTGTCACTGAACCAATACCATGCAGTTTTTAATACCACTGCTCTGTAATATTGCTTGAGGTCCGGGATATTGATTCCCCCAGAAGTTCTTTTGCTGTTGATGATAGTTTTAGCTATCCTGGGTCTTTTGTTATTCCAGATGAATTTGAGAATTGCTCTTTCTAGCTCTATGAAGAACTGAGTTGGGAAATTTGATGGGGATTGCATTGAATCTGTATATTGCTTTGGGCAAGATTGCCATTTTGACTATATTAGTCCTGCCAACTCACGAGCATGGAAGATTTTCCCATTTTCTGATGTCTTCTTCAATTTCCCTCTTCAGAGACCTGAAGTTTTTGTCATATAAATCTTTCACATGTTTGGTTAGCGTCACTCCAAGATACTTTATATCATTTGTGGCTATTGTGAAGGGTGTCATTTCCCTAATTTCTTTCTCGGCCTGCTTATCCTTCGCATATAGGAAGGCTACTGATTTACTTGAGTTGATTTTATAGCCAGCCACTTTGCTGAAGTTGTTTATCAGTTGCAAGAGTTCTCTGGTGGAGGTTTTTGGGTCACTTAAGTATACTATCATATCATCTGCAAATAGTGATAGTTTGACTTCTTCCTTTCCGATTTGTATCCCTTTGACTTCCCTCTGTTGTCGAATTGCTCTAGCTAGTGCCTCAAGTACTATATTGAAGAGATATGGCGAGAGGGGACAGCCTTGTCTAGTCCCTGATTTTAGAGGGATTGCTTCAAGTTTTTCTCCATTTACCTTGATGTTGGCTACTGGTCTGCTGTATATTGCTTTTACTATGTTTAGATATGGGCCTTGAATTCCTGTTCTTTCTAAGACCTTTAGCATGAAAGGATGCTGAATTTTGTCAAATGCTTTTTCAGCATCCAATGAGATGACCATGTGGTTTTTTTCTTTGAGTTTGTTTATGTAGTGGATTACATTGATTGATTTCCGTATATTGAACCATCCCTGCATCCCTGGGATGAAGCCAACTTGATCATGGTGAATGATTGTTTTGATGTGTTCTTGGATTCGGTTGGCAAGTATTTTGTTTAGTATTTTTGCATCGATATTCATAAGAGAAATTGGCCTGTAGTTCTCTTTCTTAGTTGGATCTTTGTGTGGTTTTGGTATCAGGGTGATTGTGGCTTCATAGAATGAGTTGGGTAGTGTTCCTTCTGTTTCTATTTTGTGGAATAATTTGAAGAGTATTGGTATCAGGACTTCTTTGAAGGTCTGATAGAATTCTGCAGTAAAACCGTCTGGTCCTGTGCTCTTTTTGGTTGGAAGACTGTCTATGACCCCTTCTATTTCTTTGGGGTTTATGGGTCTGTTTAGATGATCTATTTGATCCTGGTTTAATTTTGGTATTTGGTAACTGTCTAAGGAAATTGTCCATTTCCTCCAGATTCTCCAGTTGTGTTGAGTATAGGTTTTTGTAGTAGGATCTGATGATTTTTTGAATTTCCTCAGTTTCTGTTGTTATATCTCCCTTTTCATTTCTAATTTTGTTAATTTGAATACTCTCTCTGTGCCCTTTAGTAAGTCTGGCTAGGGGTTTATCTATCTTGTTGATCTTTTCAAAGAACCAGCTCCTGGTTTTGTTGATTCTTTGTATGGTTCTCTTTGTTTCAACTTGATTGATTTCAGCCCTGAGTTTGATGATTTCCTGTCTTCTACTCCTCCTGGGTGAAATTGCTTCTTTTTGTTCCAGAGCTTTCAAGTGCGCCATTAAGTTGCTAGTATATGCTCTCTCCTGTTTCTTTTTGGAGACACTCAGGGCTATGAGTTTTCCTCTAAGGACTGCTTTCATTGTGTCCCATAGATTTGGGTATGTTGTGCCTTCATTTTCATTAAGTTCTAAGAATTCTTTGATTTCTTTCTTTATTTCTTCCTGGACTAAGGTATCATTGAGTAGAATATTGTTCAGCCTCCACGCGTATGGGGATTTTCTGTTGTTTTTGTTGGTATTGAAGAACACTCTTACTCCATGGTGATCTGATAAGAGGCATGGGATTAGTTCGATCTTTTTATATTTGTTGAGATCTGTCTTGTGTCCAATTATATGGTCGATTTTTGAGAAGGTACCATGAGGGGCTGAGAAGAAGGTATAGTCTTTTGCTTTAGGGTGAAATGTTCTATATATATCTGTTAAATCCAATTGCTTCAAAGTTTCAATGAGTTTCTCCGTGTCTTTGTTTAGTTTCTGTTTTCCTGGTCTGTCCACTATGAATAGTGGAGTATTGAGGTCCCCCACAATCATTGTGTTAGGTGCAATGTGTGCTTTGAGCTTTAGTAAGGTTTCTTTTACAAATGAGATGTTCTTTTACAAACATCTTACATTTGGAGCGTAGATGTTTAGAATTGTGAGTTCTTCTTGGTGGATTCTTCCTTTGACTAGCAGGAAGTGACCTTCTGTGTCTCTTTTGATGACTTTGGGTTGAAAGTCAATTTTATCTGATATTAAAATGGCTACTCCAGCTTGCTTCCTGTGACCATTTGCTTGCAAAATTGTCTTCCATCCTTTTACTCTAAGGTAGTGTTTGTCTTTGACTCTGAGGTGTGTTTCCTGTAAGCAGCAAAATGTAGGGTCCTGTTTCCGTATCCAGTCTGTTAGTCTATGTCTTTTTATTGGGGAGTTGAGTCCATTGATGTTAAGAGATATTAAGGAATAGAGATTATTACTTCCTGACATTTTTGATGTTATTTTTGTTTTTGAGTAGTTATCTTCCTTTGAGTTTGATGGAAGAAGTTTACTGTCTTGCTTTTTCTTGGGTGCCATTCCCTTCCTTGTGTTGGAGTTTTCCTCCTATTATCCTTTGTAGAGCTGGGTTAGTGGAAAGATATTGTGTAAATTTGGTCCTGTCATGGAATATTTTGATTTGTCCATCTATGTTGATTGAGAGTTTTGCTGGGTATAGTAGTCTTGGCTGACATTTGTTTTCTCTTAGGGTCTGCATGAGGTCTGCCCAGGATCTTCTAGCTTTCATGGTTTCTGGAGAGAAGTCTGGTGTGATTCTAATAGGTCTTCCTTTATATGTTACTTGGCCCTTTTCTCTTACTGCCTTTAATATTCTTTCTTTGTTTAGTACATTTGGGGTTTTGATTATTATGTGACGGGAGGTGTTTCTCTTCTGGTCCAGTCTGTTTGGAGTTCTGTAGGCTTCTTGTATATTCATGGGCATCTCTCTCTTTAAGTTAGGAAAGTTTTCTTCCATAATTTTGTTAAAGATATTTGCTGGCCCTTTAAGTTGTAGATCTTCACTCTCATCTATCCCTATAATCCTTAGGTTTGGTCTTCTCATTGTGTCCTGGATTTACTGGATGTTTTAGGTTACAAGCCTTTTGGATTTTGCGTTTTCTTTGACTGTGGAGTCAATGGTTACTATGTTATCTTCAGCATCTGAGATTCTTATTTCTATCTCTTGTATTCTGTTGTTTATGTTTGCATCTATGACCCCTGATTTCTTCCCAAGGTTTTCTATCTCCAAAGTTGCCTCCTTTTGTGATTTCTTAGTTGTTTCTACCTCTGTGTTCAGATCTTGGATGGTTTTGCTCAGTTCCATCATTTGTTTGTTTGTGTTTTCATGTAATTCTTTAATATATTTTTGTGCTCCCTCTTTCATGACTTCTGCCTGTTGTTTCAAGTTCTCCTGCATTTCTTTAACTGATTTTCTCATTTCCTCTTTATTGGTTTCTGTCTGATGGCCCATATTCTCCTGGAGTTCTTTAAGTGTTTTTTTGTGTTTGGATTGTAAGAGCTTCTACCCTATTGATGTTCCCCTGCATTTCTTTAAGAGATTTGTTTATGTCTTTTTTGTGTTCCTCTAGGAGCATCATGACCTGTGCTTTTATATCTAACTCTTGTTTTTCTGGTGTGCTGGGGTATCCCGGACTTGCTGTGGTTGGCGAATTGGGCTCAGATGGTGCCATATTGCCTTGATTTCTGTTAATAATGTTCCTACGTTTGCCTTTTGCCATCTCTTTATCTCTGGCGTTAGTTGGTCTTATTGTAGATGGCGGCCCTGCTGAAAGCACAGCACGCCTGTCCCCAGGAGACAGATCCCTTCTGGCAGCATTGTCTGTGCTGGACTATGCTCGCTCTGAGTCCAGGCCCCTGGCTCCAGCTGCTAGAGTTCCGAGCTGTGCCCCGAGGCGGCCAGGTGGCCCCTCGCTGCTACTCCGCTCAAAGAGCCGGTGCCGGCCGCGGTAGTCTGCACCCGCAGCTGAGCTTTCTGTGCCCGGATCTCCTGCAGAGCTAAGCTAAGCTATATCTCTGGCCATGCACCTGATTCCAGCCGCTCACTGCGTCCAGTGTGCCCGCTGTTTGCGCGCAGGGGTCTCTGTTCCACATTTTTAATAGGGTAATTTGGTTCTCTGGAATCTAACTTCTTGAGTTCTTTGTATATATTGGATATTAGCCTTCTATCGGATGTAGAATTGGTAAAGATCTTTTCCACATCTGTAGGTTGACGTTTTGTCCTATTGACGGCGTCCTTTGCCTTACAGAAGCTTTCCACATAAAACCAGATACACTGAATTTAATGGAAGAGAAAGTGGGAAAGAACCTGGAGCACATGGGCACAGGGGAAATTTTCCTGAACTGACCACCAAGAGCTTGTGCTCTAAGACCAATAATTCAGTTGCAAATCTTAATCAAAATGATTCGTTTGTTTGGTCCGAGTGTCTGGCTTCTCTCAGGATTGTCTCCTCACCACGCCTTTTGCCATGAAGATACTGCAGCTTTGGATCAGTAGCACCAGCCTTTTGATAGGCCCCAGCAGTTCAGAGATGATGTAGATTTGGGGCTGGGCCAACTCTAAAACCTTGGAACCGGGTCTGGGTTGTATCCCACCAGCACTCCTTTATTGGCACCACCAGGATAAGCTCTCTAACACCGTTCTTGCTAGATGACAGACATAATGCCACCATTGTCAGGAGTCAGGGTGAGCTCTCTCACTCTCATGACCTCTGGGTCAGCTCACCCACACCCATGCGTCCAGAGCTAGCTCCACTGTGATGCCCAGTGGAGGCGTGGGGCCCATCTCCCAAGTGCTACAGCCAGCAAGGGGTTAGGCCATCTTTCCCACTCTCACACCTTCATGGCTGACTTACTGGGCCTTGGCCAACAGTGCCGGCTCCTCTGTGTTCCCCAGGCAACATAGTAAAAAAAAAATTTTTAAGCAAGGCTATTGGCATAAGACCTAACCCGATGTAATGTGTATTGTTATTAGAAGAGAAATTTTCTGGGTCTGATGACCTGAATCAGATTCCTGGAACCCATGTGTTAGAAGAAAACTAACAATCACAAGGTTTACACACATACACACACACACACACACACACGCACAGTAAACAAGAAAAAGAACGAAGACAAAATGTGTATACATAGAACATTTGAAGACATAGACTATGTTTTGCTTTTCTGTATTTTCAAACATTCATGTTTATAGTTTATTCAAAAAAATTTTTTCTTTTCTTATCAAGTAAGGAATAACTTGACTGGAAGTGATTTAATTTGTTCCTCAAAAATCAGCCAATACTTATATTGATGGTGGCAACATCTGCTAGCCAGGGCAACTGGCTGGAATTGATTAGAACAATTAGAATGGGTCAACTCTGCGGACACTGTGATTGAGAAGTCTTACTTCTGGGATGGTGAGACAGTAACTTTCCGTTGCTCAGAATGCTGATGTGGGGGGGGTCTTTGTTACTACAGCTTTAGCAAACTAATACAGTTATCATTAGTCATGGTGGATAGTGATCATCAGCTTCAGAGGATTTACACTCACCATGGAATCCAACCTCTGGGCATGTGAGTGAAGGAGGGTTCCAGACTAATTTAATAGTGGGGAAGATCCACCCTAACTATAGGGGCCACCATTCTTCGAGCTGGGGTCCTACACTCAGTAAGATGAAGGAAGCCTGAGAACCAGCATCCATCACTCCTGCTGCCTGGCAACAGAAACAGTGTGACCTTGACCCCTTGCTGCCCTGTGCCTGTCATGACGGGATAGACTTCAAACAGGAGCTATGATAACCCAGGTCTTCAGCAGGGGCCCCTGTCGGGCATTTTGCTGCAGCAGTAAGGAAAGCATGCAATATAGCATCCTAGTTTAAAGATAGAAAAAAAAAGAGAGAATATTTCCAGATATTTCACAGATTTTTAATGAAGCAGGTGAATAGGAGTGATTTAAAATTGTGATAATTTTATCCATTTATAATGGTTGAGTATTTAGGATACAGGGTACTTAAGGCTGTGTCTGGCCTGTCTGTCTGTCTGTGTGTCTGTATTGGCCTGCATGTGTGACCACTATACAGGACAATAGCTAACATTAGTTACTTTTAGTTATTTTCTCATATTTATTACAATGAACAGACAGGAAATGAAAATATAAATCAATAAGGAGGGAGACCTGCAAATGGAGGGAGATAAAAGAGAATATTTCACAAAAGGGAGAGGAAAGAGATATCCAGGGGTTTGGAAGGAAATTATGACCAAGAGTTCTATCAGCAGACAGCTGCAATGAGACAGAAAAGAGTTTAAGATCCTCCTCAGCGAGGCCAGAGAGCATTTGTGGATTTATTTGGTTAAGACTGTCATAAGATGCCAGATTTTTGGTTTATAATTCGCATGTGAACCTACGGCTTACATCATATTTGTGCTGTAACCATTTTAACAATATTAATAATAACAGTTGCCACGAAGCCACTCATAACGTTCTGTGGGCTGTTTTTATTTCACTTTTGTTTTGCTTTCTGAGTTACTGACACATCATTGCATCAGACATATGTAGGGTCAGTCCATGCTGGATGGTTATTAGAAACCATGATAACGAAAGTCATTACACTGCAGTTCAGCTTTGACAGTAAAATTTCAGCAACATTATCACAAATCCTCGTGCATTAGTGCAATGATCCTTACTGCAGTTTCATATTAGAGTCAAAAGACTGCTGTAGCGTGCTTCACACAAAGAGACAAGCCAGCCAAACTCTTCACTGCCTTTACAGATAGCACTTCTGCCCCTTCCTGTGCACACCATGAAAACATTCGCTCTGCTTTATTCTTCCCTAGTAACTTGTGATAATATTATGTGTAATCTTTTAAAAATTTTCTTTGAAAGTCCACAAGAATTATGGGGTCCAGGATTGAAAAAAAATGATCAAATGTCATTTTAAATCTGATATCATTAAAAAATTCTGAATGCTATAAATTTAAACATTTTACTTATCCAAGTAACGTGTTTGCTAATAGCTGCTAGTCTACTGGTTATCATGTGTTTATTAACGAGGTTTCATCTGTCTGTCTGTCTATCTATCTACCTATCTATCTATCTATCTATCTATCTATCTATGTATCTATGTATCTATCTATGTATCTATGTATCTATCTATGTATCTGTCTGTCTATGTCTGTCTATCTATCATTTATCTATTATCCATCTCTCTGTCATCTACCTATTATCTATCATCTACCTATTGTCTATTATCAATCTATCTATCTATATCTCGCTCAATCAATCTATCTATTCATCTATCATCTATCAATCTATCATCTATCCATTACCTATCATCTATTATCTATTCATCTGTCTTTTTTCTATCATCTTCCTATCAATCTATCGTCTACCTTCATTCAGTGTTTTTACTCTGAAGGGCTAGCATAAAATATTTGAAATAACATGTTTCATATTCAAGAACACTCTGAAGGAAAGCTGTGACAGAAATCCTTCAGCTGGAAAAGAAAAATATTTCTAATATCTCTGAACATAATATTTTATCAGACCGATCAGCACATTTAAATGGCAAGACTACACAATTTGATTGCCGGAATATCTTCTATAAGGCTAACTTATACACCATGTACCTAAAAGGAACAGGAAAAAAAGCATTATCTAGTGCCTATCTAGTGAGATTTAGACCCTCCCCAAACAAGTAGCATTTTCTTTAATGAGAGATTATTATACAGAATAACATAGACCATCAGTACCTAAATATCCCATTATATATATATATATATATATATATATATATATATATATATATATTTCCAGAAAGATATATTTTCTGGAAATTCTGAGTTAGGTTAAAATCTTATTCAGTGGAATTAATAAAAGTTATTGTGGGGCTGTATTATTAGGGTTTCTCATTAGATAAAAATCTTAATAAATATTGAACTCTAGTATACTGAGTGCTGGAAACACATTTGAATGAATATTTAAAATGCTGACAGAATAAGTTGCCTGAAGATGAAGCTAGATCTCCTGGCCAGAGGAGACAGAACATTGGCTAAATCTCTCGAAAATCAGGTGGTTTACAGCTAACAATAAATGTTTATGTCAACAGAACTGAACCATTGATTTAAAGACACTGGTGCTTTTCAATTTTCCAGTGCTTTGGGATTTCTCAAGTTTTTCCTTACACAAGGCAAACAAGTTTCTTCCCATAATGATTTCATTAACCTGGTATGGATTATATAACATCTGTATGCAAATAAAGACATTGATAACAGTTTTGGGCCTCTGTCTCTGTGTCTACACACACACACACACACACACACACACACACACACATCATGATGTTAGACTCTGCAGAAAGAATAACAGCCTGAAGCAGCACATATGGACATTTGTTTTCCATGCTGTGATGCATTTTAACCAGTGTTTGTGAGCTATGGCTCCACAGTCTTGTGGACAGATAATCACAACTGCGACTGTGAATGGGTCAGGTAAGAGTGAGTTGAAAATACACCTCTCACCGAAGAGGGAACCCAATGAACATTTTACTTATTAGGGGGTAACCTTTAAAAATGACACTTTAATTTTTGCGTTGTGTGTGGAAGTGTGCACGTGCACAAACCTGCGCCAGGGTGTGCAGTCGAAGGTCACAGGACAACTTGCAGGAGTCGGTTCTGCGCATGAGATGAGGCAGACCATTCTAAGCCACCTAACATGATTCTGTCAGTATGATGGCTTACTGACAATTCTTCTGAGTAATTCAATGAATAAACAAATGCTCTTTGTATTCTGTCCCCCAGAGTCCATTTCCACTGGTCTCAGATTCAGCTCCCTGTATCCACGTTACTTAAAAGTGATGCTCTCAGGTAAAAACTGCCAGGAGAGCCATGCTTGTTCAACAGACAAACAAACACCAGCACGTTGCTACCCACAGTCTACTGGATCCAACACTCAAATCTAAGTTATCACTGTGTCTTAAACAGACTTTACCTCTGATCTGTAAATGTACTAAGTAAGTCACTGAGGCCCTACACCTTCCAAGATGCCTTATCTAAAAAATAAATTATTTTATAAGGGAAGGTAAATTACCTAAGGGTGCTTCTAATTGATAAGATTAAAACTTATAATTATGAAGGTGATGCTCAGTCCTACGGAAGTTAAATCACTTTTAAACTAATACATGAACCTCAATGGTCCTAAAAGTGGCCATTGAAAAAGGGCATTCAAATAGATAGAATTGCAGTGAGAATTAGTGATCAGTAACCTTTCATTTCAGCTGCACACCACAGACATGTGACTTATGTGCCTTTTGTTATGTATGGTTTATGGTGAGATGTACGTAGCATTGTTATGCAATAGCAAAGAAGCTATTTTAAAGACTTGAAGGAGGTCAGATGGTACCAAGACTCGAGTTATAGCTCAGTCCATCTCCATCTACATTGATGACATTATAAGAGATACAGCTTCACTTCTGTGTCTTACATAGAATATGATGACAGTGGTAACAGGAAAGAATCTATCGTGGGGAGCATTAAAAACATAATGCTTACTAAATGCACAGCACATAGGTTTACCATCTTACACACACATGCACACACACACACACACACACACACTCACACACACACACACACACACACACACACAAGCATTTGGAAAATGTCTCCCAGAAATACCCATTAAGTGCTAGCTTTTATTTCCTTCATTTATACACACTAGAATTTTCTGTGGGAAGGGGTTAAACTTTATGAGTGTTTTCAGAAAGAATTAAACATATTTTAAAAACCAGTTCTGGAAGCAATCTTGTTGTCAGCCAGCAGACTGCACCACTATTTTCACACCAGCTTAACTAACCTTTCTTTGTGAGCTAAAGAATTTCAGATGCTACTAGAAACAAAGGCATAGTTTTCTGGACATAGTAATGCAGCTTTAAAGAGAAAATATAAAACTGTACTTGAAACCACCTAAGAAAGACATGAAAATCCACAGATTCACATAGAAACAAAACCTGCTTTTCAGATTTATTTTTCTTAATTTATTTCTACTGTTAGTTTTAATTTTGACATCTGAGAAGTTTTATATTGGAGTTGTTTCTATTGTTACCCACGAACGGGGCAAATAAGAATTTAGCATAATGGCTTTTGCCTCTTTCTGGGGTTTAAAGGGGAAAAGACCCATCACTGAAATATTGAAAAGCCCTGGAGTATAAAAGAAACATATCCAAATAAAGAGACATAATATCACCGCCAATAGCAATGCTGTAGTGTTGTAACATTTGAAACGTCTCTGTGCAGAATTATGGTAAAGAAGGGAGCACTATTCTTAATTTGATTTACTCTTCCATCAGGCTTTGCTACATTTGGTCTACAAGTACAAAAAAAGTATAAAAATATGAAATCATTGTAGGGAAAACAATATCCCTTGAGAATCATAATTATTAAAATACAATTGTTTATCATGACAAAAGCAATTCAGGTTTAGGGTGAAAGAAATTCATCAGAAAAGAGAAAAAAGTGTGACTTTTTTATACAAAAGTCACAAGATTAACCAAGATTGCTTTCCTGTACCCCAAACTAGGCTAAGTAGAGGACTAAACCCCTATACATAAGAAAGGCTGTGATACCAAAGAAATAGACTAAAATATTAAAGGGTTGTCTTGTTTCTGATGGCCAGCTTCCATCCTGTGAGTGGCGCATTAGACACTAATGACATACGATTCCTCACTGACAGATTAACAGCATCAATATGGCCTCTCTGTCCATCGCAGCAAATTGATCCTACATGACACTGACAAGGGCAGCCTGCACTTAATGACCTCCAGGGCTGAAGGATGGGAATGAAAAATGGCTGAAAGTACAAATAAATCTTGAAAGTTTCCTGAAACAGGTGTTCTCAGAAGGATTTGTCTGAAGGATCACAAATGGAAGCCAATGCCTAGGCCCTGCCTTCCTGTTCCAGTCAAAGTCTGGCTCCTTGTATCCTGTACCAAGAGTTGCTTTGAATCAATAAAAGGGGTAAAGAGAATACTCTTACTATGGAAACAGTATGCTAGCTGTCTTAGCTGGGGTTTCTGTTGTTCTGATAGAACGACATGAACAAAAGCAACAAGGGAAGAAAGGGTTCGTTTTATCTCAGAGTTAAGATCCATCTTCCAGGAAAGTCAGGGCAAGAACTCAAACAGGACAGGAACCTGGAGGCAGGAACTGAAAAACAGGCCATGGATGAGTATTTCTTTCTGGGTACACCCTGATGGCTTGCTCACACTACTGTTGCATATTACCCAGGTATACCAGCACAGAGATGGCACTGTCTGAGTGATCTGATCCTTCACACAATCAATCAATCAATCTATCTATCTATCTATCTATCTATCTATCTATCTATCTATCTATCTATTTTTCTATCTATCTATCTATCTATCTATCTATCTATCTATCTATATGTGTGTGTGTGTGTGTGTGTGTGTGTGTGTGTGTGTGTGTAACACCACAGGCTTAACTACAGGCCAAGCTGGTGGAGACAGTTTTCAGTTGATGTTCCCTCTTCCAAAATGACTCTAGCTTGCGTCAACTTGGCATAAAGCTAGCTAATGCACTAATGCTATTTCTATCACTTGTCACCGTTTAAATGCCCATATATTCCCCCTTGATTAAAGAAAGACAAACAGCATGTTAATTATTGCTTTCTACTTCTCAGAGACTAGAAACACATCTAAGATACTTGACCTAAATAGCAATGCAAACATTCATGAAGAGATTGAAGAACAATCCATATAGAGAAACACTTCTAATCTTGAAGAATGTTTTGAGAACACTAAGATGTGGTTAGATTGCTGTGTATTCAAATGCTTTCTAAGCCTACTTATATCCTTATCTGCAACCTTCAACGACCGTTCAGTACAAGTTTGTAAATGAGTACCCTTCTAAACAGCATCTAAAGAAAATTCTTCTCCTAAAGAGCATCAAAGACTTTAACATGAAATCAGACATACTGAGTCTGATAGAAAAGAAAGCAGGGATTTCACTTTGTCTTATTGTCTCTCGTTTTGTGCTTTTTGGCTGCCGCCTTTTGGAGGCCTGCTCCTTTTGGAGGAGAAATGAGAAAAGTAGCAGATCTGGGAGAGAGGTAGGTGAGGAGAAGCTGGGAGGAGTAAAGGGAGGGGAAACTGTGGTCAGGGTGTATTGCATAAAGGAAGAATCTATTTTCAATAAAAATAAACTAAAGAGGAAAATACAAGATTGGGGAAAAGTAAAAAAAATAATGATAACACTACAAAACAAAACAAATAAACAAGAAACAAACCGAGAGCCTATGTGTTAGCATAGGAATAGAGGTTGGTAGAAATTTTTCTTCTTGTCTTTTTTTTTCTTCTGTGTTTTACTCATGACTATTGATGGTGAAAAGTCTTCATAAATATACCATAAGTATATTTAATTGCAGAGAAAAGAGCATTCTTCTAAAGAGGCACTTCAAACATTTTTCTAAAGATGTCCTTCCAAAAGGCACATTCCAAAGAAGCTCTACTAAAGAGCATCTTTCTAAAGAGGTCCTGCCAGAGAAGTTCTTTAAGCATCCTTCTAAAGAATAGACTGCTAAAGAGGTCCTTCTAAAGACCATTAATCTAAAGAGGTCCTTCCAAAATGTCCTTCAACCTCCTTCTACTGAACATCTTTTTAAAGAACCTCATTCTAAAGAAAATCCTTCCAAAGAGGATCTTGTTAAAGAGATCCCTCTAAAGGGCGTCCTTCTTTGTCTCAGGACAAACAGAAGCTTTAACAGTCAGCTGAGTGGATGTGTGAGAAATAACATTTCTAGCAGCACACGGATGAATACAATAATTATAACTCATAGCTTCTTTTTATTTTAAGAATAACTTACTGTGATTTCTCTTTTATTTCGTTCCTAGTCTATTATCTTGTGAGGTAAATTTTAATTTATAAATGAAAAAAATCGAGATTCAAAAGAGTAAGTAACTTACAAGGAATCCTTTCAATTCTTTCTGATGAAACTTTAACTATAGCACCTGCCATCTGCCTTCTCAAGTATTCTGAAACCGGAAATAGAGTTTTAAACTGCAACTTACAGGACACACATATGGGTAATGCTAAGAGGAGGAAAGACTCATTAACTGTTGTCCCTAAGCCTAGGTAAGTTGTTAAGTAATTACTGTTCTTTTAATTTTTGAAAACTGAATCCCAAGGCCAAAGGTTCGAAGGGAAACTCTCATGTTTCTGAATGTCTGGGTAATATATACATACTCATTATATTGTGTTAATCTTGTAATACAGCTTTTCTCCTTTTTAAATCTATCTTCCTTTTGATTCATGTATTCTTACTTGTCTTCTTTTACCACAACAGAAGTGTTTACAAATAGAGGTGTAGAATTTCCTGCCTTATCAAGTAATGAGAAATAGTTAGCTGTAACTGCAAATGTCCAAAGTATCTTCACACTTAGTAAGGAGATAAAAACCCAAAGTTGGGGAATATACATAAAAAAGAAGGCTTAGAGACCCATCATACAAAGTATAATTAGAATTGAAACTCTAAGTATATAATGCCATATGTACAACTACAAACTAAGTAGAAAATTATGATTGATGATCATTGTAATTAAATGTAAATAAAGATTAGCAAGAGGATTAGAAAGTGAGAATTTTTGTGTTTTAAAAATCTTCCAAAATTTAATCCAAGCATAAATATTACTTAGTTATGAAATATAACATTAAATGTACAATATTATATAAATATGCAATAAACCATTAAGAGAAGAAACCATATCATTTTTGTTGTAGAGTGACTAGACTCCTATTTGAGACCCCCAGGATGACTAAATTTTAGTTTGTGAAGGTCGCACATAGATATATAATTAATGTTTTAAATAAAAAGTCAATACAAAAGATAGAAGAGAGAATCTCAGGCATAGAAGGTACCATCGAAGATATTGGC
Organism: Apodemus agrarius; assembly: GCA_964023405.1. Lineage (NCBI taxonomy): Eukaryota > Metazoa > Chordata > Mammalia > Rodentia > Muridae > Apodemus > Apodemus agrarius. The sequence goes on from OZ030021.1 coordinate 11,823,478, forward strand.
ACAACAGTCAAAGAAAGTACAAAGTGTAAAACATTTTTAACCCAAACATCCAGGAAATTCAGGACACAATGAGAAGACCAAAGCCAAGAATCACAGAAATAAAAGAGAATGAAGAATCCCAGTTCCTAGGGTCATTAAACATCTTCAACAAAAATCAAAGAAGAAAACTTCTCTAACCTAAAGGCTTAATTTCTTAATGGCTATAAATGTACAAGAAGCCTTCAGAACATCAAACAGATTGGACCAGAAAAGAAAACCCTCCTGTCACATAATCAAAACACTAAATACATAGAACAAAGAAAGAATATTAAAACCCATAAGAGAAAAGGACCAAATAACATATAAAGGCAGTCCTATCTGAATTACACCAGACTCCTCAACAGAGAATCTAAAAGCCAGGTGGATCCAGGACAGATATCATGTAGAACCAAAGAGAACACAAATGTCAGTCCAGGTTACTATACCCAGAAAAATTCTCAAGCACCATAGATGGAGAAACTAAAACATTACATGACAAAACCAACGTAAGCAATATTTTCTACTAATCCAGCCCGACAGAGAATACTAGAAGGGAAATTCCAACACAGGAAGAGTAACTATAGCCAAGAAAGTACAAGAAATTCACCATCTCACAATGAACCCAAAGGGAGAGAATCACACACATATAATATCAACTCAACAAGAAAAATAATGGGAACTAACAATCACTGTTTTTTAATATCTCTTTCAACTGCAATGGACTCAATTCCTCAACAAAAGACATAGGCTAACAGACTGGATACATAAACAGGATCCAGCATTTTTAAGAAACACAGCTCAGTGACAAATGCAGATACTACTTCAGAGTGAAAGACTTGAAAAGAAGTTTTCCAAGCAAGTAGTCTGAAGAAACAAGCTGGAATAGCCATTTGAATATCCAATAAAATAGAATTTCAACCAAAAGTTATCAAAGGAAATGGGACAGAACACTTGAAGCAATGCAAGTAAAATCAGAGACAAGGATGTCCACTTACTCCCTATCTATTCAGTGTAGTACTCAAGGATCTAGCTAGAGCAATCAGACAAGAATAGGAAATCAAGGGAATACAAATTAGAAAGGAAGAAATCAAGGTAACAGTATTTGCAGATGATGTCTTGTTATAAATCTAGGCAAGTAAAAGATCTGTATGACAAGGACCTCAAGTCCAAAGAAATTGAAGAAGACCTCAGAAGATGAAAAGATCTCCCATACTCATGAATTGGTAGGACTGACATAGTAAAATGACCATCTTACCAAAAGCAATCTATAGATTCAATGCAATCCTCCATCAAAATTACAACTCAATTATTCACAGACATGGAAAGAGCAATTCTCAACTTCATATGGAAAAAAACCACGATAGCAAAAATAATTCTCAATAATAAAAGCATTTCTGGGGGAATCACCATTCCCGACCTCAAGCTGAGCTAGAGAGCAATAGTGACTAAAAAAAAGCATTGTATTGGTTCAGAGACAGACAGGTTGGTCAGTGGAATAGAACTGAAGACCCAGAAATAAACCCACACACCTATGAACACTTGATCTTTGACAAAGAAGCCCAAACCATACAGTAGGAAAAAGAAAGCATCTTCAATAAATTGTAGTGAATGTCTGCATGTAGAAGAATTCAAATTGATTCATACTTATCACCTTGTACAAAGCTCAAGTCCAAGTGAATCAAGGACCTCAAAATAAAATCAGATATATTGAGTCTAACAGAAGAGAAAATGTGGAATAGCTTTGAATGCATTGGCACAGGGGAAATTTTCCTGAACAGAACACCAATGGCTCAGGCTCTAAAATCAATAATTGACAGATTGGTCCTCATGAAACTGAAAAGCTTCTTTTTAAGACAAAGGATACTGTTAATAGGACAAAATGGAAACCTACACATTGGGAAAAGATCTTCACCAACCCTACATCCTATAGAGGGCTAATATCTAAACTGTACAAGAACTCAAGAAGTTAGACTCCAGAAATCCAAATTTAAAAATTGGGGTTCAGAGCTCAACAGAGAATTTTCAACGGAGAAATCTTGAAAGGCCTAGAAGCACCTAAAGAAATCTGTAACATCTTTAGTCATCAGGGAAATGCCAATCAAAACAACCATGGGATTCCACTTCATACCCATAAGAATGACTAAGTTCAAACTCTCAAGCCACAGCACATGCTGGTAAGGATATGGAGAAAGAGGAACAGTTCTCCATTGCTGGTAGGATTGCAAACTGGTAAAACCACTCTGGAAATCAATGTGGCATTTTCTTAGAAAACTGGAAATAGTTCTGTCTGAAGACCCAGCTATACCACTCCTCGGCATATACCCAAGGGATGTTCCACCATACCACAAGGACACAGGCTTCACTATGCTCATAGCAGCTTTATTTGTAAAAGCCAGAAGCTGGAAACAACCCATATGTCCCTCATCTGAAGAATGGACACCAAAAATGTAGGTCATTTACACAATGGTATACTATTCAGCTACTTAAAACCAGGATGTCATGCGTTTTGCAGGTAAATTGATAGACTTAAAAAATATCTTTTTTTTTTTATTTTAAGAGTTACTTTTCTGTTTTTTTTAAAATTTTTATTTTCTATATTTTATGTTTACGTTCCAAAGGCTTTCCCCTTTCCCAGTTCCCACCCACCATACTTCCCATAGTTCCTCTCCTCCCCAACTATTCCCCAATCATCCCCTCTCCCCCCTCGGTTTCTTTACTAAACTGGATGCTATCTTTACAGGCCCAGGGTCCTCTCCTTTCTTCTTCTTGGGAATCATTTGACTTGCTAATTGTGCCTTGAGTATTAAGGGCTTCTGGGCTCATTAATATCCACTTATCAGTGATTGCATTTCATGTGTATTCTTTTGTGAATGGGTTAACTCACTCAGGATGATATTTTCCAAGTCTAACCATTTACCTACAAATTGCATGAATTCATTATTTTTAATTGCTGAGTAGTATTCCATTGTATAAATATACCACATTTTCTGTATCCATTCTTCCTATGAGGGATATTTGGGCTCCTTCCAATTTCTGGCTATTATAAACAAGGCTGCTATAAACATAGTGGAGCATGTGTCTTTATTGTATGCAGGGGAATCCTCTGGGTATATGCCCAGGAGTGGTATGCCAGGGTCCTCTGGAAGTGACATGCCCAATTTTCTGAGGAACCGCCACACTGATTTCCAGAGCGGTTTTACCATTTTGCAATCCCACCAACAGTGGAGGAGTGTTCCTCTTTCTCCACATCCTCGCCAGCACTTGTTGTCTCTTGAGTTTTTAATCTTAGCCATTCTGACTGGTGTGAGGTGGAATCTCAGGGTTGTTTTGATTTGCATTTCCCTGATGACTAATGATGTTGAACATCTTTTAAGGTGTTTCTCGGCCATCTGAATTTCTTCTGGTGAAAATTCTTTGTTTAGCACTGTACCACATTTTTTGATAGGGTTATTTGGTTCTTTGGGGTCTAACTTCTTGAGTTCTTTGTATATATTGGATATTAGCCCTCTGTCGGATGTGGGGTTGGTGAAGATCTTTTCCCACTTTGTTGGTTGCCGTTTTGTGCTTCTGACAGTGTCCTTTGCTTTGCAGAAGCTTTGTAATTTTATGAGGTCCCATTTGTCAATTCTTGATCTTAGTGCGTAAGCTATTGGTGTTCTGTTCAGGAAATTTCCCCCTGTGCCCAAGTCCTCCAGGGTCTTCCCAAGCTTCTTTTCTACTAGTTTCAGTGTGTCTGGTTTTATGTGGAGGTCCTTGATCCACTTGGAGTTGATCTTAGTGCAAAGAGATAAGAGTGGGTCAGTTCGCATTCTTCTGCATGTTGACCTCCAGTTGAACCAGCACCATTTGTTGAAAAGGCTATCTTTATTCCACCGGATGGTTGTGGCTCCTTTATCAAAGATCAAGTGACCATAAGTCTGTGGGTTAATTTCTGGGTCTTCAATCCTATTCCATTGATCTACTTGCCTGTTGCTATACCAATACCATGCAGTTTTTAACACAATTGCTCTGTAGTACTGCTTAAGGTCAGGGATATAGATTCCCCCCAGAAGTCCTTTTATTGTTGAGAATATTTCTAGCTATCCTGGGTTTTTTGTTGCTCCAGATGAATTTGAGAATTGCTCTTTCTAGATCTATGAAGAATTGATTTGGGATTTTGATGGGGATCGCATTGAATCTGTATATTGCTTTTGGCAAGATGGCCATTTTTACTATATTGATCCTGCCAATCCAGGAGCAAGAAATATTTTTCCATCTTCTGAGGTCTTCTTCGATTTCTTTCTTCAAGGACTTGAAGTTCCTGTCGTACAGATCTTTCACTTGTTTGGTTAGAGTTACGCCAAGATACTTTATGTTGTTTGTGGCTATTGTGAAGGGTATTATTTCCCTAATTTCTTTCTCAGCCTGCTTGTCCTTTGAATACAAGAAGGCCACTGACTTGCTTGAGTTAATTTTATAACCTGCCACTTTGCTGAAGTTGTTTATCAGCTGTAGAAGTTCTCTGGTGGAGTTTTTTGGGTCTCTTAAGTAAACTATCATATCGTCTGCAAATAATGATAGTTTGACTTTTTCCTTTCCAATTTGTATCCCTTTGACTTCCTTATGTTGTCTAATTGCTCTGGCTAGAACTTCACATACTATATTGAAAAGATATGGAGAGAGAGAGAGGGCAGCCTTGTCTAGTCCCTGATTTTAGTGGGAATGCTTCAAGTTTCTCTCCATTTATTTTGATGTTGGCTACTGGTTTGCTGTAGATTGCTTTTACTACGTTTAGGTATGGGCCTTGAATTCCTGCTCTTTCCAAGACTTTTATCATGAAAGGATGCTGAATTTTTTCGAATGCTTTTTCAGCATCTAATGAGATGACCATGTGGTTTTTTCTTTCAGTTTGTTTATGTAGTGGATTACATTGATGGATTTCCGTATATTGTACCATCCCTGCATCCCTGGGATGAAGCCTACTTGATCATGGTGAATGATCATTTTGATGTGCTCTTGGATTCGGTTAGCAAGAATTTTATTTAGTATTTTTGCATCTATATTAATAAGAGAAATTGGCCTGTAGTTCTCTTTCTTTGTTGGATCTTTTTGTCGTTTAGGTATTAGCGTAATTGTGGCTTCGAAGAATGAGTTGGGCAGTGTCCCTTCTGTCTCTATTTTGTGGAATAGTTTGAAAAGTATTGGTGTTAAGTCTTCTTTGAAGGTCTGGTAGAATTGTGCACTAAAACCATCTGGTCCCGTACTTTTTTTGGTTGGGAGGCTTTCTATAACCCCTTCTATTTTTTTAGGGGTTATGCGACTATTTAGCTGATCTACTTGATGCTGATTTAATTTTGGTATTTGATATCTGTCTAGGAAATTGTCCATTTCCTCCAGGTTCTCCAGTTGTTTTGAGTATAGACCTTTGTAGTAGGATCTGATGATCTTTTGAATTTCCTCAGTTTCTGTTGTTATGTCTCCCTTTTCATTTCTAATTTTGTTAATTTGTATACTGTCTCTATGTCCTTTGGTTAGTCTGGCTAAGGGTTTATCTATCTTGTTGATTTTCTCAAAGAACCAGCTCCTGGTCTTGTTGATTCTTTGTATGGTTCTCTTTGTTTCTACTTGATTGATTTCAGCCCTGAGTTTGGTGATTTCTTGTCTTCTACTCCTCCTGGGTGAATTAACTTCTTTTTCTTCCAGGGCTTTTAGGTGTGCCGTTACTTTGCTAGTGTATGCTCTCTCCAGTTTCTTTTTGGATGCACTTAGAGCTATGAGTTTTCCTCTTAGCACTGCTTTCATTGTGTCCCATAGATTTGGGTAGGTTGTACCTTCATTTTCATTGAATTCTAAAAAGTCTTTGATTTCTTTTTTTCTTTCTTCCTTGACCATGGTGTCATTGAGTAGAGTATTGTTCAGTTTCCATGTGTATGTGGGCTTTCTGTTGTTTTTGTTGCTATTGAAGACCACTCTTACTCCATGGTGGTCTGATAGGAGGCATGGGATTAGCTCAATCTTCTTGTATTTGTTGACATCTGTCTTGTGACCAATTATATGATCAATTTTGGAGAAGGTACCATGTGGTGCTGAGAAAAAGGTATATTCTTTAGCTTTAGGATGAAATGTTCTATATATATCTGTTAAATCCAATTGGTCCAAAGTTTCAATTAGTTTCACTGTGTCCCTGTTTAGTTTCTGCTTTCCTGATCGGTCCATTGAGGAGAGTGGAGTGTTGAGGTCACCCACAATTATTGTGTTAGGTGTAATGTGTGCTTTTAGCTTTAGTAAGGTTTCTTTTACAAATGAGGGAGCCCTTGTATTTGGAGCATAAATATTCAGTATTGAGAGCTCTTCTTGGTGGATTTTCCCTTTGACCAGCAAGAAGTAACCTTCTGAGTGTCTTTTGATGATTTTAGGTTGGAAGTCTATTTTATCTGATATTAGAATGGCTACCCCAGCTTGTTTCCTGAGACCATTTGCTTGTAAAATTGTCTTCCATCCTTTTACTCTAAGGCAGTGTTTGTCTTTAACACTGAGATGTGTTTCCTGTATGCAGCAAAATGTAGGGTCCTGTTTCCATATCCAGTCTGTTAATCTATGTTTTTTTATTGGGGAATTGAGTCCATTGATGTTAAGAGATATTAAGGAATGGTAATTATTTCCTCCAGACATTTTTGAAATTATTTTTATTTATATTTATTTATTTATTTATTTATTTATTTATATTTGAGAGGTTATCTTCTTTTGGGTTTGATGAGAGGAGGTTTCTATCTTGCTTCTTCCCGGGTGTAGTTTCCATCCTTGTCTTGGTGTTTTCCCCCTATTATCCTTTGTAGGGCTGGATTTGTGGAAAGATATCATGCAAATTTGGTTTTGTCATGGAATACCTTGATGTCTCCATCTATGGCGATTGAGAGTTTTGCTGGGTAAAGTAGTTTTGGCTGAAGTTTGTGTTCTCTTAGAGTTTGCATGATATCTGCCCAGGATCTTCTAGCTTTCATAGTCTCAGGTGAGAAGTCTGGTGTTATTCTGATAGGTCTTCCTTTATATGTTACTTGGCCTTTTTCTCTTGCTGCCTTTAGTATTCTTTCTGTGTTTAGTACATTTGGAGTTTTGATTATTATGTGACGGGATGTATTTCTGTTCTGGTCCAGTCTGTTTGCGATTCTATAGGCTTCTTATATATTCATGGGCATCTCTCTCCTAAGGTTGGGGAAGTTTTCTTCCATAATTTTATGGAAGATATTTGCTGGCCCTTTAACTTGTAAATCTTCACTCTCTTCTATACCTATACTCCTTAGGTTTGGTCTTCTCATAGTGTCTTGGATTTCCTGGATGTTTTGGGTTACCACCTTTTTGCATTTAGTATTTTCTTTGACTGTTGAATCAATGGTTCCTATGGTATCTTCAGCTTCTGAGATTCTGTCATCTATCTCTTGTATTCTATTGTTGATACTTGTATCTATGGCCCATGATTTCTTCCCAAGGTTTTCTATCTCCAATGTTGTCTCCCTCTGTGATTTCTTAGTTGTTTCTACTTCTGTTTTTAGTATCTGGATGGATGTGCTCAGATCTTTCGCTTGCTTGATTGTGTTTTCATGTATTTCTTTAATAGATTTTTGTGTTTCCTCTTTCATAGCTTCTACTTGTTGGCCCACATTCTTCTGTATTTCTTTAAGTGATTTTTGTCTTTCTTCCTTATTGTCTTCTTCTTTTTAATCCATCTTCTCCTGCATTTCTTGAATTGATTTTTGTATTTGCCTTGTAAAGGCTTCTAACTTTTGATCCATTTTCTCCTCTATTTCTTTACAAGATTTTTCTATGTGTTCAGCTACCAGCATCCTGACCAGTGATTTTATATCCAAGTCTTGTTTTTCTGGTGTTTTGGGGTATCCAGGGCTTCCTGTTGTTGGAGAACTGGGTTCAGATGCTGTCATGTTGCCTTGATTTCTGTTAGTAACGTTCCTTCATTTTCTTTTTGCCATCTGGTTATTTCTGGTGTTAGTTGGCTTTGTTGTCAGTGGCTGGTGTTTGAATCTCCCGTGAGGCTGGGCTCACCTGTTGTTTCTCTACTGGTGAATATGCGTGACTGCTGCTTTAAGGGAACATAAGCTGGCTGCCACCCATGCGATTGTAGCCCCTGATGGAGTCTGTCTACCTGGGCTTCTCCAGCTGTGTCCTGGTTGCAATATGGAGGCCTGCAGCTATCGCTGGTCCAGGGGCCGGCGAGCTGGTTGCTGCCCACTGCCTTGGTGCATGGCCAGAGGGCGCGGGGAAGTCCCACAGAACCTAGGAGGAACTTGGCCTGCCTGGCAGCGAGAGCCTAGCAGATCCCCCCATGAGGGTAGCCCTGGAAGGAGTGTCTACCTGGGCCTTTCCAGCTGTGTCCTGGTTGCAATATGGAGGCCCACTGCTATCGCTGGTCCAAGGGCTGGCGAGCTGGTTGCAGACCGCTGCCTCGGTGCATGGCCAGAGCTTAAAAAATATCTTTAGTGAGGTAACTCAGATCCAAAATTGCATGCATGGTATGTACTCACTGATAAATGGATGTTAGCTAAAATGTTCAGAATACCCATGATACAACTCACAGACCTTATGAAGATTAACAAGAAGGAAGACCCAAGTGAGGATACTTCATTCCTACTTAGAAGGGAGAACAAAATGATCATGGGAGGCAGAGGACTGGAGGGATCTGGATGGGAGAGGGGACGGATGGACGGACGGAGGGAATGGGAGGGCAGGATCAGGCAGGAAAGAAACCCAGAGGGCCAAGAGAATGAATGGAAATATGCAGCAGTGTGGGATGTGGGTGAGGGGAAACTCCAGAGAGTCCCAGAGACCTGGGATATGAGATGCTCCCAGAACTCAATAGGGATGACATTAGCCAAAGAGCCATACAGTGGGGCAATGTAACCTGAAGAGAATAGCTCCAGAAGATAGACATGGACTCCAGTTGAGGCATGGGGCTACCCACCTATCTTCAAAATTTTTGACCCCAAATTGTTCCTGTTCATAATAAATGCAGGGACAAAAATGGAGTATAGATTGAAAGAAAAGCCATCCAATGACTGGCACAATGTCAAATCAATCCCATGCGCAGGCACTCAACCCTGACACTACTACTGATACCATATCGTGCTTGCAGACAGGAGCCTAGCATGGCTGTCTTCTGAGAGGCTCTACCAGTAGCTGATTGAGTCAGATGCAGATACTTGCCGCCAACTTTTAGGCTGAGCTTGGGAATCCCGATGGAAGGGTTAGGGGAAGGATTGAAGGAGCTGAGGGGGAATTGCAACCCCATAAGAAGAATAACATTATCAACTAACCAGGACGCTTCAGAGCTCCCAGAGGCAAACCCACCAACCAGCGAGCATATGTAGGCTGGTCCGTGGCCCCAGCTACATATGTAGCAGAGGACTGCCTTGTCTGGACTCAGTGGGGGTCCTATAGAATCTTAATGCTCCAGGGAAGGAGGGTGCTGCCGGGGGTGAGGTGGGAATGCGTGGGGAACACCCTCTCAGAGACGAAGGAAGGGAAATGGGGTGAAGAACTCAGGGAGGAGGGACCAGTAAGGGGGGGAATATTTAGAATCTAAATAAATAAAATAATTTAATAAAAAGTAAAATAAAAAGTCAATACCTTTTTCTTATCAGAAAGAGAAAAATTGAGTGATAGCAGTCTGTCATATCCATTGAAGTAAGCCTCTTTCTCCTTTAAGAAAACAAGCTGTGTGTTTTGATACTCTTTGGCTAAGCGCTGGTTCTCTTCCAGTAAATTGTCTTGACGTAGCTAGAAAAAAAAAGTATTAACATATATGTGCATTTGTATATTTACACACAGGCACCTGGAAGTTTAAATCATGCAAATTTGTTTTAACATTTATATTTTTAAACTACTCAAAACTATACTAACACATAATGTATAACTAAATGAAATATTGAAAAACGTGTGCTTTGACACCAACATGCTCCTTGGTTATACTCATTTTGGATGCAGGGATTTGGCTTTCTTCATTTATTTGTTTGTTTTTGAACAGTGACATGTGACTTATCTGAGTGCACCTACCTTTGTCTGGCCTTTTTATGGACTTCTGCCAACCCAGTTACCATTCTGCCCTAGAAGACTCAACTCTGCACCCATGGAGACTCCTTCCTGTTCCCCACACAGTTCCTTTTCACATGTTCCTGTGCTCAAATGGGTAGAAAACACTTTTGTCTATAGGATTAGGGTGTTGACACTCAGAAAACATTCAAAGAGACAGATAATTCAGTTTGTAGTGTTTGCCATGCAATCGGGAGGACTATCTCATCTTCAGGACAAGCAGGAGGACTATTCCATTTCAGAACCCATCTTATAAACCATGCTTTGTGGTGAACAGTTAACAGTCTCAGCACTGAGGAGGCAGACGGGAGGATCTCGGTGCTTACAGTCTAGATAATGAGTGGGAAGCCCCTGACACAGGAAGAGATCCCAATTCAAGAAACAAATAGATGACCCCAGAGGACCCACACCTGGGGTTGTGCTCTGGTCTCTGCTCTTGCTCTATGGCATGGGCTTTTGCATACACACACAAACACACACACACACACACACACACACACACCACCCATACACACACACACTCACACACACCACCCATAAACACACATACACACACATACACACACACACACATACAAACACACATACGCATACCACCCATACACACCACTAAATAAGTAAAATGTAATAAAATTATTAAGAGAAGTTTGCTCTTAGATGCTTCAGAAACCATAATTTATTAGCAGACTTTAATCCTTTCAAACATGTTAATCTAAATCATTCCTTTGGTGTGAATCTATTCTGAATTAACAACACTTGATCTAATATATAATTCACCTGGCTGAAAATGTTTTGAGACCCATAAAGAGATTAACCATGGTGATTAAACTACTAGATATAAAAATAACTAGTGTAAAGCAATTAAAGCATTCCTGTGTGAAAGGCTCTCTCCTATCAAACCTTTGGTTTTGCTGCTAGAAATCACACTTGGTATGAGAATCTGAACAGGAAAATGTAATTCAGCAGAAAATTGCCTGTACAAATATTTCTGTATTTATACACCTAAAGATTTATTAAGGCCAGCAGACATATTTCTCATGGAGTCCTGATCTCCCTATTGATCAGGAGTGATAAACACTGTCACGGATGTTCTTCAGGAAGCCAACATGATGAACTGAGATCCATCTAACATGCCCTTGTCCTAATTCTGGTATGATTATTCAAAATATTGCATCTTGCACACCTACCTATGTTTACAATAGAATTATATTTCCCCAGGAGGACAAAGTTTGTGAATACTTTCATTTGGTGGAGTAACTTTTTAAATGATAGCTGTCATGCATTTTGATACCTAAACATTCGTTGGGAGCTCTGAGTTTGTTGGACTGAAAACCTGACAAGTGTTCTACTGCTGTGAAGATAAGGTCACGTTGAGATGTTTGTTTGTTTATTTGCTAGTCTGATTCACTGAATATGAAGTTCTACAATTTTGTGTATGTGTGCACTCCGTTACATGCATGTGACTGCATGTTTGTGTACATCAGAGGACATCCTGGGGTGTGAAACTCCGTGGGTTCACATTGGCTCATAACATTAACTAATTCATTCATTCATTTTCTCATTCAGTTATTTATTCAAGACATTTTATTTAGTTTCTCAGACTTGAAAGTATGTCATAAGAATTTTGTGGTACCTTGGGAAAATTTTTATTAGCAAATTACACAAATACATAATTAGATGCTATATTCTAGGTGCTTTATACTTTTGATTTACATATATATTAAATTTATTCAAAATAGTATATTTCAGTAATATACTTGTTGTTATTTATTTGCTTCTCATTATTAAGAATGATTGAAATGATTAACATTAGGAGTGTGTCCTGATAAAGAGAAGATTCATGAATGCCTGCTAATTACTTTTGTAATTTAATAAGTAAACATTTAGTATAATATGATACCTAAAATCATTTGTTAATCTTTGATGATTAAGAGATATGACAATTTCTTCTCCTAGTATTATATTAGGAAATTAAATATATTAATGAGGAGCTTTGTAGAAGCTACTTTGTAAGTTTCATGAGTCCTGGGACTGGTAACTTGTTCAGCCAAAAGGTGTTTCTCAGAATAGCTGATGTAAGTAGGTACATTATAAATAGATGGATAGACAAATGAAATAATCCATAGGTGAAATATCAGTACATTGCTAGTCAGATGGATGGGTGAATGACTTGATGGATGAATGGATCTATAAATAAATGGATAAATGAATGGATTAATGGAAGGATGAGCAAATGAATGATTTGGTGGATGCATGTGTAGTAGATAAATGAAGAATTAACAGAATACCACTTAGACATTGCCTATATTTTCCATATTAGAACCACATATTTTATTTGCCAATTTCTGCATGATAGCCCTTGTGGTACTATAAGCTACTATAATGGTAAAAAAATTCACTTATACTATTTTCTACTCTATATGAGTAAATAAACTCTTCAGTATAACAGGATATTGCACAATAAGGTTTTACACTTCAGATTTTTTTCAGGGATATGTGAATATGCATTGCCTGGCTTTAGCTGCTGTTATTTGGAGCTTTGAGTTTTTCTAAACTGTTGAAGTTATATATAGCTTTTGTTGTTAGGAAGATTACATGCTAGGCCTGTAGTACTCAAAGTATTTCTACAGAAAAACACTTTTTTCTCTTTCACTCATAGAAATCCTGTAAAAATTAAAACAAATCAACACTGCAAATTATCTAAACAGTCTTGTTTCATTTTTCACTGAGTTTTCCTTACTCTTTAAACTGTGGATTTGATATTGGACTATGTCTTAATTTTCAGTTTATTTTTCACACTATTTCCTCTTTTCATTCCTTTTCCATAGGATAATTGGGTATAGGACATGGCACCAGGAGAACTGTGTACCTTCTGGGCCAAAGTATGAACAGTGTGTTTCAGTTCTCCTGGTGATAGTTACACACAAAGCAGGATTAAGCTGAACATGAGCATTGAATTCCACACATTATGCATAAGAGTCCAGCAGTTACTTCAATGAGAAAATACCCTACCCACTGTGCTCAAATTTTATTCTAACCAGATGTATGATACAATAAGAAAATAAGAATTCAGATGAGATGAAGGAAACCTAGTGTAGCATCTAACCGTTCTAGTGCCTACTAGAAAGATGATGCATCCTAACAGGGCTGTGTTTCCTGAATTTTCCCTCTGAGCAACCATCAGAGATGTTATTATTCTTACTTTACAGAAAAGGAAAGTCAAAACAATGAAACATTAGATAGGAATATTCATAGTTTTGGAAAATGGCCTCAACAACATTTTCAGGTCAAACATGCTTTGAAAAAAATCTTGTCTCTGTACCCCATTTTTAATGGGGTTATTTGGCTCTCTGGAGTCTACCTTCTTGAGTTCTTTGTATATCTTGGATATAATCCCTCTGTCAGATGTAGGATTGGTAAAGATGTTTTCCCAATTTGTTGGTTGCCATTTTGTCCTTTTGACAATGTCCTTTGCCTTACAGAAACTTAGTAATTTTATGAGGTCCCATTTGTCAATTCTTGATCTTAGAGCATAAGCTATTGGTGTTTTGTTCAAGAAATTTTCACTTGTGCCCATGTCCTCAAGGGTCTTCCCCAGTTTATTTTCTATCAGTTTAAGTGTGTTTGGTTTTATGTGGATGTCCTTGATCCACTTGGACTTGAGCTTAGTACAAGGAGATAAGAATGGATCAATTTGCATTCTTCTGCATGCTGACCTCCAGTTGAACCAGCACAATTTTTTGAGAAGCTATCTTTTTTCCACTGGATGGTTGTAGCTCCTTTGTCAAAGATCAAATGACCATAGGTGTATGGGTTCATTTCCGGGTCTTCAATTCTATTCCATTGACTTACTTGCCTGTCACTGTACCAATACCATGCAGTTTTTAACACAATTGCTCTGTAGTACTGCTTGAGGTCAGGGATACTGATTCCCCCAGAAGTTCTTTTACTGTTGAAAGCTAAACAAAGAGTTTTCACCTGAGGAATATTGAATGGCTGAGAAACACCAAAGAAATGTTCAACATGCTTAGTCATCAGGGAAATGCAAATCAGAAGAATCTTGAGATTTCACCTCACACCAGTCAGAATGGCTAAGATCAAAAACTCACGAGAAAACAGGTACTAGCAAGGATGTGGAGAAAGAGGAACACTCCACTGCTGGTGGGATTGCAAGCTTGTACAACCACTCTGGAAATCAGTCTGGCAGTTCCTCAGAAAACTGGGTATGATTCTACCGGAAGACCCTGCTATGCCACTCCTGGGCATATACCCAGAGGATTCCCCAGCATGTAATAAGGATACATGCTCCACTATGTTTATAACAGTACTATTTATAATAGCCAGAAGCTGGAAAGAAACCAGATGTCCCTCAATGGAGGAATGGATACAGAGAATGTGATATATATACACAACAGAGTGTATTAAGCCATTAAAAACAATGAATTCATGAAATTCTTAGACAAATGGATGGAACTGAAGAATATCATCCTAAGTGAGGTAACCCAATCACAAAAGAATACTCATGGTATGTACTCACTAATAAGTGGATATTAGCCAAGAAGCTTGGAATACCCAAGACACAATTCACATATCAAATGATGCCCAAGAAGAAGGAAGGAGAGGTCCCTGCTCCTGGAAAGGCTCAGTGCAGCAGTGTAGAGGAATACCAGGACAGGGAAGTGGGAAGGGGTTGATTGGGAAACAAGGGGAAGGAAGAGTGCTTATGAGACTTTTGGGAAAGGGGGATCCTGGAAAGGGGAAATCATCTGAAATGTAATAAAGAATATATCAAATAAAAAATCCTGTCATTCCATATTTGGGTCAAGTCTACTTGTTCCTTTTATGGCTGCTTAATATACTTTTGGTTTATCCAGCCAGTCAAATATAGTAGAAATAATGCTATGACTTTTCAACTAGTTCATATATAACATGCAACTTCCGTCTGTCCTTCTCTTCCAGGACATTTGGCCTTGCAGTGGCTACCATTTTGTAAGAGATCTAGATCACAGAGGGAGACTATAAATTAATGGGTCAATGAAGAGTTCTAACATCCACTGTCAGTGAATGAAATATCTAGAGATAGATCCAGAGCCCAGTGTCTAAATTTTTAGACACTATCTAGCTGATGGTCTAGAGTTGAGATATAGAGACAATCCATTCCTCTTATATCCTGTCAAATTTGTGTCATAGAGCCATCAACATCATAAATGGCCACATTACACAATGAAGTTTTGAGTATTGTTATGACCAGAACAACCAGTGCACCAATATCTTGTGCAGCACTACAAAGTGACCTTTGATCAGGACATACTGGCAGTAGATCACACACACATACCCCCTGCCCCCGCCGCTCCAAGTGCACTGTACCACATATAAGCCCTTACAAATGTTGTGGCATTGCCTTCACAAAACCTAATGGCATCCAACAATGAAGACAAATGACCAAGCTTCCTTCCGCTCAGTCCACATTTGTCCTATAATCTACCACACTGGAGGTTTTCTGCCACAGGTAAAGAAGGCTGCTGAGAGAGAGAGAGATTTTGCCCCTTGAGAAGTCATGCTTCATTGTAATTTGCTTTGAGCTTGTTGGGTATATATAATTCATTGTCTTGTGATATTTTATCACAACATTATATAGCCCATGCTTTGATTAGGAATGATATATTCACTGGTAAGTCCTAGATCACGAGCTTTCTAATCGGAAGACTGTAGAACTTGAGATAATGGTGGAATGCAGCAGTGAAATTATACCATAGAGGACAATAAAAGTCAAGCCAGTGATGACACCCACCCTGGAGAAAGCCTCAGTTCCCCCAAAATATACTTTAAAGATGAACTAGACATTATGGCGATGATAAAAGAAATACATGACTCGAACTAGAAAATGGCCATGGTTAAAACATTTGCATTGTAAGCATACATGTAGAAAACCTACGAGTTTGCCTTAAACTATGTTATAGAGTAAATCATGTTGTCATGTGCTAACCATGCTCTCATTGATGCTTAATATAGGTACTCAGATCTGGCTGTCTGGGCAGTGGGGCCAGGTCCTATCAGTATGTACGCTAACAGAGTTGTCATATCCTGACCCACTTCTAATTCAAAATCTCCTGTCCTGATGTAATTATTAATTATCCGCTGCTGTCTTTTCTGATCTTTCCTGATGATGTATCTGTCATTTGATTCTTGGTTATTAAGTTTCTGACTGTTCCCTACTTCCCCAGGCACTCGAATGGAAGCAATTGCTATGTGCACATAGACCATACCTTTCCAGTTTTAACCCCGCATCTGAGAAAAATGGACTCCACTCAGAAAACACCAGAATGCTGAAGTTGTATCGCTAGTATTTGTTGACAAATTTTACTCCCTCATGCTTACTAGCTTTTCTCTTATCTATTTGTTCATTCATCTGCTTGTTCTACAAACCTTTACTAAGTTGATTCTACAGTCCCAGCTCTGTGGCTAATCTAGGGATTAAAAAAGATTATGGTATGATAGCACTCACCAGGGATCCCCCCAGCTAGGAGGAGAAAGGCAGAAGAGCAAAGCAGTGTAGGTAATGTACAGTGGACCTAGGATCAAAGTCACTCTACAACATGGACTGGCATACACTTGAACAACTTTTGAGAATCAAGGGCAATGAATGTTTTCTTGGCCCCTTTATGGTTTTTAGGAAATTGCTATATAACTTGTGAATTAGATTCACATAGATATGTTACATGCTTTGCAGTCCATTGGCTTTAAGGTACAGATGGCACAAGTAGTCAAAGACACCCACATAACTCCTCCCCCTTGTCACCCCACTAGTGTTGTAATGGAGGCTCAGTTGCACGTACTGAACTTTTTTTTTTTGTCTTCCTTTGTGTTTAATTTTTTTTATAGAGAATTGTCCAAGAAACTGTTAACTTACATTCCTCAAGAGAATACTGGTTAAGGATTTGCACACAATGTATTTGTACTAGAATTTTCCTGGTCTACATAAAAATACATCTTTACAAAGAAGCTTAGACTCTTTTGGAAATCATTACTAGAGATTCATAATCCGAATAGTCCTTCAGTGACTGTATCAGGTCATCCAGAAGACAGTCTCCTTGCATGAAACTCTCAAGGTCATGTAGTGATTTGTTTATTCTGTGATCTGTGACCCTGTTCTGTGGAAAGTTGTATGTTCTTATTTTTTAAGTTGTGGCCCCACAGAAGCCAAGGCACTACATAGTCTGGTCTAGTTTTGATATGGACAGTTTTCCTCAGGCTTTGAAGACTTGGTCTCCAGCAGGTGGGGCTAGTTGAGGCCTAGGTAGAGAGGCAGATCGTGGGGACACGGGTTTCCTAGATGTGCTGTGTCCCAGACATTTATTGCTGTCATCTGGCTGATATGAGACAAGAACCTTTCCTCCTCCATGTATTGCCACCACGGTGTTCTGCCTCACTGCCGTCCAGAAACAATAGAAATGGGCTAAGTATGGGTTGAAACTTCTGAATCTGGGAGCCGAAAATAGTCTTTCCTTCTTTAAGCTACTTCTCTTTGGGTGATTGTCAGAGCAAGAGAAAAGTGGCTAAACATCATCAATTATGTACCACCTGATCTGCGTCGGCATGGTTTTCCGAACTTCGTGGTACTAGGTTGGTGGTTTGCATACAGGAAAACTCTGAAAATGGGGTTTTGGGGGTTTGGAAGTGCATACATGTGCTTTTGGGTCCATATGCATGTGTTCATAAGTGTGTACATGGATGAGAAGAACAACTTTAGGAATGTCTCATAGGCATCATCTACATCTGTGTCTTTTAGTTCTCTATGGCCTGGGGCTCACCAAGTAAGGTAAATGAGTGGCATGGAAGACGGGACCTTCCTGTCTCTTCCTCTCTAGAGCTGGGATTACAGTAACACTGGCTTTTAAAAATGTGGGTTCTGGGGATTGAACTCAAGTCTTTATGCTTAGGAGGCAAGCCTTTTATTGTCTGAGCCATCACCCTAGTCTTTTAGTTGTCATTTTGATGTCATTGAAGTAAACATAATGACTAAGACTGATTCCATAGGATGTGCAGATATAGGCTTCTGAGTAAATGAGTCTGAGGACTGGGTCTCCAGCTCCCTATGAATTCTTATCTCAGGAGTGCTCTTTTTTGATGATCATGCATTAGGCTATAGCCACAGCACTCTGGATATGCTCAACCTCACCAATGCCCATGCACAGGGAACTCAAACGTTCAAAATATATGCCACTTCTGTGACAGTACAGCAGAGATAGATTGTATAGACTTTATTAGCTGCATCACCTACTGTGTGCACAGAGGTGTTATTGCATAGCTACCCCCTTAAAATCTATATACCAATTACTACAGAAAGCAAGAGTTCTCCTCAGTGTTCCAGAGGAGTAAGCCTGTAAGAGTGATATGTGTCGATATCCAGAAGCCTCCCGAGGAGTAAATAACTGTTTTAACTCTCCCAGGACCGGCTTCCTTGTCTGTGCTGCCATGGTAACCAGTCTCTTGTCCAACTTGAGTTCTGCAATAATTAGTCTTAAAAGAACATTCTTGATTTGTAAGTGAACAAATCAGTCCTCTGCATCAAGGTTATTGTATGCCTCAAAGTCTGCAATGATGTTTTTTTGACAAAATGCTCTGTATTGATTCATTAATTAAATAATACAACAAACACGTAGTGGACAAGTGATATATTCAGAGCCTCATAGAGACACTGCTGGGTGAAGCTTGTATTAACAGCTGGCCAGGCAGACCTCTCCCTCCCAGACATCAAGGTCAGGGTTTCTGTAACTATGCTACTCCAGTACTCAAAAGGAACGCTTCATCCCAGCTCCCCAACTAGGTTATGTTGTAGATGATTTCCTGTTTTGATTTATTAAACATTTCTTTTTTTACATTTTATTGTATATATTCTTCATTTAAATTTTAAATGTTATACCCTTTCCCTGTTACCTCCCTCCCAGAAAAAACCCCAAACCATCCTCCCAACCCCTGCCTCCAAGAAGATGCCCCTCCACCCAACCCATTCCACCTACCCCCATCCCCTCGATTTCCCCACACTAGGGCATCTATTCAGCCTTCATAGGACCAACGGCCTCTCCTCCCACCGATCGATGCCTGGCAAGGCAATCCTCTGCCACAATTTTGTCTGGGACCATGTGTACCCCTTGGTTGATGGCTTAGTCCCTGGGAGCCCTGGAGGGTCTAGTTGGCCAACATCTTCATTCCTCCCATGGGGCCGCAAACCCCTTCAGCTCCTCCTGTCCTCCCTTCAACTCCTCCATTGGGGACCCCATGCTCAGTCCAATGCTTGGTTGCTAGCATTTGCCTCTGTGTCTGTAAGGCTCTGGCAGGGGCCCTGAGGAGACAGCCATAATAGGCTCCTTTCAGGAAGCACTTCTTGTCATCAATAATAGTGTCAGGTTTGGTGATTGTTTATAGGATGAATCCTCAGATAGGAAGTCTCTGGGTGGCCTTTTCTTCAGTCTCTGCCCCACACTTTGTCTCTGTAATTGCTCCTGTGAGGATTTTGTTCCCTTTCTCAGAAAAACTGAAGCACATATACTTTGGTCTTTCTTCTTCTTGAGCTTTTTGTGGTCTGTGAGTTGGATCCTGTATATTCTGAGATTTTGGGCTCATATCCATTTATTTTTTGAATGTTATTGTATTGAGATTATGGGGTTTTTTTCTTTTTTTCTTCTTTTTTTTCTTTTTTTATTTATTGGACATATTCTATATTTACATATCATTTCTCTTTTTCTGGTTCCCCACCCCCAAAGGTCCCACATGCCCTTTTCCCTCCCCCTGCTCCCTCATCCACCCCCTCCCACCTCACTGTTCTTGTACTCCCCCACAATGATGTTTTGGTCCATTCTAGCACCAGTGTCCTCATATCCATTTATTAATGAGTGTATTCCATGTGTTCTTTTGTTACCTCACTTGGGATGACACTTTCTAGTTTCATCCATTTGCCAAGGAATTTCATGAATTCATTGTTTTTAATAGCTGAATAGTACTTTATTGTGTAAATATATCACATTTTCTATATCTATTCCTCTGTTGAATTACTTCTGGGTTCTTTCCAGCTTCTGGCTATTATAAATAAGGCTTCAATGAACATAATGGAGCATGTATCCTTATCACATGTTGGAGCATCTTCTGGGTAGATGCCCAGGAGTGGTATAGCTGGGTCTTCAGGTAGTACTATGTCTAATTTTCTGAGGAACCATGAAACTGATTTCCAGAGTGGTTTTACCAGCTTGCAATCTGACCAGCAATGGAGGAGTGTTCCTTTTTCTCCACATCCTTGCCAGCATCTGCTGTCCCCTGAGTTTTTCATCTTAGCCATTCTGACTGGTGTGAGGTAGAATCTCAGGATTGTTTTGACTTGCATTTCCCTGATAACTAAGGTGGTTGAACATTTCTTTAGGTGCTTCAGAGCCATTCGAATTTCCTCAGTTGAGAATTCTCTGCTTAACTCTGCATCCCATTTTTAAATAGGGTTATTTAATGACTCTCTGGAGTTTAACTTCTTGAGGTCTTTGTATACATTACATATTAGCCCTCTATCAGATGTAGAATAGGAAAAGATCTTTTTCCCAATCTGCTGGTTTCTGTTTTGTCCTATTGACAGTGTCCTTTGCCTTACAGAAGCTTTGCAGTTTTATGAGGTCCCATTTGTTGATTCTTGTTCTTAGAGCATAAGCCATTGGTCTTCTGTTCAGGACACTATCCCCTGTGCTCATGTGTTCAAGGCTCTTTTCCACTTTCTCCTCTATAAGCATCAGTGTATCTGGTTTTATGTGGAGGTCTTTGATCCACTTGGATTTGAGCTTTGTACAAGGAGATAAGAATGGGTCTATTTGCATTTTTCTACATGCTAACTTCCAGCTGATCCAGCACCATTTGTTAAAAATGCTGTCTTTTTCCACTGGATGTTTTTAATTTCCTTTGTCAAATATTAAGTGACCTCAGGTGTGTAGGTTCATTTCTGGGTCTTCAATTCTATTCGATTGATCTTCCTGCCTGTCTCTGTACCAATACAATACAGATTTTTATCACTGTTGCTGTGTAGTAGAGCTTTAGGTCAGAGGTGGTGATTCCCCAAGAAGTTATTTTGTTTTGGAGAATAATTTTTTATATCCTGGGCTTTTTGTTATTTCAAATGAATTTGCAGATTGCTCTATGAAAAATTGATTCAGATTTTAGATGGGGATTACACTGAATCTGTAGATTGCTATAGGCAAGATGCCATATTTACTATATTAAACCTACCAATCCGCGAGCATGGGGCATCTTTCCATATTCTGAGATCTTCAATTTCTTTCTTCAGAGTCTTGAAGTTCTTGTCATATAGATCTTTCACTTGCTTCGTTAGAGTCACCCCAAGCTATGTAATATTATTTGTGACTGTTTTGAAGGTTGTCGTTTCCCTAATTTCTTTCTCAGCTTGTTTATCCTTTAAGTAGAGGAAAGCTACTGATATTTTTGAGTTAATTTTATATCCAGCCACCTTGCTGAAGTTGTTTATCAGCTTTAGGAGTTCTCTGATGGAATTTTTTGGGTCACTTAAGTATACAATCATATCATCTGCAAATAGTGATATTTTGACTTCTTCCTTTCCAATTTGTATACCTTTGACTTCCTTTTGTTGTCTAATTGCTCTGGCAATAACTTCAAGTACTATATTGAATAGATAGGGAGAGAGTGAGCAGCCTTGTCTGGTCCCAGTGGGGTTGCTTCAAGTTTTTCTGCATTTAGGTTGATGTTGGCTACTGGTTTGCTGTATATTGCTTTCACTGTGTTTGGGTCTGGGCCTTGAATTCCTTATCTCTCCAAGACGTTTAACATGAAGGGATGCTGAATTTTGTCAAAATTTTTTTAGCATCTAATGAAATGATCATGTGTTTTTTTTAAGTTTGTTTATGTAGTGGATTACATTGACAGATTTCCATATATTGAACCACCCCTACATTCCTGAGAAGAAGACTACTTATAGTGATGAATTATCATTTTGATGTATTCATGGATTCAGTTGGCAAGAATTTTTTGAATATTTTTGTATCAATGTTCATTGGGCTGAAATGTTCTTTACTTGTTTGGTCTTTGTTTGGTTTAGATATAAGCTTTATTGTGCCTCATAGAACGAATTGGGTAGTATGTGTTTATTTGTGAAATAGTTTGAAGAGTATTGGCATTAGGTCTTCTTTGAAGATCTGGTAGAATTCCCCACTGGTTCTGGGCTTTTTTTTTTGGGAAACTGTTAGTAACTGCTTTTACTTCATCAGGATTTATGGGAATATTTAGATGGTTTATGTGATTCTGTTTTAACATTGTCACTTGGTATATGTCTAGAAAATTGTCCATTTTGTCCAGATTTTCCAATTTTGTTGAGTATAAGTTTTGTAGTAGTATCTGATGATGTTTTACATTTCCACAGTCTCTGCTGTAATATCTCCCTTTTAATTTCTTATTTTATTTGGGCAGTGGCTCTGTTCCATCTGGTTAGTCTGGCTAATGGTTTATCTAACTTGTTGATTTTCTCAAGGAATCAGCTCCTGATTTTGTTGATTCTTTGTATAGTTCTTTTTGTTTGTACTTGGTTGATTTTGGCAATGAGCTTGATTATTTCCTGCCATCTACTCCTCTTGGATATATTTGCTTCTTTTTGTTCTAGAGCTTTCAGGTGTGTTGTCAAGATGCTAGTGTAAGTTCTCTCCATTTTCTCTTTGGAGGCACTTAGTGCTATGAGTTTTCCTCTTATCTCTGCTTTCGTTGTGTCCCATAAGTTTTGGTATGATGTGTCTTCATCTTCATTAAATTCTCAAAAGTCTTTAATTTCTTTTTTTATTTCTTCCTTAATCAAGTTATCATTGAGTAGAGCATTGTTCAATGTCCATGTGTGTGTTTTCTATTGTTTTTGTTTGAACTTAAGACCAGCCTTAGACCGTGGTGATCTGATTGGGTGCATGGAATTATCTCAATATTCCTGTATCTGTTGAGGCCATTGTTTGACCAATTATATGGTCAGTTTTGGAGAAGGTACAATGAGGTGCTGAGAAGAAGGCATATTATTTTGCTTTAGGATGGAATGTTCTATAAATATCTGTTAGATCCATTTGCTTCATAACTTCTATTAGTTTCACTTTGTCTCTGTTTAGTTTCTGTTTCCATGATTTGTCCACTGCTGAGAGTGGGGTGTTGAAGTTTCCCACTATTATTGTGTGGGGTGCAATGTGTGCTTTGAGGTTTAGTAAAGTTTCTTTTATGAATGTGGTTGCCCTTTTATTTGGAGCATAAATGCTCAGAATTGAGAGTTCATCTGGGTTGATTTTTTTTCTTTGACCAGCATGAAGTGTCCTTCCTTATCTTTTTTGACAACTTTTGGTGGAAAATCAATTTTATCCGATATATGAATTGCCACTCCAGCTTGTTTCTTGGGACCATTTGCTTGGAAAATTGTTTTACAACCTTTGACTCTGAGGTAGTGACTGTCTTTATCACTGAGGTGGGTTTCTTGTATGCAGCAAAATGTTGTGTCCAACACATCCAGTCTGTTAGTCTATGTCTTTTTATTGGGGAATTGAAACCATTGATATTAAGAGATATTAAGGAAAAGTGATTGTTACTTCCTGTTATTTTCATTGTTACAGGTGGAATTCTGTTTGGTGGCTATCTTCTGTTGGGTTTGTTAAAGGATTACTTTATTGATTTTTTTAGAGTATAGTTTTCCTCCTTGTGTTGGTGTTTTCCACCCATTATCCTTTGTAGAGCTGGGTTTGTGGAAAGATATTGGCTTTGTCATGGAATATCTTGATTTCTCCATCTATGCTAACTGAGAGTTTTGCTGGATATAGTAGCCTGGGCTCACTTTTATGTTCTCTTAGGGTCTGTATGATATCTGCCCAGGATCTTCTAGTTTTCATAGTTTCTGGTGAGAAATCTGGTATAATTTTGATAGGTCGCCTTTATATGTTATTTGACCTTTTTCCCTTACTGCTTTTAATATCCTTTCTTTGTTTAGTGCATTTGGTGTTTTGATTATTATGTGACAGGAGGGATTTCTGTTCTGGCCCAGTCTGTTTGGAGTTCTGTGGGCTTCTTGTATGTTCATGGATATTTCTTTATTTAGGTTAGGGAAGTTTTTTTTTTCTATAATTTTGAAGATAGTTACTGGCCCTTTAAATTGTAAATCTTTGCTCCATTCTATACTTATAACCCTTAGGTTTTGTCTTCTCATTGTGTCCTGGATTCCTTGGATGTTTGGGGTTGCAAGCATTTTGCATTTTGCATTTTCTTTGACTGTTGAGTCATTGTTTTGTATGGTGTCTTCAGCAACTGAGATTCTTTCCTCTATCTCTTATATTCTGTTGTTGATGCTTGCATCTATGACTCCTGATTTCTTTGCAAGGTTTTCTATCTCCAGAGTTATCTCCCTTTGTATTTTTTTTTTATTGTTTCTACTTCTATTTTTATATCCTGGATGGTTTTGTCCAGTTCCTTCACTTGTTTGTTTGTGTTTTCCTGTAATTCTTTAAGGGATTTTTTTTGTGTGTGTGTTTCCTCTTTAAGGTCTTCTACCTGTTGACCCATGTTCTCTTTTATTTCTTTATTTTTGTACTTCCTCTTTAAGTGCTTCTCCCTGTTGATCCATGTTCTGCATTTCTTTAAGGGAGTTGTTTATGTCCTACTTGAAGTCCTCTATCAGGATCATGAAATGTGATTTTAAATCCAGATCTTGCTTTTCTGGTGTGTTGGGGGTATCCAGGACTTGCTGTTGTGGGAGAACTAGGTTCAGATGGTGCCATGTTGCCTTGGTTTCTGTTGGTAATGGTCTTGAGTTTGCCTTTTGTCATGTGGTTATCTCTGGTGTTAGTTGGTCTTGCTGTCTCTGACTGTGGCTTATCTGTCCTGCAAGCCTGTGTATCTGAATTCCTGGGATCCTGTTCTCTCTGTGTTCTCAGGCTTCTCTTCACTCCAACTGCTCTGAGTTCAGTGGGTTCTTAGCTGCTCTGAGTGCAGTGGGTTTTCTTGGATGGATCAGGAGATGGTGTCTTTGCTGTCGCAGACCCACCAAGATTCTGCCTCAGCATAAAGGACATGCAGCAATAGGAGAAGAAAAGGATTGAAGCAGAGTGGTATTCAGTAGGGCAGGGGTTTCGGTGGTTGGTGGATAGTGAGTCTGCTGGGGGCTGTAGCTCTGGGACTCCAGATGTGGCAGGGGGTTCTTACCAGCTGCTCTGAGTACAGCAGGTTCTTTAGGGAGATGGTGGCTTTGCTATAGCAGATCTGCCAAGAGTGTGGCAGCAGAAAGAACAGGCAGTGGAAGGTTATTAAACATTTTTAATGATCATTATTGCACTGCTCCTTGCAACTCATATGTGACTTGGAATTTGTGACTGTTTCACATTAATTATATTTGTTCCTTGTTTTTTTACATTTCTTTTCATTATATGTGTCTGATCAGGGATTATAAATGCCACATGGAAAAATACGGAGTTTCAGAGTAGGAGATGTCCTTCAAACAAAGAAATTTGAGCCATTCACAGAGATGATATCATAAGAACAGTTTATGTGTTAAAGGCAGACTATGTAGCCATACGGAGTGGTTCTATAATAGACCAGTCTGGGCAAAGTGACGAGGAAGTGTTGAGGAAAGGGTCCGCTTTTAAATGGATTTTCAAATACAGTTCACATATGGGACTCTGCACATGTTCTCAACAGGGAACCTCAGTCCAGAAATAGAGACATTTAACAAATACTCAAAAGCACTCAACTAACATGGGTATGTGTTAGAAAAGAAAGGAATATTTTCCTCTATAGTAACACTTAAGAACACTTACAAGAATATCTCTTATACTATGTGTTTGTTGTGAGACAGTCTCATGTATCCCAGACTGGCTTTGAACTCACCCTGGAGTGAAGGACCAAGTGCAGCTTTTGATCCCCACCTCCCAAGTGTTGGGATTACAGTTGTGCAGCATCATGGCTAGTTTTGCATAGTGCTATGGATTCAACTTGGGCTTTCCTGCAGGCTAGGCAGAAGTTCTGCCAACTGAACCATGCACCCAGCTTAAATTAGGCATTAAATTTCCACTTGATCAAATTTTCTTTTATACTAGATATTCCTTCAGAGCAGGGAGTCTCAGTCTTCCTAAAGTGGAAACCCTTTAATACATAGCTCCTCATACTGTCTCAACCCGCAGTCATAGAATTACTTCATTGCTGCTATATAACTGTATTTACTACTGTTAGGAATCATAATTTAAATATTTGTGTTTTCACGTGGTCTTAGGTGACCCTTGGGAAAGGGTTATTTAACCCCCAAACAGGTTGTGGGGGGGTGGTGACCCACAGGTTGAGAACCATATTCCAACTAGCTGATTATAGAAACAAATAGGGAATAAATATGAATGGCGAGAGGAAAGCAATGTCACCTAAACATATTCCCAATGAAATACTCCAAAATAAATACATGACTTTAATGGGGAAATCATTTGAAATGTAAATAAAAATATATCAAATAAAAATATAAAATAAAATAAAATAAAATAAAATGCTTAAAGCATCAAAAAAACACAAATTTAAAGGACATAACTTAAATTATATATAAAGCGTTTGACAGTTCAGAAACAATTCTGTAATAGTAACTGATCATGGCAGTATTAATTTCAGTATTAAGTACGTTAGTACTTGCTATTGCTAGCTAAACTTTAAATTTTATTCCAAGTATTCTTGTTCTTATGAAACAGAGACACGGGCATCCTTTCCCTGTAAAGTATGCTCATGCATTATTTCAATTTAATTATTCCTCAATTTGTTTATATATTAAAAATGTCTTCTGACTATGTCAATCTTTAGTGAAGGGACCAGCAGCCATTTCCTTTTCCAGAGAGAGTCCTGGTTAGGATAGTTTAAGATTTAGAAGGGTTTCCTGTTTACGCACATTTTAATGATGTACGTTTCTACTTCACTGGTGGCAAAGACTGATCAGTCATGGAAAGGTCACTTAACACTAAATAGACCCTTTCTTTATGTAATTACAAAGAATAATATCTTTGTGCTGATGGCACTGCACACTGAGTGGGTGATGCAGAGAATTAATGTGCTGCCTTGTTGGCCCATGGGATGCACATTCTGATACAATAACCACAACTTATTCTAATTATGCTGCTTTAAAAGGTCATCAGCAGAAAAGAGTTAAGGAATTATAACTAAGTCTATCATAGAGGAACAGTGCACCACATAAATGCACTGCAAGAGCAGACCACAGACCTCCATTACAAACTAAAGAGGAGTTAATCTAAAGTGAGAAAGGGTAAGGTCACCAATATGTGTGTGCAGAAATTACTGACAACATTTAAAGATGCAATTTCGTTTTTTTTGTTTGTTTGTTTGTTTTTTGCCATATGTTATTGATGAGGTTTGATAACCTGGCCTCTTGAGCATATTGGGGGGAGAGGCTTAATTTTGAACTTTTTCATTGTTATGTCCATGTTCATATTATGACAGATTAAAAATAAAATTTCTTCTTAGGAAATAACACATGCCAATTAGAAGTCACACATAACCACAAAGTGGAGCATCACACAGCCACTGTCATTCCTACCTTCAGGGTAGCTTTACACACGATGTGGTCCCTTCAGGAAGAAGAATTGACAACAGCAAACAACGACAACAACAACAACAACAACAACAACCACAAATCCCCTACTCTTCTTACAATTATGGTGTGGAAATGGAGGACAAGAGGGCCAGTTTTTTGTCTTAGATCATACATGAATAATATCAAATCCAGATGAGTGCCTGGTATAATTTGCAGCCAAACCCTTTTCTGCCCTCAGTCTGTTCCCAGGCTCAGATCTGAATCACAGCCTTCCTGAGTCTAAGGAACAACAATTTGGTTTTTTGAGACAGGGTTTCTCTGTGTAGCTCCAGCTGTCCTGGATCTCACTCTGTAGACCAGGCTGGCCTCGAACTCAGAATCCACCTGCCTCTGACTCCCAAGTGCTGGGATTAAAGGTGTGTCCCACCACTGCCAGGCAGGAACAACAATTTGAACCACCCAGTACCCCCCACCCCGGAGCTCCCAGGGACTAAACCACCAAGAGTGCACATGAAGTGACCCATGGCTCCAGATGCATATGCAGCAGAGGATGGCCATGTTGGACATCAAAGGGAGGAGTGGCCCTTGGTCCTGAGAAGACTAGACGCCCCAGTGTAGGGGAATTCCAGGAGAGGGAATCAGGAGTGGATAGATTGGTGAGCAGGGGGAGGGAGGATGGGTTAGGGGATTTTTGGAAACCAGGAAAGGGGACAACATTTGAAATGTAAATAAAGAATATATCTAATAAAAAAATAAACTGATGGTTTAGATGCTCTTACTTCTAAACACCCTCAAAAAATTACAAAAGTTAAAAAGAAACCAAAACAAAACAAAACAAAAACCACTAGATATTCTTTGGAAAATATCTTTTTTTTAAGTTTAGGCATTTCTTCCTGGCTTTTCCAAGGAACACAGAGCACAAAACAGAGGTGCCAAAAGTGAGATGGTCACAACCTGATAAAACTTCCCCATTTGTACAGTGTCTCTGTTGACAATATTAGTCCCATGATCTCCCTCATTCGCAAAGAAGAACCCACACACATCTCTATTTTTGCTCAGTGTATGGGTGACCCCTCAATCCTTGGCACACATCTCAAGTATAAGTAGGATCCAAAACACCTCTGATCTTGTGTTGTATCTACTGTTCAATTAACTTAATCTCAGGGTAGAGGAAAAAGGATCAGTAACCCATAGCTCTGCAGTCAAATCTATACCACCCCTGCTTGTTAAGTGCAGTTCACTGGCACATCAACATCCAAGTTCACTTAATTATACTTACATATTGCACATGGCCTATTTTACATCCACAGTCACAGTGAAACTGGAGAAATGGAATGGGCTCCAAAACCTAAAATAGGTACTTTCTGTCTGTCCCTTTCCAGATCTCCTCTAGATCTTTGATTACTGTACCAGCATACTTCACAATGTAGTTGTGATATAGACTTCACATTCAAGGTCTATTGGAACTGTAGTTAAGTTTGTGTGGGAGGGACCTCTATTTCAAGGCATTTTTTTTCCTTTTTGACAGGGGCAAATACTAAAAAACGACAGGTACAACCGATCAATAATAACTTCAACAACACTCCCTTAAAGTAGTGAGAGTTTTAAAGTGCTCTCGAAATGGAATCAGTAATTTTGCAGAGAGCTGTCGGACATGCTGAGATAGCATCGTCGATATATTCAAATCTCTCTTGTATCCATGTCTCATTGGGTTAAATGTATTTCATAGATGGTAGGCTAGAGGACTGCTCAGTTTTTGCTTCTGCAACTTCTGTTATGTGAGTCCAGGATGGACCTTATCTGGCAGTTTCACTTTTATTTCCCCATTCCCACCTGAGATACTCTTTAGGAATGAGCGCTCAATCTTCTGAGATCTTGGAAACCTTAACCTCCCTCCTTCAGATGACATCTTCCCACCCTGCCCTATTCCACACTCTGTGCTTTCCAGGCTTCTTTCTTTCCTTCCTTCCTTCCTTCCTTCCTTCCCATAGTGCCATCTGCAAAAGAATGTAGGAAATCACTAAACCCAGAAAACTTCTAACCTATTTTTTTTCTTACCAGACTATGATACAGCTGTCTCACGAGAATCCCATAGTGGAAGGAAGACCCTAGGCTGGAGTTTACATGGCTGCCATGCTTTTGTTCCTGGTCAGATATAATTAATATAATCATGACAGTGAGCGTGTGCGACTGCAAATCTTAACTCTACGTGAACAGTTAGCGTCACAGAGACTCTTTACACTTCTGTGTCAAGTCGACATTTGAGCCTGGGAAAGAAAAATGGCCACATCAGCGAGGCGAGGAAATATAAATGAGGGTAAATTCATGACATAGGCATTCACCTACTTATATATATATATATATATATATATATATATATATATACATACATATACATATATATATACATATATATGTATATATATACGTATATATATGTATATATATATATAACTGTGGTGATATTATCTTGTTTTTAGTTTTCTGAAAAACTGAAGAGAAGTATGGACTGAAAAGAATACTGCAGTTTGGCCTCTTCATGGGCTGGGATGCAAAACAAAGCATTTTCACAATTGGAAGATATTTCTAATTGAGAAGTAATTCTTAATGGATGTAGAGGAAACGCTGTGCTTGTCATATGGCAAAGTCTACAAACGCGTCAAAGGGTGGCTTAGCCCGTAAGTGCTTTTGTGTCAGCACGCTACCCTGGGTTAAGTTCTAGGATTTGAGCTTTCACTCATGGGAAAAGAGAAAGCTAAACCCATCCAGCAATGGCTAATACCTTGTAATGACCACACTGGGAAGGCAGATACAGAAGAGTGACTGGGTTTACTGACCCATCAGTTTAACTGAGTTAGTCACCCAGGCCCTAGGTTCAGTAAGAGACTGACAAAAACAAAAAAAAAACAAAAAACAAAAAACAAAAAACAAAACCCAGAATGAGTAATTGATCGAGGAGATGCCTGTTATTGAACTCTGGCATCAGCATAATCACATACATATAAGCACACTTTCCCACACATATGTACACACATGTATACACAAAGTAAACACTTCAACTCTTTTTTACCCCCAAATATTTATATCTTTATTGTTATTATTATTATTTATGTTTTGCTTTATTTTTTATTAATGATTTTATTTGTTTACATTTCAGATGATATCCCCCTTCCAGGTTACCCCTCCACAAAACCCCAATTCCATCCCCACACTTTAAGCCTTCTAACATAAGAGGTAATAGATCTAGAACAGCAAGCACATCAACCAATCTTGTGTCAGGTACTTCTCTACACTGCTGCTGCTGTTTTATTATAGTTATTAACCTTGTATTAATTTCCCACCTCTGAGCTGTTTTTGCTGTATTAACTTTGTGCCTTTACATGTGATGCGTAGTAGACTTGGTGAGTATCATTCCAGTTAACAGATGAGTGAAACCATGTAATCCTCATGCCCTCTTAAGCACACAGGTGTCTGTACAAAAGAGCACAGGTGTGCTGAACACAAATCTCTTGGTTTTCAAAGTGTCCACCTCAGCCAAGTGTTCTCAGACGAGTGGGATTTTCAGAGGATTACACAGGATGGGTATTTTGTGTGAGATATGTTTTTGAGCTGTTTAAAGAAGCCTTCATGATTCATGTTTACAACCTAAAAAACATAGGCATTTATCCATTTACATTTTGACTGAGAAAAATAATAAGGTTTCCGGGTCTTTAAACTCTAGTTTGTGGAAGCATTTTACTGTATAATCTCTCTGTGCTGCACCCCAGTGTACGTGCAGATTTTCCCTGGAACAGAAGCAGGAATCTAAACTGCCTGCTTTGCTGCATACATGCACTTTGCTAAGCCCTGTCCCCCACAATCCACAGATTAACATTCTAAAAAAAAAAAAAAAAAAAGAGTCAGGCAGTTCCTGTGAAACGCGTGGAGTGGAGGTGATCCTTTTGATTCTATTTCATTTTTAAATTACAGCGTATCTTTTATACAATCACGGACACATATTTAAACCCTCTGGGCAAGTGGAAATTGCAAATCACAAATAAAAAGAAGCATTTAAGTGACGTCACCCAGAACATTTTGTAGCGCAGAAATCATACATTTGCTGCATAGTTGGGATATCTAACAAGGAGGTGACAATCTCTTTAATGGTAGCTGCTCCAGGGTATACTTTCCCCTATTCTTAAGAGAGGAGCAGGACTGCCCAGCTTTCTAGATTCATTCTTCCTTCAGTCCCACCTCAGCAAGAGCCATTCCATACCTCAATCACACCCGGCCAACAGCACACCCATTGCACTTCCTTACAAAAGTTATTTCAGGTTCTTGCAGGAATGGAGGAAGCAGCCTGCTTCAGACAGGAAATGCACTATCAATTCCAGAACTGCTTAGAATCATCCAACTCCTACCTCTCAGTGGTCTTAGAGCACTGTCTGATTCGAAAGGATAGCCCTCAAGTGGAAATCCATCACATGCCATCAGATGCTGACATCTGGAACATCCTGCAGACAGACTCCTGAGCTTGATTCTGAGTCTTCATACTCCTGTGTATTATGATGTACGCCTCAGCATTTCATCTGTTCTCTGGGCACCTGCTTTCTAGTGATTCCCAGAAGAGACATATTTAGCAGTCTACTCTAACTACAACTGTTAGAGTCCCAGGATCCCCACGCCTGTGAATACATGGATGTATAGTACAACACGTGGTTGTATTCAAGGTCACAGAATAGTTTGAGTTGTTTGACACTATCTAATTACATAAATTCTAGAAAGCGCATGATCTTCCTTAGCTAACAGATAAAGATGAGTGGAAGAAGAGGCAGGAGGAATTTGAAGTGTGAGGCAGCTGAGTGCCACAGACAATCAACTTTTCCCTAGCTCCTGGCTTTGAAGATGGAAGAAATAACCTATAAGCCAAAGGATGCAGGCAGATTTTAGTCCGGACATTGTCAATGGTCCTCAACACTAAGCTGGAAAGACAACAGATATCTGCTTCTGGTAATTACAGAATCTCGATGCTCTCACCCATGTAGGTGATCAGAGAACCAGGCTTTCTTGAACTTAGGTGTGTGAAGAACCTTGGCATTGCTTGCTTTTTAACTTTGGAGGCCCATGTATGTCATCTGACCTACAGAGCCATGAGGAAACTTCATGTTTTAAGCTTCCATGTTTGTGGTAGCTTATAAAAGTCACAATAAAGACAACTGATGTGGTGATGACTGAATTATTGTGCCAAGTTATAGAGATAAAGAGTTCAGTAAGATACTGAACAAAGTATTCTGCTCAGTGCTAGAGTTAACAACCCAAAGACGTACTCAGACACTAAAGTCTTTGTACCTTGTTAATAAATAATTTTAAGTATTTGATGTTTCTTTGTTTTCTTACATTGCACTTAGTATGTGGTTTCTAATTTTGTGGAGTGACTTGAGGGATATCAATCAGCACAGGTCAAAAAATTCTAACGATATAGACTATGCTATACTTGCCTAATTTTTAATTAACAATAGCAACAGAGTAATAATTGTCCTTCATTTGAAATACATATATTAACCTTTTGAGGATTTAATCCATTTCATTTTAAGGCAAACGGACAGTATTTACAATATTGTCTTACATTGTCATCAATAAAAATATGTTTATGTATTACAATAAATTTCCAATTCTGTCAAGTACAAAAGACTTGAAAGTTAATGTCTTTTAACATTAATGTCTTTGAACATACAACTAATTCTGCAAAACAGTGTAAGTTAAGAAAAAAATCACAACTGTGTCAGTAAGAATTTAACGTAGGAACTGAAACTAAATACAATATGTCTTCTAATAGAAATAACATTCCTGAAAACAAAAGAAAAATGAAAAAAAAGAAAGAAAGCAATAAAACCAAGGAGAATAGCACCTGAGAAACAGCAGCTGATGGTGTCTATCCTCCACATATATGTGCACATAAATGTACACACAAACACACAACTCTGACACACACACACACACACACACACACACACACAGGAAGATGCAAGTACGTGTAAACACACGAACAAACTTCACTGTACGCCTTTAAATCCAACATATATAAACATGTTTTATAAATATATTTGTAGATATGTATACTCTTACTGTTAGATATTATAAAAGAGCTGGAGTATTGTACATTGTATATCTTCCTCAATGAAAGATCATAAAAATCATTTTTTCTATTCATTAAAGTCTCTCTTAATCAAAGGTTCCTAAATTTGCTGCAGTTGGCGATTATTAAAGAATCTAAAACTGACTGAAATATTGAGAACAACAGACTATGAGATACCCAGCCCCAGTTGACTAATGGACAATACAACCCTAAGTTCAGGGACATAGTGGAAGAAGGTGCAGAAATATAATGGCCAGAAGACCAGAGAGCTTGATGCAAAGCTGTTCTACCTATGACAGGGAAGTTGTACCCATGAAACCTCATCAATTTGATTGCCTAAAAGACCTGCACAATGACACCAGTTAACATGACAATGTAGGTGGGAGGGATCTCAAAGAACCCATCTCTAGATGAAGAGGTACAGGCAATTAATGGCTGCTGAGAGAGAGAGAGAGAGAGAGAGAGAGAGAGAGAGAGAGAGAGAGAGAGAGAGAGAGAAGGGGAGAGAGAAAGAGATTGAGAATCTAACTTCTCCGTGGGCTGGCCCCCTGGTAGGTTATCCACTTCCACCTGGTCAGTTGTAAACAAATATACATACAAAAATAACATGAAATGGACTCAAATATGACTGCTTTTTGACCCATCTTTTATCATGTTAAACCATTCCTTTTCTGTTTTTCTGAAAGCTGTCATAAATGTACTTTGAAATCTAGTAAGGATTTTTTATTTATTTAAGGAGATTATGAACTAACCTCTTAGTGTTAATGTAATATGGCTTTATCAATGTTTTAAACCCAGAAGTTGTTTTAATTTTGGATGGTCAAACATCTGCTTACCCAACACCATTGGTTATGTTCTCACATTCTAGTCTTCTCCACGGATGGGAGAAAAGTGGTCCTTTGTTTCAATGCAATTACTATGAGGACTGCAGTAAGGTCCAACAGGAATGATGGGCCTTTTGTGTTTCTGTGTAAGTGCGATCATCTCATAATGATAAAACCTGCTCTCACAGCCTGGCATAGGGGTTAGGAAGATGGAATGACTGGGTGGAAATGCGCAGGTACATCACCAAGGATTGAGGGAAAGTTCAAATGGTCCATGTTTTGTCACAATGTTGATTAAAGTGCTGCTTGGTAGGGTGATAAAAATGTATATCCTAAACTTTTCCCTCCAGTGCTTTTATTTTCCTTAGACTTTAAAGCAGAGTTTGTACATTGATATTTCCCCCTCAATGCTAAGTTGTCAACGTGATAAATGATAAAATTTCAAATCAAGCTTTATAATCTGCTCAAGAATTTACTCTGCTCTCATAAATTCACTGTAGATATTATGTATTATTTAAATTTTAATGGTCTTTTATTTTTTATGTCTTGATAAAATAATATCAATTTCACATTATTTTTTATGTAAACTTAGTTTCCTTAAATTAATCCTATATCCCATGCATTCTCATAACATATATTAAGCATTCTCATAACATATATTAAATGCACACAAGTCCCGCATTCTATATAAGGAGATATGCTGAAGCCAAATTCTCTTTCCTATTTATTAATTTTCATTTCCTTTTAGATGAGATGTCAGTTTTTATCCTAAGTTGACCTCAAACTCGAGAGCCATCACTTCCTTCTGAGGGTTCTAATTACAGCTCTGTGCTCATATGCCCAGGTCTCTCTCACCCACTTGTTAGATTATATCATGTTAAAATCCTACTCTTTATTTTCAACTGCTGTGGTCTCTAGGAACAAATGGTATTAGCTTCAGAACCGAAGCTAGGTGATCACTTCTAATCATATTTTAATGCTGGATTTCCTCAGAGAAGTCAATTACAAATTTTTTTTGCTTGCTTATTTTTCAACTCTATTCTCTTTGTTCACTGGCTAGCTCAGTGAGTGGATTCCAGGAATGGGCCATGCTTTCCTGCAAGGAAAATGAGGAGCTCCCTGGCAGAGGAGGCTGAGCCTCTGAGCCTTCCTGTGGCAGCTTCCGGGGCCTCACTGTTACCTTTCAGAGCTTGTTAGCTTTAATGCCAAGTTTGACAAACCCAAGATGAGACAAGGTCAGCATTGGGACTCCATGTGTCTTTCACAGAACTTTGGTGGCTTTCCTATATTATGCCACGTGTCCTTAGGATGAGAACATAAAAATGTCGGGAAATTCCCTGCATTTTATACAAAGAGAAACAATGAAAATGAGAGGAAATACATTACTGATTAAAATACACACCTGTGAACAGACCCTTCAGACCTAAGATCGCCGTGGAAGGGTTTTCAGTTTCTTTTCAATAACACCATGGACATTTTCACACATTCTGTTGTCACATAGAAATAAACTGGTGGCATTTGAAGACAGTCTTCTTAAACAAAATCTCTTAAATAAAACCCAATCCCAGTTTTGCAATTCCTCATGGATCGGCCAGTGATGAAACAAGGTGCTTTGAACGTGGAACGAAAGCCTCTGGTCGAGGCACAGGGTAGCACACCAACAATCCTAACCCTCCAGGCACAGGGGCAGTAGGATTGCAACTTCGAAGCTAGCCTGACATACATGGCAAGACCATGAGTCAAGAAAGAAAACAAACCTCCCCAGAGAAAGACTGCTGAGAGGAAACCAAAACAAATTACATTCTAATTCTATTTTCTCGAACCGTATTCCATCTTATGCATTAAATGATTTCATGAAAATTGTGTCAATTCAGTAACACTTGATATACTTGATATTTTCCTTCAAAAAGGAAGTGTAGGTATTTATTTTTTCTACTTTGATATTTCTGGAAAAAAAGAATGACTTTGCATCAGAATATTCCTTATGTAGGTTTAGAGAAAGATTGAAATCATAAGTAAATGAAGTCTGTGATCCCAGTAATTTCTAAGGATTCTAGATATCTTATCCAGTTGAAATTCATTATGTTAACATTTAGCATCCTGGCCGAGTTTTTACCACTAATTAAAATCATACAATGGAGTAGCATCTGCAATTACTCGGTTTAGGGTAAAATTACAAGGGTTATAAATCTCTAAGCTTCGGGGCATAGACTATCACCAGCTGGGGTGAAAAGGAAGTATCTACCTATTGTGTAGTCTTGCAAAAATTAGGTACATTATACATGTTATTCCTTCAGAAACATCTGGTCCAGATTACAGTCTGAGAGGTTATTGGCCTGCATGCAAGGGGTCCTACACTGCTAAGTAATAGAAACTCTATGGGTATAATCATACATCATACTTGCATACATGTGTGTATAAGATACATATGCATAAATATATATTCCACATAGACGGATTTGCCTATCTAATATATTTATTTTCTTCTCTATTTATTCATTCTTGGATTTCCTGAAGGAAGTTTTGTCATAAATCAGTGATCCAAATTTTTCTGAGGCCGATGACTGCAAATATCAAAAATGAGACATTCAAAAGAGTTAAAATTTTGGTATTAATCCATTTTGCCACAAAACACAGCCAATTGTATCTTTGCAGACAATGCCTAGCTGTTTCTACATTCTATTAGTGCAACGTGCATGCTCTGGGAGCTAGAATTCTCTGAGAATTCTAACTGACTTGATTCCAGCTTTCCTATTCTTGGATATTCTGCTCACAATCTGC
This sequence comes from Apodemus agrarius, assembly GCA_964023405.1. Classification (NCBI taxonomy): domain Eukaryota; kingdom Metazoa; phylum Chordata; class Mammalia; order Rodentia; family Muridae; genus Apodemus; species Apodemus agrarius. The sequence continues at coordinate 11,860,886 of OZ030021.1, forward strand.
CAAAGCACCGAGGTTACAAGCATTAGTGTAATGTTATCATGCTTAATTACAGTTCTTAATATTTTTACATAACTTGCTTTATAAAAATGCATTATGTCAAGTATTTTTTGTAAGCTTTGTTTAAGATAATCCTATGAGGAAAATCAGTTCCCAACACCTTTTTAAAAAAAAAACACTACAATTGATAGCAAGGCTGTATTTTAAAACTGTTGCTGAAACTGTCATCACTAGAAAATTCCTTGAAAAACTTGGCTTTTTAACTTTTACTTCCCCGCCAGAGAGTCCAGGATGATAGATATACAGAGCCCATATTGTGTCATCCATATCTGCTTTTGTACGCCCACACTTGTATGTGCTGGTTTTTATTCCCCTAGGTATCAGTACTTCATAGCCATTATTGGTGGTTTAAGGACTCTGTACAAATTCCTTTATGTTTATCCACTTTAAAGGGGTCATTTTCTCCGCAGTAATTCTAATACGTTCTCAGTTTCTTCTTAGACAGTGCTCTATGAGGTACTTTCAAGGAGACATATATCCAATAAATGATGTCTATATTGCAAATTAAGGGAATTTCAACATCCTTAGTATGTTTGACTAAATCAAGGCCAAATCAATGTCGACAAATAGAAAATATTGTTCCGAACGTGTCCTAATAATTTCTGACGGTATTAATGGAAGAATCCCATTTGGATTAGTCTTCACAGTTAGTAGCCAGATCTTGGGAGTCCTTCGCCTGGGATCTGCCACAAAGGTTCTCAGGCCGGACAAGAGCAAAGCTGAGCCACAGAGTCCCTTCCCCTTTCTCAAATGTGGTTGCCTCCAGGGGTTTCCGAGAAATCTGGGAAATGCAAGCCAGGACCGTGCGCTGAAGTTAGCCAAGCATATGTCGCCAGGAACATCGTATTGAGAGGGAAAATATTAAGCTTCCAAGGGCTCCTTGATAATCTCTGGCAGAGATACTCTCAATTCAGTTCATAGGAAGGAGCCTGAGGTTAGTTAAGAGAGCAGCATCTCTACATTACTGTTCTATTGTTGCAGCGGGTATCATTCACAACAAACAACTTAAGACAGCATCATATCATGCAGCTCTGTACATGTACAGTTGTGTAGGTCACAAGTTTCTCTCAGTGTTTCACACACAGACGAGCCTTATCTAGAGGCTGTACAAGGGGTCCTGTCAATTTTTCCAGGCCCTTCAGATTGTGGGCAAGGACTTCTGATTTGCTCGATGTGAGCAGAGAATTGCTCTTAGCTCCATGTGGTCCATATAGGACCTTTCCATGTGACTTTTTTTCTCTTTTAGGCGCAGGGCAGCAAAGCTTCTGTCAAAACCTCCCTCCCAACTTAAATTTCTTTCACCAGGAAAAGCCCACTCACTCTTAGGGGATCATTTAATTAGGTCAGGCTCACCAGGGACAATTTCCCTTTCCTAAAAAGCTACTGACTTGGGACTTTAATTGCATGTGCAAAATCCCTTCACAGCAGCACATAGGTTAATGTTAATTGGATGCGTGGAGAAAACATGCATATACTGCATGGTGGAAACCTTAGATTCAGTCAAGAAATCAAGACAAGCAAGACATAATAGCATGGGTGGTACAACAAAAATTTCATCAACAGCAGGCTACATATGCATGGGAAGACCCACAAGATTATGAAAAAACTCATATGTCAATGTAGCTTTCCTGACATAGCACATTCCATTTGTCACATGTTTGTTGCACTGATCCTGGACAAACATAGTACATACACATAGGCACAGACTGTGATACTTGATAATATGTGACTAGTTTATGTATTATACTAATTATTAGAAGAGTATATACATGTCCTACTTATTGAAAAGTTTATGATCATATATTATGTTGTCTTCAACTGTCAGAAATTTCATCTGTCTTGAATATATTGGTTCTCTGACTCACATTAATATGTGCACACTTGCATGATGATGTACACAAAACAATGAAACATACTTCTAACACTTTCCATGCAGTTCATGTATCATGAGTATATTGGTTCTCTGACACACATCTAAATGTATACAAGTTTGCATGACAATATGTATAAAACTATACAATACCCAACACATTTCTTATAAAAATTTCCATTGTTAACTTTAGATGTATCGCTTTTGAAAGGTGATAGGTCAACATGGACTGTATCATATATCATCTTAGTTTCATCTATCATCTATCAATACTTCATCGATTTACCCATCATCTACTTCCAATTTTTTATCATCTACCTACAGTATATCTTTCCAGCTGTCTATCATTTATCTATCTCTCCTTTCTATTGTCTATTATCTAAACCCCTATAGTCTATTATCTACTTATATATCCATTCTTCTACTACAAGTAGTTTGTTCACAAAATTATGGAGGCTGACTAAACAAATCTCAAATGAACAATTACAGGAAGGCTAGAAAGTATGCGTGTGAACTAAAACAGGTGTCCCCAGAAAGAAACGATGAATCCTTCTTCTTCTTTGTCTATGCATTTTTGTCCTGTAGGGGGTCATCTAATACAAGTTGGCTGAGAAAGAGGAATCTCAGGCTTTGTTCATAGACTATTGAATATGCTTTAGTATATGGATACCTGTTAGATGGTTTTGTTTGTTTGGAATGGGCACTTTGGGTGTGAATTTGCTTTCTCTAACTTGAGGTTGGGTACTGAAGTTGTGGTCTTGTGTCTGGTGTGGTGATGCCAAGCCTTCATTCATGAAAAGCAAAGGTCATTCTATCTTGATGTAATTAGTCTCTTGTAGTTTTCTATTGACTTGAATCACAGGACATGGGAGTATTAAAAGGTGCCTTTGAGGCCCTCCCACACTACACTCATATTTCTTGTTGCCTCTGCCTTGTGGTAGCAGTCATAGTTTCCCTTGGTAGTCATGAAGATCCTGGCACATTGACCCAGGTTCAGACACTCACAGAGTTGCTGAATTATTTATCTACTGTTAAGCTGTTGTGCTCAGCATGTTTTATTCCTGACCAATAAATTTATTTGTGGGCAAATCAAATAGAGTACTGGTTCAATGTTCAAGAACTACATTGATTTTATTGGGTTCCCCCACCTCCTTTAGTAACCACTTAAGGAATATGGAACCAAACACCCACTGAAGACTCAATGAGGGTGTGATTCACATGGAAATGCCTTGAAGAATAAAATCTAGAATGTGGTATCTAAATGATAGGACATCACTTCAAATCTTCAGAAAGCCACCCCAACTTTTGCTGAGTGCTAATATAAATATCTTTATAGGATGAAGGCTTGTGTCATGCTGAGGCAAATGGCATAAAGCAGCTGAGGTGCTCCCCTAGCTTTATGATCTTGTAGCAAATACTATCTGCAACCACTTAGGAATATGATGACAATTATTTCTACACAAATAACCATGTGTGTATATTGTTAGGTTCCAGTGGGTGTCACTGTTTGGGGAGGCTATGGAGCCTTCAAGATGTTGAGGCCTAAGAGCTGAGGAGATGGCTCAGCAGTTAAGAGCATTTGTCACTCTTGTAGATAAACCCATATTTTGGTTCACAGCACCTACATGATAGTTCACAAGCATCTGTGACTCCAGTTCCAGGCAACCTGATACCACAGGTACCCATCCTGAACATAGACTGCACACATACATATAGGCAAAACATTCATAAACATATTATAAGTTATTTAAAAATTGCATAACCATTGCAATAAACCATTGGGATTTAGGTGGTATAGGCCAATCTAAGGTTGACAGCACCAATTCTTCTGGTTCTTGGTAAGTTCTTTCAGCTCTCTATCTGCCATTGTGGCATGTCCTATCATGAAATGTCACCTTGATAGACAACCCCACCTTAGCCACTGCATTTTTCCTTCCATGACAGATTGTGTCTTCTACACCATGAACCAAAAATACCCTTACCCCCCCCATCCTTTTGCCAGATATTTGACCATGGCAATAGAAAGAGTAGCAAATACACAAGCAACTGAATCATTTTGCCTTCATTTTTTATCCTCCAATTATTTAGCATAATATTTTTATTGTCTATGCTTAAGTTATAATATGTCAAAGGTGAAATGTAAATGCCATTCAAATGCTTCAATTTTCTTCTGGGGAGAAGATTAATTTGTTTTTAGTTATATACAGGATGATTATAAATATATTAGGTAAAAACATGGCTTATTTTGAGTACACTTTTATTTCAAGATAATATCAATTTAAAGATAATATATAGTTTATGAGTTCACTAGGATAGACTATGATGATATTTTTGATGTGACTCTTTTTTTAAAGTTTCATTTCACTTTTGTTCAATGAAACACTAGGTGAGTCTATGAAGAGGTCTTAAAAATGTAGCTACATCTTAATACAATTTAATGAGAGAACTTACCCTACATGATCTGACTTAATCACTTTCAAGAACATGGGAACAGATCCCAAGTTTTGAAGAAATAGAGCCAAAAGGAGTGGTAACAAATTCTGTATCTGTCCTATAGTTTTTCCTATGTTCTCCAAATTCTAGCCTCGCATGACTTTTTCCTTGTTTGCCTGTGTGACAGATTTTGGACTTGCTTAGCCAGTCCATAATAGGTTAAACTAATTTCTTATAATGAATGAATGTAAAAAACACACATGCATACATGAATGCACATAGATGCACCACAAAGGAATTGACAGAAGCAAACACAGATGCCATAACGTGTGCATGGCATGATAGCCTACTAATTCTGCTTTGATGCTTACATTGCAACTAATGCATAGGTTATCAGAGAAATCTGCCCATTTCCATTTTCTAAAATCAATATAGCAAGATAACTTTAGAAACCACTAGAAGAAGAAGAAATGAAAGACTCAAGCTTGAAGCTTGGTATTGCAGCAGCAAGTATCAACAGTGGACAAATCCTTAACCTCTCCATCCCCCCAAGTCTCAGCTGTTTCTTCACTATTTCATCGATGTAGGTACAGATTTGTTGGCGCTGGCGAGTAAAATAAACACATTAATACACAGTACAGTTTACTACAACATGCACATTTTGATGCTTTGGCCAGCATGGCATTCACTGAACTACCCTGCTTGTGCAAATGTCCAAAGAGAGATTGGCTTGAACTTGGAGGATATCTACTGTGTAGGAATAGATTCCTCAGGATAACTTAAACTTGTTTTAACTGCTGCATGGGCCAGGAAAATCTAAAACCTGAATTTGTTAGAAGATAAATGTGTGGTAACTTTTAAATGACTGTTGTAAAACTGTTATGGCTTTTATTACATTTCATATTTAGCTTTGATAGTGTATTTGGAATTTTGTGCTTAAAATATGATTATGATTTATGTCAAGGAAAGCCTATAATAATATGTTCTGCCTTAGTATAAACTATTTGAGAAGCTACACCAAGCCAGATGTGTAGACACATGGTCTTTTGAGGGTTTCAAGGTAGAGGAAGGCCTGTGGGAAAGAAACAGGAGTGAAGGCAACCAACATTAAAGACTATCCCCAGACTTAATTCATTCTGGGGTCTGTTACTGGCCTAGAGAATCCCATGCAATATACTCTGAGGGATAGCACTTGGAGAGACTGGCATTTATTAGTCTCTACAACAAGCCTAATTACTATTCCATGATTCTTCTGTTGCCATAGTTACTGTCCAAGGCTAACCTCAATTTTCTACAGAACAGGTCTTCAAACATGCTTTTGTACCCTTAAGTGAACTTTTCCTAGGCATAGTCTATAGAAGAAATTTCAGCACAAGGAAAACAGGAACCAAAGAATGAGAGGTGCGGGCTCCAAGTTTGGGTTCAGCAAAATCAGATGATCTGACTCCAAATAAGCCTCCTAGTCTGCAAAAGTATAGCTGTGCATGTGTAGGCTGATATTGATATTTTAATCACTACTTTGGGTACAGTCTCTAACAGTCATCCTTGTTGTTATAAGTATATTGAAAGTCTAGATTAAAAATATTGTAATTTATAAAAATTTGATTTTGATGACTCCAGTGAGTCCATTGTCATCACTATGTCTAAGAAGTGCTATCATTTGACTTGCCAAATTCATGTAGAATCTTAATTCCTACTCAACACATTTAAGACTTTCTTACAGATTATCTTTCTCAGAAACTTGAATCAAATATGCTGAGAAAACGTACATTAAAATTAAAGACATTTCTGGCCAGACTGTCTTGGCAATTTAATTTCTCTTTCATTTTCATTAGTGTGTGTGTGTGTGTGTGTGTGTGCACACGTGCGCGCGCGGGCACACACACATGCCAGCATGTGCCAGTGTGCCCACTGGCAGAGATGTGAGAGATGAAAAGCCTGGTTTGTCAGGATTGCACTGCAGGCACATTGACCCACAATCCATCCCAGGTTCTCTTTCCATTTTCTTTGAATGGATAATTTTGAAATCATTGACTTAACATACAAGGTAGGGATCCTAGGAATGACATAGAGCATGGTGCTCATGACACAGCATTTCTGCTGATCCTAACAAAAGAAGATCCAACCCAGAATGGCCTAACCTGATGTCAAGAACATTCAATATCTGAGTCTCTACATCTCTACATTGTTCAATCCCTGGATGATGCACAACTTGTAGAAATATCCCACCCACCTTTACTATGAACAATTTGTACCATAACCTTCTGCACGTTAGACATTTGAGAGTATATTTTCAGGGTTACCCAAATCATAATTGCTCTAAGGGCTTAGAATACCACTTCCTATGAGTGACTAGAACTCTCTAGAACAAACAAGTCTGCTGTCATAGGTAAGTCATCTACATAAAATATTAAAATGTAAAAGTAGATTGAAGAGAAAGATGCTCCCAGGAAATATGTGGCCCTTTTGGTGACTTTTCAAAACTAAGGGATCTGGGTAAAAATGGTGAAACGTTAGAGTAAGGAAACACAAGAACGAAAAAGTTTATATAGAAGCAAATCACCAACAATAAGACTCACTCTTGTTACAGTCCTATCTACCTGTACCATGACGAGCAGGATGCTATAGAGAGGTAAGATGCTTATGATGACTTGAAAATTGGGGCCAGCAAGAGCCTTCATTAAGCAAGGGAAATATGGCTTTCAACTCCTTAATATGTATGTGTCATTGAGTCAGACACTTTTAATGTAACAACTCATCATTTACGAGATTATAGAAAAAAATTCAGAAAAAAAAACATATATATGAATGAAATGCTGGTATGTTCCCTATAGCACAAAGGAAAAATCCAGGAACAATTCTTAACAACTCAGAAAGAAAAACTTGCCTCAAACGTGGCAACTAATCTGAATCTCAGTTATTCTCTAGTCTCCCGCTCCAATCATGCCAGTGAGCCTTGTGTATAATGTGTAGTAGCTACAGCTGGTGTCAAAGTCTATCAAATGTATGGTAAGACTTTTTCCCAGTTTGGGAGGTATGGGGATCTATTGTCTCCAACCACCAAAGGGTTTCCTAAAAACACTGAAGGAAATAGAAATCCAACACCAGCACAGGAAATCAGCAAATAAATTACAAAACCTGTCCATTTGCCTGTCCCTTTTAATCTTAATGTCGTATTCAAACTATTGGGCATGTAACTGAATATCTCAACTGTACCTGAAGAAATAATGGAGCATGTCTCTGCAGTAAAACAGAAGCGCACTAAACTGATGAGTTTAACCCAGCAGAAAGAGCGGCTGTAAACATGACAAATGCCTGCTATTGATTTCAGGTTTAATTACTCTGTGCAGCACTGACAAAGCCCATCAGATGTTGTTGTGAAGTGTAAATGGAACAGATTCCACTTCACTGCCCATAGGAAACTGATGGTGTCTGCAGTTTGCATTGTTTACTTTATCCTCCGTAAACTTCAGCCTTGATCAAATTAACAAGTGCTACTAACCTCCAACGAAGCAGGATGCACTGTGGTTTTACAGCGACAGCCTTGGAACTGCAGTTCAGCGGCAACTCATTGATAACAAATGCTAGTCTACGGGCTGCTAGTGAGCTCTTCACCGAGGGACCTCTGTGAGTCCTTCTTGGGGGCTGTAGGGATCCCTTTCCACAGGTGTGTTGTGTAAGAACCAGGGAAGAGGGGTTATTTGCCCTGGCTAATTATAGCAGTGTAATACATAGCCTGTGGTCGTCTTTCCCTGGGAGCTCCTGGATTATTTTTGTTGTTGTTGTTATTGTTGTTGTTGTTGTTTTTTGACTGCTTTTGTTTACAATTGCTTTGCGAGAACATTTGTACTTATAACTAACATTAGGCAAATAGCTTTCTAACTCTTCCCCACCTCTTTCCCTTCATATAAACACTTCATGTCCGCTGTCATGTTAGGCTCAACCTTCCACTCTAAGTCACACAGTAATTCCCAACCCTCATACACGCGAATCTTCCTCACGAGGGAGGCTAGTCTGCCCATCCGTTACTTTCTTGCTCCACAAGCCTGTTTCAAAATTTGTTATTTTATTATCAAAGAATGAGTAGAGAAAAATTGTATTTACGTGTAGAGATATTTGTGCACGGGAGTCAGACGATGAATTGAGGCTATCTCTAAGTGTTTGTATCTGACTGGTGATCTGCCGAAGCTGAAAGTCCACCTCTGAGACGTTTTCCTCATGGTCCAACATCCCATGTCTCGGCAGCTGAGCCTTCCTTCCCACCTGCACACATTTGCTGCTGTCATAATAGTTTCCCTTGCCAGGCTTTTTTTTTTTCTCTCCTGCTCTTGGCAATGCCCAGGACAAGGTGGCTGTGTCTACGTCCCAGTTCCCACTCCTAGTCTGGCAGGCTTCAAATTCTTGTCCTATCTTTTAAATTCCCTCTGATTTTTTTTTTTTGTCATGATACAGTAAACAACAGATCAGCACAAGACCAGAAATCATTGAATATATTGAAAACAAAATAAAATACTTTGGATTAAAGATAAAGCATTTGATACTAACTATGCAAAGTTACCAATAAATACAGTTAACACTCAAAACGCTGTGGCCACCGAAGCTTAATTGATTTTAATGATAGCGTAACAGGGACAAAAAGGAATTCCGACAAAACTTTTGAAAACACCTAATTTGGCCAGATGTGACTAATTGTTGATCAAAAATTTTAAGTAGGGCAAAGTAATTTTCTTGGAAAAACATGTCTATGTTTTTTGCGTTAAAGCAAACTACAGAGTTCACTTGAATATTTGAAAACATTTTCCAGGTGACTCCCCTGGCTGCAAGATGGTGACTGCCTGGTGGTGGGAAGAGATCCTACCTCTTGTTGGAAAACATACAAATGAATTACACAGATGATCGCGCAGCAGCGCTGCTGTAAGTGGCAAAGCGGGACAGTAAACAATACAAGAGCAACCCAAGAAAGACCACCAGCTAGACCACAGACAAAGATCCCTTGAGCATGTGGCCTGGACTGCAGATTCCTAGGGCCAAGGAGAGGCCCGTGGGCCATAGAGTGCTTGGTGTGTGCACTGGGGGTAGTGCCGAAGGGCTAATGTGCCCAGCAGATGGTCGTAGGACTGCCAGTGGCCTTAGATGTGGATAGGCAGGTAGAACTGGCAAGTCGCAGAGGTGCGTTAAGTTCACAGCCCACCCTCCTAGGGGCTCAGGGTAAACCTCGGAGTGTACCGAGCATTGACACTCCACACCAGAGTTCAGAGGGGTTGCTCATGGTTAGTCTTATTTTGTGTTTTCTCGATTCTCTACAGATTAGTTTATAAATCATAGTTTTAGGTTATCTGGGGAAACATGTAGATGAGAGAGACAATCAATTAAAAGATTAATGTAAATCACAGATGCTGCTGTCTTGGCTAGGAGTATAGCAGTGGAGGCCGACTGAATCCAGACAGAGCCGAGAGGGAATATATATATATGTATATTTAACTATAGAGATAAGATTTTTACTATGTGTAGAATATATGTAGCAAACATAAAATTTAGTAACTCTAATATATGTAAATGCACCAAACATGTTTATGGATATACATCTTTATATTCAAGATAAATTTAAATGTGTGTATAAATAATGAATGTGCCTATCACATATCTATATAAATTAAACATTCATATATACATAATGCTTATGACTCAGTAAGTATAGAGTTAAGATGTATATATACTAGGTATATTTATATATATATTTCTTTTGTGTGCATATGTATCTGGAAAAATATATAATTGGCCTTATTTTTCATACTTCTTCTAGCCTGGATGTAGTCTCTTCCAGGCATTTCGAATAATGCTTCTGTTGTTCATTCATGCGAATCTCCATGGACTTAATAAACACTGATGGCGAATACTGTTATAGCAGCACCTCCCTAGGCATGGGTGGAATTCAGTTTCACTTTTGGGGAGCGTTACAGACAAAGCCCACACAAGCCCGGTATTTTTAGCTCGTTACTTTGCATTTTTCACAGTGGAGAGGCTATGGGCATCGCTGATAGGGTTTCCGGATCTACCAGTCTTCAAGTAAACTTTATGGAAATGGACAGCTATGAATTCCAAAGCAACTTAGAGAATTAAAAACACTAACAAGCTCTGGTCCCCCCCACCCCCTTTAACCCTTAACTATGCTGGAAGTATGTTGGGCTGTTTTCCAGGGGTGAATAGGGAACATCTCCTTCTCTCGGAAAGCCATTTGTAACAATTTACCATGTATCTTTGTGCATAAGTAAACGGTATCTCTGTTTCACCTTGGAATTGCTGATGCATGACATTACAAAAGTGACAGAGTAAATATGGCCATTAAAAAAAGATATAGATCACTTGATTGGTTTATCATGTTATTTCGTTATCAGCAACCACCTGTGAGATGGGTCTCCCTCCCAGTGAGCTGCACCCCCCCCCATCCCATTAAAGACAATTAGGACAGCTGAAGGTCAAATTGTAAGGTGGTTTCTGGGGGAATGTAGAGAATAGAAGATCAAAATCTTTTCAGATGGACGTTCGTTGTTCTGTCAATGACATTTTGAACGTAGGAAGTACAAAAACCTGGACCCCGGGGTGGAGTGAATTAGTCGGGGATGCAACCCTTCTCAGGTTTATTATGAAGAGGAGTTGCATGCCTTGTCCGCAGGAGCTTCTCTTTAGACTACCGAATGGAGTTTCCCGGAAAAAATGATGTTTTGGAGAAGAGTTTCTCCTACCCCCCTGGGCTAGCATACTCTCTCTAAAAGGAGAAAAATCCAGGACTGACATTTGCCATGCACAGAGAACTGCATCCATAATTTGTCACTGTCCAAATACAATTTTCTTTTTCTTTTTTTTCTTTTTCCTTTTTCTTTTTTTGTAAATGAGCCAGCCTCAAACCTCTGATTGAGCCATTTCAAATGCAAATAATTCCATTCCAACCGCCTCTTTACATTAGCTAAATGAAGTCATCAGTAACCAAAATTGGAGAAAAATCTTAACACAACTGCCACAAAACAACTTTTAAAGTTTTATATCCTCTAAGAACGAAACTGATGGGAGACTGTTAGGTTTCCTTACAGATTCCCACCTCTGATATAACTCATATTCGAAAGCAACCACACTCCCTCATGACCAACAGTGGCCGGAGCAGATTATAATCAAAGATAGATTTCTTGGAGGGTGATGATACCATTAGATTTAAGGAATTAAAAATACATGAAACTTTTGAGTTAATGAACGGGGTCCTTAACTGTTCATTTAATTCAAACAGCTGTTTGTTAATGCCCTAAGCAGTGACATAAACTGTGAAAATACTGTTGAGTGCAAGACACTAGTTAATGCTATAAAGCAACACATGCTCTAATATTAAAAGGATTTAATGGGATTAATAGAGAATAAAACATTAACTCCCTATTATGATGCTTTAGAACCCAAGGGCAAATTCTGACTAAAGAGGACTCTGGTTCTAAAGCCACAAAAAAAAGTAAACCCCAGCACTGTACAGCAAATCACAGCAATTTTATGCCCTTGAAAAAAAAGTGGAACCCTGATAAGATCACATCTGTTCCAATCACACACTGGATAAAAGCACTGTTTACTAAAGTCCTAAATAACTAAAATGTGGAACCCCAACCAGATCCCATCTGTTAATGCTAACACTTGGATATGGTCCCATAAAAAAATCCATATAATAATGGTCCTGCATAATAGAGAGGAGAACTTGGGTTTTAGCCCATGCACTTTGTCTGGAGACTTATATGCTGGCTTTTCTGTAGCTACACCACGATAATCTATGACTCACTCTTCTCGGGATACTTGCTATAGTTTTAATAGATAAGACTAAAATTCATTTGATTTAATACATTTCGATCTTTTCCTAAGGTTTTGGGAAATTTGAGATGAGTAATTGCTCATTATTTTATTCTTCACATTGGACTTAGCTTCATAAGAAACTGATTATCGATTGTGATTTGTAATAGAAAACATACAGCAAGACTTTTTGGACATTTAAAAATACAAAAGTATTATGAATGCATGTACCGGTGTGTGTGTATGTGTGTGTGTGTGTGTGTGTGTGTGTGTGTGTGTGTGTTCCCATATGCTGTGCCAGGGCATGAGTATGGAGGTCAAAGGTCCAGTCTCAGGATTTGTTCCTCCCCTGTATGGTCTGAGGTCGTCAGGCTTGCTCAGTAAGTACCCCCTCCAGCTGAGCTGTTTCACCAGCTACATTTTAGACATTTCTTTTTTCTGTTTGCAAGTACATGTAGAATCATGGTTCTGATTTAAAAAATGTACGATTTCTCAACAGAGAATAATTCATTCACTCTTTACACTTTCTCATTGTGTGATATTACAGTTACAAAATAGCAGTATTCGTTCAACATAGGCAAATACTGATACTGAGGTGCAGTAATTATTATAGTATGGGGATTAGTCATTAAAGTAAAAAATAGTTTCTATGAGCCTAAATAACATTAAATGTTTTAAGACAAACACAATCTTTAGGATATACCCCAATTTTAACCATAGTAATATTTTAATTTTCTTGAAAAAACTATGGAATTGGAAATTTTTAGCTTTTTCTTAAGAATAAAGGGTTTCCTTTTTTTAAAAAATCAGTTTTGGTTTCTTGAGACAGTTTTTTGTTTCCCAAGTGGCCTGAACTCAACTTACTAGGTAGCAGAGACTGTTCTTGAGCTTTTGACCCTCATTCCCTTCTCAGGGCTGAGATTATATGTGTGCACCACCACATGTGGCCAGCATATCAACTTTTGCTACATGGTCTTATTACAAGTTGATCCTATTAAAGGCAATGCGATGAATCATCACACATATACCTAATTCTCACAAAATAGCCACAAATGTTTTATTCTTTATTTTATTCTTGATTTAGCGTTGAGACTATTGAGCCTTAGAAAGGTAGAGCAGTCTCCCAAGGTGACTCTACTAATATACAACAGGCTCAGGACCACACCACGGATGTCTGTTTCTGTATCTACTGTGTGGTACCAACTTAAGAGCATTCTCAGCATGGAAATGCAAGGAAATTGTTTTAATAGCTGAGTAGTATTCCATAGTGTAAATATAACACATTTTCTGTATCCATTCCTCTTTTGAGGGACATCTGTGTTCTTTCCAGCTTCTGGCTATTATAAATAGGGCTGCTATGAACATAGTGGAGCATGTATCCTTATTGCATGCTGGGGAATCCTCTGAGTATATGCCCAGGAGTGGTATAGTGGGGTCCTCCGGTAGTATTAGGCCCATTTTTTTCTGAGGAGCTGTCAGGCTGATTTCCAGAGTGGTTGTACCAGCTTGCAACTCCACCAGCAGTGGAGGAGTGTTCCTCTTTCTCCACATCCTTACCAGCACCTGTTTTCTCGTGAGTTTTTGATCTTAGCCATTCTGACTGGTGTGAGGCAAAATCTCAGGGTTGTTTTGATTTGCATTTCCCCGATGACTAAGGATGTTGAACATTTCTTTAGGTGCTTCTCAGCCATTTGATATTTCACAGGTGAAAATTCTTTGTTTAGCTCTGTACCCCATTTTTTAATAGGGTTATTTGCCTCTCTGGAGTCTACCTTCTTGAGTTCTTTGTATATATTGGATATTAGCCCTCTGCCAGATGCAGGGTTGGTAAAGATCTTTTCCCAATTTGTTGGTTGCTGTTTTGAAATTCTTAGGCAACTGGGTGGAACTGGAGAATGTCATCCTGAGTGAGGTGACCCAATCACAAAAGAACACACATGGTATGCAGTCACTGATAAGTGGATATTAGCCCAGAAGCTTGGAATACCAAGGAAACGATTCACATATCAAATGATGCCCAAGAAGAAGGAAGGAGAGGCCCCTCCTAGAAAGGCTCAGTGCAACAGCGTAGGGAAATACCAGGATAGAGAAGCAGGAAGGGGATCATTGGGGAACAGGGGGAGGGAAGAGGGCTCATAGGACTTTCGGGGAGTGGGGTTCCTGGAAAGGGGAAATCATTTGAAATGTAAATAAAGAATATATCAAATAAAAATAATTGAAAAAAAGAAATGCAAGGAAATTAAGACCAACTGATGTGATTATTGATAATCATAGTTAAGATTAATGGGGTTATCTTAGCTCAGTTATCTCTGACATGTCTGCTTATAGAAATAATCTCATTTTACAGCCATTCATATCAGATATGATGGTTCTCTGGACAGATTGACACTTTTTTTTCTATTTTCATTTCGAGCTTTTTCCTAGAGGAACCCTGCGTTTCCTTTCAGCAGACAAGAAGGAATCCTACAATTCATCGTGATTTTCCTTTGATGTGACTGCCAGAATCTTTGAAGGGAGAAATTTATTTAAATATTTACTTGGCATGACTGAAGCAGAAATGAGGAAGACCCCAAAGCATGGTGGGTCACTTTATTTTGCTAGGACTGTCCTCTGTCCTCTGAGGTCTAGATAAATTGAACTGAAAAGGTGTCCATTAGACCGAGGGCATGAGTACAGAACTCCAAGTTAATTAGATCCATTTTTCCAAATCATTCCATCGATGTTTTATTAAATAACACTTTAATGATGGAATGCATTGTGTTTTATTTTCCTTATCCAGAAACATTCAGAAGAGATCCAAAACGTTATTTAAACCATTGATTATGGGAGCTGCTCTCAACTTGATTCCTGTATCAGATTAGTCGCCTGCCATGCAGGTGAGTTATGTCATAGGACCGTTCTGTGCCCATAACTCCATTAACGGAAAAAAAAGGTCTCATTTAAGAATATGTGAGTATTTTTTACCTACTGCTTTATGAACAGAAACAAAGAGGAAAATAATATAACAAAAACCATGAAAGGAGGGCTGGAGAGAAGGCTCAGCCATGAAGAGTACTAGCTTCTATTCCAGAAGTCCTGTGCTCAGTTCCCAGCAACCACATGTAATAGGATCTGACGCCCTCTTGTGGTGTGTCTGAAGACAGCTACAGTGTACTTATATATACATTCAAAAAGTAAATAATTCTCAGAAAAAAAATGAAAGGAAAGCGGCAGTAATGTAAATGAACAACATTGAATTTTAAAGTGGTAATGACGGTCTTTTGTGGACAATTTAAAAAAAAACATTTTTCACACAGATATGCATCGTTTAAAAATCACTACTAATACAATTAGTTTCAAAATGGTTAAGAAAGGCATGACTTTTATCCGCCGACATACATTTCACATTCAAAGTGAGATTCAGACACACTTTATGCTTTGAATGGTTGAAGAAACAGGTGTGAGCTTGGTAAAGTCTCACTGGTCACTCCTTATCCCTGCCTTTACATGTTCTCAACTATGAGCAAAAACACACTATAGAGTGTTCAACCGTCTAAGTCATCACTGGTGTGACAGGTGTGACATGTGGAACTTGGGCTGTGTGGGGACCTCCATAAACTCTTCCTCTGTGTGCGAATACTTTCTGTGCTCCCTTCTGAGCGTGGAGATGCTGTGTCCTTCCTCCTTCTTTTTGTTCAGGTTGGCATAAAAGGCAGAGCTAATGCTATTCTGGGGGAGTGAATTCTTTCATCTTTCCTTTTATTCTTTTAAACGAGGGGATTGCTTTTTCTCGAAAAAAAACTTTTACATGTTTTTTTTTTCTATTTTCTTTATTTACATTTCAAATGTTTTCTCCTTTCCAGGTCTCCCCTTTGGAAGCCCCCATCCCATCTCTCCTCCCCCTGCCTCTATGAAGGTGCTCCCACCCACCTACTCCCATCCTCCCACACTGGCATTTCCCTACACTGGGGCATGGAACACCAATGACCATTTGATAGCACACATCCGGTCTACATATTGACTGTGTAAGTGGATGCTGACAAGCTTATGGCATTGTTAAAAGATTCTAGAAGACAGAAATATAGAATTTGTCAGATAATTCCATTTCAGAAGAATTGGAGGAGAATAACATTTTTTTTTTTAAATTGGAAACATCCACATTTTTAGAAAGAAAAAAAAATAGGGAAGTCAATGGGTGTTCACCTGTTCAAATGTGTGAATTAACACATGAATGTTTTCGTACAAGGAGAGGCCATGGGTTGCTAGAAACAAGTTAATTAGTATTTCTATGTCTTTGGTTATGTTTCCTTTGGCAAATTAAACATATTCACAGTTGATTGGTTGTAAGGATTTAGTTTCAATACTATTTGAAATAATTCAGGAGTATTTTTACCTATAATATTACCCATAGCTTGAATCACAGTTATTAATGAATAACTAAAGCTAAAAGCATCATTTGAAAGGACTTTCATTTACTTAAAAGCAGCGCCCATACAACAGATGTGAGCTATTCTTTCTATTTGGAAATTGCACTTTTTCTCTCAATATACAATATCTCCTTCTTTCTCTTTATTGTTAAGAGCAACAAATACGATTTTTCTAAATAGTGTTAATAACATACCATTAGCAGTGGAATTCCAAAATAAGGCTGCAGTAGCATATGAACAGTGGTGGCTTGCTGGAGGAGAATGCCTTTATAGTTTACCATCCTTATTTCTTCATTACCAGTTGTAATTTGTAATGATGATATAGTAATGAACAAGAATTCAGAAAAGCCGAAACTATGCAACAGATTTCAATTCCCTAACCCTAAAAGTTGTTATAGGCATTTTAATTTCTCAAAGCAAAAGAGACTATTGTAAAACAAATTCTATTTTAAGTCTAACCTTATTAAAAATAAAAACAACATTAAAGAAGAAACCTATTCTCTGTTGGGAGCGAGTGGAATTTATGTTAGCAACTCCAATTAACTCTAATGGGAGAACAGAGATAAATCTCAGAGGCACTGGCAAGGAAAAGACAGAGAGTCTTTGCTTTGGGGGATTCAGAGAGAGTCCAGGTGTCATCTTCTGTGAACTTTTGAAATGACCTTGAGAACACTGGCAGGAATCCATCAGAAGGTAGGAAAAGATATTACTTTTGATCAAATTAATTTCTTTGTCATTAGAGAAGTATGGAAAATTCATTGTTTCAATGACTTTTCTGAGGGCTTTAATTTTTATTTTCAGAATCTAGCTTATACTGAGGGATTAACGCATGTTTAAGTAAAAACATACAGATCCAATTATGACTAATGTTAATATTCTCCACATTTTAGGAAGACTAAGCAGAAATAAATGAAAAAAAATTCTGTTTCCTCAACTTTGCAGAGATCTAGCACTTAGGGCCTACTCTGATCTTTTGTGTCACATACTGTTAAAAAAAAATTATACAGATCTCTCCTCCATCATTTTCTATGCCAAGCATGTAGAGTATATAGTACTATTTTATACTCTACATGCTTGAGTGACATCTATGAGTAACATGTTCAGTTCTCTCGTATGAGCTCCTTAGATTTCCTCCTCACACTCAAAGTCTTGCTCCAGGCTCTGAGAGGCCACACATGGTCCTATGCCCACCACTTCATAGCTGACGGCTTATGAAAGGGAGTGTAGTCAAGCCCCGAAAAACAGGCAAAGCTGTCTCCTTCATGACAGATGCTTTTTCCCCCCAGGACAGTAATTGAACTCTACTTTGACTATAAACTAAGTAGGCACCAAACAATAACACAGTGTCACCGGCTTCACGTTTTGAGGCATACTTTTATATGGCAGTTGAGGTGGAAACAGAGATGGGATTCCCTAAAAACCATTATATAAAGGACAAAGGCTTCTCTGTTACTATTTTCTAAACAGGCTTCAGCCAACCACTCCTTCACGCAGTTGTAAAAGAAAGAAGAAGCTGTGGAAAATGTTTGCAACTTACGGATCAAAATTTGCATGTGAAAGTTTATAATGAAAAAGAATGTAATATCTTAGTCTATGAGAACATGCAAATTTATTATTTTGATTTCTGTGCATAGGTGGTTTTAAAAATACTCCTAATATGCTAAGGATCTACTTTTTAAATGTGTTATGGGATTTCATAATTGGGCGCCAAGGTAACTTTTTAAAACTTTTGCTAAGAGACTGGCCAGAATCTACTTAGATCCTGGGCCTGTTTTGAAAACAGTGATTGCAAGTCCAAATCCTTAAGTATCTCAAGTACTATGAGGAATTTTCTAGTAAGGATCAGAGCATTTTTTTACTGCAGTATAGAAAGATTAATAGTATCTTCAAAGCATTAGCTAGCAGATACTGGGGCAGGTAACTTATTCCATATACATATGAGGAGTGCAGAGAGGAATCTTAAGAAAATGACTTCTCCATTCAAGGTAAGGATGTTTTCAGGGCCACATTAGAAATGACCAGTCAGGCAAATGGATGGAACTAGAAAATATCATCCTGAGTGAGGCAACCCAATCACAAAAGAACACTCATGGAATGCACTCACTGATAAGTGGATATTAGCCCAGAAGCTTGCAATTCCCAAGACACAATTCACAGATCAAATAAAGCTCAAGAAGAAGGAACAACAAAGTATGGATACTCTAGTCCTTCTTAGAAGGGGGAACAAAATACCCACAGAAGGAGATACAGAGACAAAGTGTGGAGCAGAGACTGAGGGAAAGACCATCCAGAGACTACCCCACCTAGGGGTCCATCCCACATACAGTTACAAAACCCAGACACTATTGTGGATGCCAACAAGTGCTTGCTGACAGGAGCCTGATATAGCTATCACCTGGGAGGCATGACAAATATAGAGGGGAAAACTCTCCGCCAACCATTGAACTGAGCACAGGGTCCCAAATGGAGGAGCAAGAGAAGGATCCAAGGGGTTGAAGGGGTTTGCAGCCCCATAGGAGGAACAATATGAATCAACCAATGTCCCGAGAGCTCCCAGGGACTAAACCACCAACCAAAGAGTACCTGTGGAGGGACTCATGGCTCCAGATGCATATGCAGCAGAGGATGGCCTTGTTGGACATCAAAGGGAGGAGAGACCCTTGGTCCTGAGAAGACTAGATGCCCCATTATAGGGAATGTCAGGACAGGGAAGTGGGAGTAGGTGGGTTGGTGAGCAGGGGGAGAGGGGGATAGGTTAGGGGATTTTTCGGGGGGGGGGAAACGAGGAAATGGGACAACATTTGAAATGTAAATAAAGAATATATTTAATTTAAAAAAGAAAAAAATGTCTGGCTGTCTCTTGGCTTCCTCTCTCTCCTTGCTTTTCCATCTATATTCATTTCTGAATCTTGCTAATAAGTATTAAGCTACTACACACAGATTATATATACACTGCTTAAAAGGCTTTCTCTCAGTTTTATATAAAAGGTAGGTAGATATGGCATTTTTTCACGATTCACTTCCATTAGTAAAACTCATGTCTTCACAAGCAGGCTCCTGAAGTTTGGAGTTAAGCCTATGAAGTAATTTTCACAAACATGCAAATAATGCTGATGAAAATATTGACTAAATTTCAGCTTATATTTTGTAGTTCCCAGTCCTTTATTTCATTAAGATTCCAAACTAAATTGCCATTATGTTACAGTACAATACCAATGAATATGTAATTCAGTAAGAAATTAAAAGTTCAGATGCATGTAAATCACTACGATATTTAGAAATGGGCTACTGAAATGCCAAATGTTGACTGGTCATCTTTGTCTGAGTCATACAGAGATGTATGAGGCAGCTAAATTTAAGGTTAAACACTTAACATCCTCACTAATTTTGTTATTAGTAAGGAAAATACCCACTTTTCCATTTATCGTGAAATTAAAAGTAACCATTTAAAAGGGCAACTTGTATAGGCCAAAGTGAATTTAAAATTTTAATTTAAACATTATCAAAGACTAGAAAATAAGTGTGGAAAACTTAGTGGGAACAAGTGTGAGGAATGTAAACCACATTACTTCAATGTCAAGAATAAGATATCGGAATGGACTGTTTATCTTTTTAGGCTTCACAGTGAAGCATATCAAGAATTTATCTGATGTAGCATTATAAAAAACCCAACTTAGAAAATATACAGCTGAAAAATTGAAAGAAATAAAACCCACAGATATGTATGAAAACTCGCCTACTTTTTTTGGTGGGAGAGTATGTACATCTATGGTATATCCCTTGGATGCATTTACATTTAATTTCTGACTAATTTTGCCAATACTTATGAATGCAACTCTTCTGAACATCATATAATTCATGTTTTGGTTTTCCAAGTTTTAACCATTTTGATAGATGGCTTCACTTTGCTAATGGGAACAGTGGGGCACTGATATTTGCTGCTCTTTTATCTCCCCATAGCCTTCCTCTGTCAGCAGATTCAGATACTTGTCCACAAAGATGGTTCTATGACCTCTTGAAACCGATTTGCTTTGCCTGGTTCAAAACCAAACTAAGAAGTCCTTTTAGAATGTGTCTCTCAATCTGTACAAACGGCACAAAAGACTCTAGCAAATGAACATTAACACTCACCATTAAGACAGGCTAAATATCAGACCATGAGTTGGAGAATAAGTTCAAAGTTGAGTGTAGTTTGTGAGTATTCAGCCTCTCTGGTTCTGTGGCCTTGCAAATGGTTGTATAGTACATGAACTCAGAGTTAAGAAGCCAGTGATCTGAACTACAGACAGCCTGGATCCACTGTGCTGGGGGAAAAGCTTTAAGAGGGCTTAGTTGAAAGGGCATGTCTGATTGCAGAGAGACTATCTATGTCTGTCTGGATGTGGCACCTAGCAGTGATAAATCTGATGGCCTATGGCTTACTCACGAAATAGGAGGTAGAACATCCAGGAGGAGAGAGAACTCTGGGACAGAGCCAGGCCTGACATTCACAGGGAAAATGTGACAGGGTGGTCACCTGATACCTGAGCACGGGTGACCAGCCATGTGGTAGAATTAGGTTAAAATAAATGGGTTATTTTAGTTATGATCCAATGAGAGAAGAGTCTCGCTGTATGGCCAAGGTATTTGTAAATGTATTTTGAGTCTGAGTCATATTTCTGGGAGCGTGCGGTTGGGAGGAAGAACTTCTGCGACCGATGTCTTCCCCAGGCACCTTGATTAACTACAATAAAACTGTCAGATCAGCAGACCACAAGTAATGGTGACTCCTGAGTTGACAGAGTCGTGGGAATGTCCCGCATTTGAGATTCCTTATTTCCCGGAATTGCTTGACAAGGCAGTGACTGTACTCCGGAGCACCATTCTCAAGTTTTAAATTTTCCCTCTGCAGGTTGAGAAATGACCCCTCAGCCAGAGTAGCAGGTCCTTCTGGAAGAGAGGTTAAGCCCTGCGTTTAGCCACAGTATAGGTAGCATACCAGGGACAGAAGAGTAATATAGAATCAAAGCATAGGCTATTTAGTTTTACTTTTAAGAGAAATGTGACCTTGCCTTGAAATTAAGACACACTGTTTAAGTAAAAAGGATGCAGTTCAGTAAAATTTAATTCTGTGATTTCTTTCTTTAGTACTATTCAATACTTTTCTGAAAATAACTGGCTCTCAGTAAACATAAAAAATACTCTGTAGAAATTTTTTTCATGTTATTTCATACATATTACTATAGAAATATCAACAGGCAAGTAAAATTTGAATGATATGCTAAAATGCACGTGTGTTTATATTACACACAAGTTCCTTATGATGCTACATCAGGACTAGAGCCCCACGAAATGTATTCATCCCTGCTCTGCTTCACCCTCTGGGCAGACAGTAGACAACACACAACCATGGACGGAGCTATCTTTAAGGCATGTAGACTTAGCAGTGAGCAAATGACCCAGATTCTAGTCCGTGGAGACGGGTCTATGATCTGTTGACTCCTGTTCCTTGTTTCAAAACAAAACCAAAAAGACCTTATAGGATTTTCTCTTTCTCTGTATAAATCCCACAACAAAATCTAGACAGTGAACATTCATACCATTCTCCCAAAGGAAAGGATAGATATCAGACCATGGACAGATGATAACCAATACCTTACGCCTAAGGTTTGTGTAACTTAAGAGACATAACTCAGAAGATATTTTTCCTTGGAACGTGTTTAAATACTAAAATGAATATGAATGGAATTAAGAAGAAACCGAAATGAGCAGAAAATAGTGAAGATCAGGCTGGACGATGGAAGAACTCACTACCCTCTCATACACACATAGGGAAGAAATCAAAATGGTGCTCTCGGTGAAATAGAGGCCATGGCTCACAGAACTTAGCAGTTTACCACGAGTCTCTACCTCACAGCCCTGTTGCAATGAGCTATAACCCTTTTAAATGATCTTGGGTTTGGATAGTTTGAACTGTTCTCATAAAACAGTCTATAAGGGAGAAGGATGGAATTTTAAAAAAATAAGTTTGTTAAGTCTCACCTTAAATGAGTAATCCTTAAAGACCACAGCAACCCTTATTTTAACCCTTTTGTATTTATATCCATATAAATTCCTACTGCTGGTTACAGACTTTGATGAAAACCTCAGTGTGGAGCTGCTGATGTTTGTTTTTTTTTTTTCCCTATGTAAACAAAACTCAAAACCTTTCCATCTTTTATCTAAGAACTTTGGGTTTTGTTCTATTTATACTTCATAAATCCATTATAAGCCCTTGTGGAAAAGCAATTATTTCCAAGCATCAACTAATTTACTAGAGCTCCTTCTCAATGGGTGTGTGGTTTCTACTTTAGACAACCAATTTCCATAGCAAATCAGGTGGATTTAGTTTCTGCATCTCTGTTTATACGTAAGCTAAATTAGGAATGTTGCCATAGTAGATTTAGCTACTGGCCAAATAGAAGGTGAAGACTTGGAAGTCACAATCTCTTGGGCCATTAGTGGAAGCCAAGTCCAGAACACAGGCTCCTTATTTTTTCATTCCCCACATAAGGTTGTAGCTGAACAACTGTGTATACAATAGTGTAATGCAAAGTAGACAAGGAAGATAATTAGACTCTATTATTGTTCTAGGCAATAATTAATCTGAAGATATTAAAATTTATAACTATCTATCTATCATCTATGTATGTAGTTTGGGGGAGATGCTTTGCAGACCATGCTTATGGAAGTCAGAGGAAAATCTGTTGGGTTCGTTCTTTCCCACAGCCAACCTCATGGGTCATCAGGACTGGACTCAGGATTTCAGTTTTAGCAGCAAGCGCTTTTACCCACTCATCCATCTTGGCAGACCCATATGAAGGCATTTATAAAATATGGAAATGATCATTCCTAGCCCAATTGAACAGGATAGCAGAATTGTATATACAGCTTTGAAGGTGGCTGTTTCGGGTGAGTAAATCTGACAGAATCCTAAAGAGAAAGGCAAGAGTGTCATGAGTTCAAAAGCAGTTTGGGATACTGCTTTTAAAGCATTGAAAGCAAGCTAGCAAATAACAACACAACGTGACACAAAGGTATTGTCATTTACATCTGCCGAAGATTCTAAGTAGATGAGAAACCTTGATGGATGGACACTCAGCTGTGACCTTTTAGCATGCCGAACTGCCCCTGGAAACCCAGCGACTGAAAACGGCTGTTCAATTATTTTATCAAAGCACCTGTGAATGGTTACCTTCAGCTGGCTAATCATTATGTAAGCACATGCCCACTAAAAAGGAAGTCCAGAATTTTGGCTGCTGCTTGGCTTATAAATACATGGGCTTTATTTTAGTTTTCATTGTTTGATTAACACAGTTTCTCATGTAACCGAGGCTGACTTCAAACTCTAAGTTGCCAGGTAGCCAAAGATGACCTGAACTTTTACTGCTAGTGCATCCACCTCGAATCCCCGAGGTTACTGGTGTGCACCGTGGTGCCTGTTTCATGTGGTGTTGAACACTGAGCTTACAGACTCACGCATGCTGTGGCACACACTCCACCACCTGAGCTGCAATCCCAAAACATATCGTGCTTTTAATAAAAGGAAAATCATGTGAAAACTTTAACGGACACATACATAGTATGTTAGCAGTGCAAAATAGAAAGCCTTAAACCTAATTTACTCAATATGTCCTATGCGTACATATGCATATATGGAGCACTTATGTGAATATGAATACATGTGTGTAAATATGCATGTACACGTTTTGTGAACTGTTAAGTATTTATCTACCATATTGGAAGAAAAACATAAACATTTCAGGCATGAAATCATGTTACTCTTTCAGTTCAGTTTCATTAGTACAATGATAAAATATGCAAACTGAAGTAGTCAATGTTAGAAAAATTTATGTATACGTTCCAAAGATGTTTATATAGGATCAAACTATTTTATATACCAAGTAATTTATTAATTCAAAATTATATGATAAAGTTTTCTTTCTCCCTGTAGTCAGCATCTGGTGATCTTATATATGTGTATATATGATTAATTGATGCTTGGAGCATATATAATCAGTATTTTTTAAATACACATCTTAGATTTACAATTTGCAAACTCATTTAGATCATATATGCTATATTTCTAAATGAAAAATTTATATTCACTTTGTGCACTGTTACCAACTATATTTCCATTTTAAGAATGCTGCTAATATTGTATAAAATACAATTTTCAATCAGACATCAGTAGAAGATTGAGATATGTTGGTTAAATAAAATTTAAAATTGGCATACAAGTTTAAGTCCAAGAAAATCCTAAAATTCACACGGATAACTTACAAGATTTGTATTAAGTAACAATCTACCCTACAAATTATTCACAATAGATGTTTTGAATAAAAAGTAAATAATTTACATGCTGATTTTGTAATAAATAAATATTTTTAAAACATATTAAGTTTAGCAAGCTTCTGGACTTTACATTGAGGGATGAGAGTTGTGAGGCTAGAACACTGTAGACCCTGAGGGCTGACCCATCAATATGTTTTCCCAAGTTCTCTTTCTCCAGGATTGACTATATACACAGATTCTTGTACATTAATACAGATGAACAGACACTATTCCAGTGTGAGTTCTAAATTTTCATATTCTATGTATGACAATCATAATCTCACATCCTAAATGTGCGTTCCAGGAACATGTTTTTCCCTTTTTCTCACTCAAGCCCCTTCCTCCTGTTTGAAAGAGGATTTGGTACTTGGATCTGTACTGGCATGTAGCTGTCCCAAGTCAAAGGCCAGGGACTTCTCAAGGTTGCCAGTCTCAGAATTATTAAGCAACTGTATCATCGGTAGCCACCACTCATGCACAGATTCTAATTTGTATATATGAGTAAAATAAGTATTTTAAACACTGTCATTCAAGGCTACACGGCTTGTTGCTGAACATATTTGAAACAGATTAAAAAAAACTGAGTCTTCTAACTGGAAGTGATTTTGACGGGCACCCTCAGAGGATGTTTAGAGATGCCTGGAGACATTTTAGGTGGTCACATACCTGTTGAGGGGAGGTCTACAGTAAACTGTCCAAGCCTCTTGCCAAGTTTTATTGAGCCTCAAAAGCCCACAGGGCACAACTGGAGAACATAGAAAGTCCCCTGTATATTCAAAGGTATGTGGTTCCATGACATTGCTAGATACTAAAGAGCCAGCATTATGAGTAAAATGACAAGACAGATGAGTAGGATGGGGGTGATGAAGGGTGAGGTGTTGGCAAAGTAGTAATAGACAGTAGAATTATGGAGTCCAGGGACCCAGCCAAGGGGCTGGTTACTAATGCTTGATTGTTGAGGTTGGGAAAATGGCAGGGAAGGAACAGCCCCGTGATAAACTAGGAAAGAAGAATCTGAGAGCAAAATGGATGAGTGGCAGAGAGGTCGAACACTTACATTGAGACGTGGCATTGGACTCAGAAGAAGATGCAGCATTTCTATGGGAAACTAGATGCTTGATTCCATATGTTCATATTTGGAAAAACCTTAGGTCTCCCCAAACAGTGAAACTACTCATACAGAAGACTTTGGTTCTCCTTGGTTTTGTAATTGTGTGGGACTGCAAGAGGTGCATAACAAAAGGATGAACCGCCACCTTCTGAGTGAAAGGGTGTACTAAAGCCTGATGGGAAACAGTTCCTCCTGTTAAGGGTCCTGGAGCTTGTCCAGAGGGATCAGGAAACATGGCATAAAGAAAAGCAAAAACTATGGCGCCCAGGAGAGAGAGGATGAGCAATCAAGAGAGAAGAAGGAAATAGGGACATGGGCTTCTCGTCTAAGAGGCAAAACAAGACGACAGTGTTGTATGGAGTTTACTGGGTCAAATAGTCTATAAAAATTATATTTTAACTGAATTTTGAATATGGGGACGGACACAGAGGTTGAGGCCAGGAATTTGGAAATATCTGTGCTGGTCATCCCTGTGTTACTATAATACATACATGTCAGAATCAATTAATAAAAGAGAAAAGTTCATGTGGCTTTATATTTTGGAGGTGTTCACTCCATGCTAAGGTGTCCCCTGCATTAGTTTGAGCCCAGTGATGGGGAGGTGGAACAAAATGACAGAGTGCATAGCAAAGCAAGAGCTTCACCCCATGGCCCAGAGACAGAAGGGGAGCGGTCATGAAGAGGGTCCCTTGGGTGGGTTGACCTCAGTGGTATAGACTTCCTATTCACCCTAACTCTTGATTATTTCCATGTTTTCCCTATAGCACTAAGATGGAGGCCAAGCCTTTAGAACATGGGCCTTGAGGAAACTGCAGGTGCAAGTTACATCGCTATCTCAACAGTGCCCGTGAATGCAGACTGAGACTCACCTTGAACAAAAGGAAGCACCACAGGCTCTAGAAGGTGAGTACCAAAGGCTGTATGATGGTGCTTCTTCTGTGCCCTTGCCACAGTGTGGGCTGGAGGAGGGAGATGCTTGAAACTGGACCCATAAGTGTTCTTTATTAACATCTCTGTATGTTTATGTAGCTAACTGTGACTAAATAACAGTTGTGGGGAATATATGGAGCTGTCCATCAGAATGCAGCTTTAGAACCCTCCATCCAGCTCTGGGAAAAAAAATCTGTTCACTCTCAGGAGACATCCTCAAGAGTGCTCCAGTGCATCCTCAGGAGTGCTCCAGTGCATGCTCAGGAGTGCTCCAGTGCATCCTCAGAAGTGCTCCAATGCATTATTGTGTGGGAACACCTAAGGTGGAGACCTCATGTCAACTATGAAAGAGGTGACTGTGGTGTCACCACAGTCAAGTTTTAGCAAATCAGTAGTCCTGTGTGGGACACTGGGGAAGTGCCATGTTCATAGTTATTCATGAAATGAGAGAAAGTTAATTAGAAATTTTCTCATTCCTTATGTTCTTTATATGAAAAAAAAAATCCAACATATATTTTACACAGGGCACTCTTCTCCCTTAAAGGATAATCTTATATATTGCCTATTTTCTCATTTTCTATGACAAAATAGGTGAGGAAGTAAGGGCTCGTGGTTTTAGGGCTATGGTTCTTTATGTGGGATGGTAATGAGAAAGTCAAGTCAGGGGCCCTCACTCAGGAGAGAGAGAGAGAGAGAGAGAGAGAGAGAGAGAGAGAGAGAGAGAGAGAGAGAGAGAAAGAGAGAGAGAGAGACCCTCAGCTGGCTTCTCTTTATCCTTATCTGTCTGAGATGCTGCTCGACAAGGTGGTACTCTCTATGCTCGGGATGTATCTTCTATCTTCAATTAAAAATGCCTGGAAATTCCCTCACAGACATGTGGTCGTGTCTTTTAGTTGATTCATAACCTCTCAAATGGACAAGACAAATGACTGCAGCGTATATTTTATGTTAAAGCCCAATAAAACATACCCTTCAGACCTTTGGCTTAAAATAAGTATCAATGACCCATATATACAGTATTCTTAACCTCCCAAATGCTTACTTTTATCATTGTTGTTGCTAATGTGCAGCAAATCTCAACGGACTGGCATGTTTTACAATTCTCTTGACCAAAGCCACACTATATTGGGGAGAGTTTTATTCAAAATGATAGGAGACTCGAGCTACTCCATGACTACCCGCAAGCATCCTGAAAGTTAAATAGCTTGTTTCTCCTCAAATGAAAGACTTAACTAAAATAAGCAGTGTGAACAATCTCCAACTGTGAACTAATTAAAGACAATTCCCTTCCAAGGTTTCCTCACTGGATGTCATTTGTGATTTTACTTTGCTCTCCTTAAATTTGTCCTGGTTTACATGCCTGTTCTTTCTAAGATTTATCCTTAAATAGCATAGATTTTAATTTTGGGGGCCCTTGGCATTCTAACAGGTACCATGTTAATGTTAAAATATTTTCAAATTACAAAGCAAAGATTTTAATTTTAAGAAGGTGATAGATTCAGTTTGATGCAGGGGATAGGAGACTCTTGTCATGTCCACAAATCAGGACAAATGACCATGGCCAGAGACCCCAGTCTCTGCTCTACTCTGTTTCTGATCACAGTTCCTAATGCCCCCTGTCCTCCTGTGCTGCTAAATTACTGATGTCAAAAAGCCTAGGCAAAATAACTGTAGAAATAGTGCAAGTCCATATATAGTCTAATGTATGATGTGCCTGAAATACAGTGCCCCTATGAAACCCATCACATTCAATGCAATTTAATAAAAAATTGAGAAGTAGCTTGTCAAATATAATAAAAAATGAAAGATTTATGTTTTTGAATAATTGAAAAATCTAGAGTACAATAATGCCTAAACATTGGGATTAAAAAAATGGATTAAATAAAGAAAGAACGCTATTATTCTCTGACGAGCGATCTTATGAATTGTTCCTGTCTCTTAACCGGTCCCTGTTTCCTTATCAGGTTATATGAAATTTTCTTCAAAGGTTGTTAATTTATTGTGAAACTAAGAAATATGAAA
The DNA here is from genome assembly GCA_964023405.1 of Apodemus agrarius. Classification (NCBI taxonomy): domain Eukaryota; kingdom Metazoa; phylum Chordata; class Mammalia; order Rodentia; family Muridae; genus Apodemus; species Apodemus agrarius. The sequence goes on from OZ030021.1 coordinate 11,889,885, forward strand.
CAAGCAAATAGCCTGTCGTATTCTATGTATTATAATAAAGCCCTGCATTACTACTTTTCTCCATTTTCTATAAGAGTGTTGTGTAACCAGTAAGGATTAAGTCTGGGTTTCTGAGAGTAAGCACTCAGGCCCGCGCCACCCTGCCGTCCTCTGCTGTCTTCTTGCGGGATGACAGTGGTGCAGCCATCTTCACCCGATGCTCAGTCACAATAGTGTGACGGCCAAACGTGACTTTGTTATGTCTCGTCATCTTGAACTCAATTTCTAGACATCAAATTCCTCTTAGTTTGAATGTTTTAGAAAGGTTTGGGCCAATTGTTTTAAGAATGAGTTCTAATTAGTTTGTTTCAGTCCCTGCCATCTGGTTCTTTTTACCAATCCAAAAGTATTTCTCGTGATTTTCTCATAAACCTTCTGTTTCTTCCACATTAGTGTTACTCATTTTTTCTCTAAGCTTTCTTTTTTAAAGTATGCTTAGAAAAGAGTTTTAACATTTGCTATTTTCTCTCATCAGATTGGGGACATTTGTGTTGACACAATATCTCAACTAATTTCCCTACTCACATCATATTAATAATTCTCGTGCAGGGATATCCTTGCTTTCTTCTTTCTCAACTGTTGACTTTCTGTTCACAGAGTGATTTGCATCTCACCAAGCCTACCACAGTGGACTGTTTTAACACGGAATACTGTATGCTTTTCAGATGCAGGGTAAGATGTGTGGGAGGCGCTCATGTTGCTTCATGGTGTTGAGCCTTGTTGCAATGAGGAAAGTCTCTTTACACAAGACTCCTTTTGGCGAAATGATCGTGAATAAAAAAAAATATGAATCCTTGTGAGGAAAAAGAACATCTTGGTCATTGTTTTTCATGGTTGTTGCTTGACCACATTTGTGGGGTGTGGATGGGGCACGCTCATCAGGGAGCTCATTCTCATTAAGAAAATATTCACGACTCTCCATGGAGGCCAGGAAGCCTTCAGTGGCGATGACAGAGCCAGATGATGGAAGGAAGGGCTCAGGTACCCTCGACCCCATTGTTTCAGTGACTCCACTTGGAGAACCTCAGTTACCCCTAATTTGTAAAAAATCTTAATCCATCTGGTTTGGGAATTGCTACTAAAGCACACTGAATAAATCCTGATTATAATAGAAATACATACATACATACATACATACATACATACATACGTGCTGATATAAACATCAAGCTGCTAAAATTAAATCAAAGAATTTGAAGATCGAGACTAAAACGATCCTGGCTTTGGTCCTAACAGTTCTTACTGACCAACAGCCCCATCACATGATGTTGATATCTGGTCTAGTGTCCCTTGATCACTTGCAATGCCAACCCTGAGCACAAGGAATGGACTCTAAATTACACAGCATAGGACATGATGAGATTGTTCAGATTTCTCCTCGCTTAGTTAGGCTTATAAAAAAAAAAGCTGAAGATTATCTCAAGATGAATACAGAGATTTGGAGAAAGTGGTAAAACAACTTGTCTACCAAAAGTGAGATATAAAGTTGAAAAGGCACTCGTGGGACAAAAGACTTAAAATTGAGCCTTAAGGCCAAAGGTAAAATTTAAGGGGCGGTCACTTCTAGGGTTTTACAGCCCTGATCTAACAGAATTTCTTTAAGGAGGAATTGAATCCAAGGCTGTGGACATTCTAGAGTGTGTAGCCCAGAGAGACTGGCTCTGTGCGCATGTAGGAGTGACAGATATCCCAACAGAGAAAGGGGGCTTGAGAGGGGCTTAGAATCAACTATGGGTGTGACCAGAAACAGTCAGTGGAGAGTCTTCTGTGTTTTTGAACAATTCTTTGAGGATGGTGGTGATATATTGCTAGTTATGGTGAGTCCAACTTTCCACAGGCAAAATACTAATTAAGAAAATAGGATCTCCCCGAGGAGCGTGTTCTATAAACACCCCACAAATGTGGTCAGGCAACAACCATTAAGAACGATGAACAAGATGTTCTTCCTAGGAGACCATCAATAGTTAGGACCTGTTTCCTACTTCTAGGTCTGACAAAATGCCCACACTGAACTGTTGATAACCGAAGGTTGCTGGACGTGTGAACCCTCCCTTAACTTCTCTTTCTGTAATGTTTCTGTTGCTTTTATCCATTTGCTCTCATTCCAACTGAATCTAGGTGCAGTATTAACTAAGTATGTCATATCTAAGTATTGGTTATCACTGCATATGGAGCCGTGTAGCTAAAGGTGTGGATTATTAGCAGGCAAGAGTAAAATGTTTGGGGCATGAAATGACAAACAGTTACTTAAAATCAAACAAGTTATAAATGTGTGGCCTTTCTGGGAATGCTGACTGTCTGTATGCAGGAGCTTCCCTGTGGTCTTGCTTTGTACATACAATATACACATGACAAATCTTCAGCATGTAATCACACTTCATGGTTCCAACAAACTTTCTGAATCATGTGGGATTGGATGCGAATGTTTTGAGTGTCATGAGATTTAGCGGTTTTATGGAATATAGAAGAGTTCTGTTCTTGAAGATAAAATTATAGTCAAATTATGGTAAATAACATTTTAAATGTTGCTATTATCATACTTCAGCATTTAAGTATAAAATTTTTGTTTCTCCTAACTATATTGCTTTATAATGTTTGAGTTTTACAAACTGTCCTTGAAATTTCTGCTTTTTCATTTAAAAATTATTGAATAAATTTTGGATTGGATTTAGTTCAGAATTTTTTATTAATCATTCCATTCGTTTACACGGCAAATGATATCGAACCTCCCAGTTACCTCTCACAAAGCCTCCATCCCACATCCACCCTCTTCCCCCTCCCCTTTGCCTACACCATTTCTGAGATGGCCCTAAACAAAAGTGTTTGTAATATTTTGTACCATGTACTTTATTGAATTGGTATTTATGGTAAATGTTGGAGTTTATGATTTATTATTATAAAAATTTATTATAATGTTTTATAAAATTTGATTATTAAAAATTATGATTTATTATTATAAAATCAAACTTTCAATAAATCCTGTCAAACAGTGGATGCCATGGATCCTTCAGTAACAAATAATTAGCCATGATTTAATTCTTTATCCCAATAGTAGTCAATATCCTTAGTTAATGGTAAAAGAATTATATTTAAATAAATTTCTTCATGGTGTATTATCAGTAGATGTTTGATTTTATGTCAATGTTATATACCTATACATCTGAGCTTGCATAGAAATTACTTAGGGAGATAGAGGTTCATATGTAGAAAGTATATGTGAAGATCCTTATAGTGAAACCTTGAAACTCAAACCTGATTAATGTTGAGGTAAACTTTCCATTTGTCATGGAACTGGGTACAACGGAACAAAGGGACATAGTACAACCAGAGAGTCACCTATAACAATGACAATCGCTGCTGCTCATTGAAGATCCTTACGTGACCAACTCCCGAACCCCTGCACATGCACTATTTCTCACTGGTCAATATGTTAAGAAAAAAAGTTTTTACCATTAAGTTATTCAAGAGCTCATGTGCTATCATATCCTTCACTTCTCCCGTTATAATATTTTTTGTAAGATATTTTAAATTTTTTAAAAATAGCCCTCAACGTGAAATAGTGTTAGGAGAATGAAATTTCAATGAATATTAAAACCACTATAACTGCACTATATTCAAATGAATATAAAAGAGATAGAAATAATGACTGAAAATATGAACATTTGTAGATTTTAATAACAAAAATACAAATTATTTAAATAATGCAAATATCCAAGTAAAAACATACTTTACTAAATACAAACATAACTACAAATTGCCTACCTGGGATAAATATAAATATATAGGTACAGAATCACAAACTAACAGGTTAGGTCTGAAGCGAGGTTGAAAAGACCCTGATCTAGCATGAGCAAGGTTCTTGAATGCAAGAAAACCACAGGAGAAACCAAAGGCGAAGGAAAACCTCAGTAAGACAAATAGAAAGTCTTAAAGGAGATACACCACTGCAAGCACAAATACAGAAAAGTCAGGACTGCCACAGGCACATCAGATGGACTCATTTTATACAAGTTAGAGTATCAACTATTAGGAAGGTACCACATTCTGAAATATACATGCCTCTCTAATATATCTTTAAGTTACATTGCAGAGTTTAAAAAAAAACACACACACACACACAAAGGAAAGGGAGAAATGGATGGATAAATCTGTCACCAAAGTAGGCAAACCTTATACCCTCCTCTGCTTCAGTAACTGACTAAACAACTATTACAGAATTCATAGACAGTATGGCCAGTCCTCTTAACACAACCGAGATTTATGGATTGTTTTCTAACATATGTAGATTATAGAAACTTATGCCTAGTAAGTATATTACAGCACAGCCTAAGCCATGAAAGGCAAAGCAGAAGAATCTGCACAACTTTGTTTCAAAGACTTATCTTAAAGCATTGACACTATGATACATACAGTGTACTTAAACACGTATGAATTAAGCCACACAGTTCTAAATATCTAATGTATAGAAGGAAGATTTACATTGAAAGTTTTCACTAGAAAGAAAACAAGAAGAGTCTCAAAAACTGTTATGCTACATCTAAAACTGTGCTTAGCCAGTTAATACTGGCTAGGGTTGTTTTATTTTTTTATATTTACACACAAAACGGGATTTTTAAATCAGTGAACTGAGTTTTCACTTTAAGAAGTGATAAAAAAAAACAAAGACACTTAACACAAAACCAGTAGCATGAAAGAAATAATAAGAGCAGAAATCAATCATGTTGAAAACAAAGGAATCAAGGGAATTTTGAGTGTATTACTTTCCGGTCGCCTAATTTCAAATGGAAAAGAAACGCATAGAAAAAGAAGGAGCAACAAATACGTAATATACTCAGCCTGGTTCTCTGAAATATTAGCTCTCACAAGGGGGTTCTATCAAACACGAGGAGGAAATAATAGTCAGCGTCTTTTAGAGAGAGAGGAATGATCTGCATTATGGCCTGGGCGTAGGGATGCAGTCAAGACAGCCAGTGGATGGATAATGCTCACACTAAAGCCAAGAGCAGAGACTGGTCAACCCAGAAGCACAGCACTGCAGCATGCTGGGTGGATTTCATGGCGGATAAATGATTGGAGAAGGTGATGGCCCATGCCCACTTGTCCATACAATGAGGCATTTAAAATACATTTTATCAGAGAATGTTTCTATTATGGATGGGGAGATTTTTGTTTAGAAAAATGGCCACCATATTTCAAGTGAAATCTTTGACAAAAGAAGTGGGAAACTTGTGGGTCCTCTCACGCTTCTTTTCCTTTTATGCAGTCTGAGGTGTGTGTGGGTGTTGCCCCTGAGGAAAGCGAGCCGGTCTCCACTCCTACATGTTTAATTTCTGTGATTGATCTGACAAATGAGATCAAGAAATACGTTTCCCTGTGACTTTCTAGGTATACACATTGGGAAAAAATGTTCCCCCCGAGTCCTTTAGATCCAAAAAAATTCCATTTCTTGGGAATATTTTCACTGGAATAAAACCGGTTACTCTCCAGGCCTAAGAATGTATCAGCTCCATGTTTTCAGCAATTCTGTTTTTTTACTGGACAAATGCGGTTTTATTTTCTTTAAATATTCTGGAACAGTGTGAGACTTTGTTTGCTATGGAGACAATCTCTCCAGCAGTGGTGTTGCTTTCATAATGCATAGCCATGGCCGCTTTCAGTACTCATCTGCCCTTGTCACATGCTCGAATCTTGGAGGAACTGCACTGAATTTCAGCAGCTGTCTGTATCGATCACGAGATCTACCTTCAGGATTTTTGTACATTTCACATTTCACAATATTCTTATATGTTTCCTTTTCATTGTCAGAGCAGGGGCTGCTGCATTCTGCTCTCTCGTCACAAATGGATTCCCATGAGGCTAACATTCTCCATGCATCTTGCCAACCGAAGTTGCTGTGTCTTGAAGTAGATAATTTGGCGACTCTTATGGCTTTATAAGACACACAGGTGTAACAGATTTGGGATGTTCAGTTATCGGAGGGTTTTGTTCTCTGACTAACAAGTAGTTTGGGTAGACCTTTTGAAAAATGTGTTTGCTTCCTAATAAGGCCAGTGTTGCTTATTCACTGTCTTGTCCCTAACGTGTGCCGGACAAGCAGATCTGTTTTCTATGTTGCAGCAGTTGCTTAGACTGCTTTCTTCCCGCGGTACTTAACACTTCTGTGATGTCTTTTGTGGGCTTTTCTCAAAATGGATGGCTGTATCTCCATCATATCGTCTACATCGCAAAGATTTGCAGTAGTCTTACTAAAATGCCAAGAGCACCAAATTCCCTGTCTCCCATTCACTTTGGTTCAAAACTCATTGTCAAATCTGAATTTGATATTTGGTGTGGTGTTTCCACCAAACCAGTTGGAATTTATGTGTTAGGTATTCCAAAAAAGCAATGTAAAAGGGGTTTTACTTTGGGAATTTAAAATGGAGTTAATACTTTTAGAAACAGTAAGCATGTTAATTTAAGTGAGAAGCATTTAGATGAATTAATATTTAATTGGTGACTGGGTTACTCTATAAATTAAGCATATCTGTTTCGAACACTACTTGGGTTATAGACATGAGATTGGATGGGTCTTTCAAGATCATCTAACCTAAAGGAGTCATATAAAAACCTGATTTGTTTAAGGATTGTTGTAATTTTTTTCATTGTGTTGTTGTGATTAAAAATCATGAGCAAAATCAGCTTAGGGAGGTATAGGGCTTTTAGGCTTTAGTTTATCATCTAGCAAAGTAGTGCTGGAGCTCAAAGTAGGGGCTTGGATGCAGGAACTGAAGCAGAGACAGTGGAAGAAACTGCTTCCTGGCTGGCTTCCTGGGTTTTGTCCAGCTACCTTCCTTGTACAACCCAGGCCCATGGATACACCTGTCTACTGCAGGCTGGGCATTTTTATGTCAATTAGCAATTAAGAAAATACTCCTCCACTGCTGGTGGGATTGCAAACTGGAACTCAATATGGAGGTTCCTAAGAAAATTGGAAATAGATCTACCTGAAGACCCAGGATTACCACTCTTGGGAATATACCCCAAAGATGCCCTACCATACTACTGTGTTCATAGTGGCTTCATTTTTTATAGCCAGAAGCTGGAAATGACCCAGATGTCCCACGACAGAAGAACAGATACAGAAAATGTGGTTCATTTACACAACGGAATACTACTTAGCTATTAAGAACGAGGGCATCCTGAGTTTTGCAGGCAAATGGATGGAACTAGAAAATATCATCCTGCGTGAGGTAACTCAGACCCAAAAGAACATGCATGGTATGTACTCACTGATAAGTGGATATTAGCGTAAAAAAAAAAGTATGGAATACCAAAGATACAGTACACAGAACTCAAAAAGGTCGACAACATGAAGGGCGCAAGTGAGGACTCCTTAGTCCCACAGTCCCAGTTGGGAGGGAGAAGAAAGCACTCACAAGTGGGGAGGGAGGGAGGGATCTTGGAGGGAAAGTGGATGGAAGGGTAGGGAAAGGGGAACCTGATCTGGTTTTAGGTGAGGGAAAAGGGCTGAATCCCTGAGGGTCAGCAGAAAGAATGGAAATAGGCAACCTAGGGGCAGGGCAGTAGGAGGTTTGGGGGACCCTCCAGAATGCACCAGAGGGCTGGGAGATAAGAGACTCTCAGGATTCAAAGGGAGGGACCTTAGATGAAATGCCCAACAGTAGGGAGAGGGAATTTATAGAGCCCACCTCAAGCAGGAAGACAGGGCATCAACTGAGGGAGGGGGCTGCCATCCCACAGTCAAGATTCTCATAATTGTTCCTGTCTGAAAGAAATACAGGGATGGAAATGGAGAGGAGTCTGAGGGAAAAGAAGTCTCAGTGACAGGCCTAAAGCGGGATCCAGGTCAAGGGGAGGTCTCAAGGCCTGACACTGTTACTGAGGCTATAGAGGGGTCACAAAAGGGACCTATCATGACAGCATTCCGGAAGACCCAACAAGCAGCAGATATTTGCACCCAACCAATGGACAGAGCAGTTGGCACCTGTTGTTGAATTAGAGAAGGCTGAAAGAAGCTGAGGGCCACCCAGTAGGAGGACCAGCAGTCTCAATTAATCTGGACCCCCAAGATCTCTCAAACACTGGACTACCAAACAGGCAGCACACGCCAGCTGATATGAGGCCCCCAACACACATACAGCAGAGGACTGTGGGGTCCGTGTTCAATCAGAGAAGATGCACCTAACCCTCAAGGGACTGGAGGCCCCAGGGAGTTTAGAGGTCTGGTTGTGTTTGTGGTGTGTGGTGGGGACATCCTTGTGAGTGGAGAGGAGGTATGGGTTGTGGAACAGTTGGAGGGTGGACTGGGGGAGGGAATAAAATCTGGAGAGTGAGTAAATAAATAAAGAAATAGAAAAGAAAAAAGAAAATGTTTCACAGATAACGCCAGAGGTCAATTTGATGGGGGCAATTCTTCAAGTAAAGGTCTTTTTTTCAAAGTGTGTCGTTGACAACTTAAACTATGTGTGGGAGAGGAAAATATCAAATAAAAGAAATGCAATCTTCAACGGTTTATAAAAATTCTGTGACGCGTTTTTTACCCCTACTTACATGTGACTAATAAGAATTTTCCCTAAGTAATTGTCTGAAGAGAATAAATAAATAAATAAATAAATAAGTAAATAAGTAAATAAATAAATAAAAGTTCTAGCATAACATCTGAAGCTCATTAACCCCCAGCATGCACCAATCTGAAAGGCGGTTTAGTTCCTCAACGTGCCTATTTGAAATGCAGTAGGTTCACTGCTGACAACCTGGCGGGTTTGCCCTTTTGAAAGGGGACAAAGACCACTTATGGTCATATGGTAATTGGTAATAATTATCATGCACAATAGAGAAAGCTCACCTTCCCATAAGAACTTTGTTCCTACAAATTCAAAATAGGCCCTGCATCATAGGATGATGTAATCCTGGAATCCATATGGTTGGTTTATGGTGGGCCATAGTCACACACTTGTGAGCCACAAGCATACTGTGGTCTGTGTAAGGAAAGGCACGAGTGTGGGAACTGGTGGTCACAATGAATGGTTCGCTGGCTGTTGGCACCTCTGTGGAAGAAGAGCATGGCCTCCCATCCCCCGCTTCCCATCCCCCGCTTTAGAAAGTTACTGGGAGGCAAGTAGGAAAAATACTACTTCTTGTTGCTGAGTATTACTATATATTAGTTTGCTTATGAGGCTTGGAAAAGAATCATAGAATAAGTGGTTTGACAACTATTCTCTTGCAGTTTTGAAGGTCAGAAATGAGTAACGAGTCCTATGACGGTAAAACCAGGAAGTGAGAAGAATTGGTTCTCCTGTGGCCCTGGCCAGCGCTGCCCCCTCCCCCACACCACACATTTCACCATCCTTTCCTTTCCATTGTCCTGTGGCCCTTCTCACTGCTACCCGATCTCAGTGCTTCTCTCTGGTGAGAACACTTGTGACACACAGAAAATTCACCCAAGGAGTAATGTCTCCATCTGAACATCCTCACCTTCATGGTGTCTTCAGAGATTCCTTTGTGCTTAAGATCATCTTCACAAGTTTTAGTAATTAAGGTGTAGTTGTTTGTTAGGATCAATATTCAGGCCATAACAGATAGTACTAATTTTAATGAGATATTATGATTTAACTAGAACCCATCCATCTGAGTAAGAACAGGCAGGATTTTCAATACTGGTTTTGGGGGGGGGCGTATTTATTTAACCCTAATCAGTTAAAATAAATCCTTTTAACAGAGTGGATGGTCCTTTTATAGCAATATTTTTTTTGTAGCAGGGTAAAACAATTGTCATATATTAAAAGAATGTTTGAAACTCTTCTTTTTAACAGTTAGCAGGATTTAGTTTTTTTAAAGAGGAGGACGCATGCCAAAGATTGAGGAAGGCAAACTGTGTGTGGGAGCCCTCAGGACAAAGCACTCACTCTCGTTTTCCTGTATGATATTTGCTTGAATGGTTCAAGGCAGCCCAAGGGGAATATTCATTTCCAAAAATCCAATTCAGGTATACAGTTTACTTCATATCAAACTTTCATATTAATCTTCACATTGTACATTCCTCACAGTGTTTGCTTGTATAAATACAATTCAATTATATTTTCTTGAGTTGAATAAACACTGGAATATGGATTCATATGTGTGTGTGTGTGTGTGTGTGTGTGTGTGTGTGCTCTGTATATGTTAGCGTACCTAAGTGTATATGGTTTAAAGGGACACAAACTCAATAAGAATCTGTTAAGAGTGTAGGAGAATAGGAAGCGGCAAGCTGGAAGCGTGAGGAAAAAGGAAGTGGTAGCGGAGAGCGTGCCCACTGTAGACCCTGGGGAGATAAAGTCACCGGAAAATCGCCTGACGAACATGGAATGTCCAATTTGTGAGTGTATACAGATACATTTATATCATATCATATCATATCGTATCGTATCGTATCATACCATACCGCACTGAACCGCACCACACCACACCACACCACACCACACCACACCATACCATACCATACCATGTCATATCATACCATACCATGTCATATCATACCATACCATGTCATACCATATCATATCATATCATATCATATCATATCATATCATATCATATCATATCATATGATAATATTCCCTATGTACTAGTTAATTACCAAACTTCTTCGGCACTTAGTTGTAAACACACTACTTTGTGGCTCCACCCCTTTACTTATGTAGAAAATATGTTTTTCCCCCACAAACATATATTTTACAAATGTTGAAACCATTCCATGCAGTCTAATAAAACTGCCTGTCTCAAAGCCCAGAGAAATTTGGTGACATAATCGCTTAGGGCTTAGCACTGACAATAAAGGAAGCCCTTCTTATGGCAATATGGCTTATATATGCATGGGTACGTCTTCCCTAAAAGGCTTAGGTTCTCTCCACCGCTCTCTTCCTCTCCCTCCCCTTCTACCTCTCTCCCTTCTCTTATCCTTTATAGGTATCCTTCCTCATGTTATATAGATACAGCCTTGTGTTTGCCATGTGCTTCCACACAACCAGAAAAAAGAATAAACTTTATTTTTAAAATTCATGGGTTTAGAATCACATTGTTCTCATTCATAGTTGCCTTTGGATTATCTGTATATTTACTATAGGAAGGATTTTCTCAAATCTGACATGTACTGTAAATATTCTTGATATTTTAATTAAGGTTCTGACTGTTAAACTTTCAGATGATAAGAGTTGAATATATGTGTGCCTGTATTTGGTAATATTTAACTACCAGGCTACAAGAGTGCACGTGACGCGTACATCCTGTCCATATCCTAAAACACTGGCTTCATTCTAGTTCATGACATCATAAAACTGTAATGGCGTGCTAGTAAAAGACATAGAGAACTACAGAAACGGTACAAAAATGTAATGATCTTATTTTCCTTACTAAACTCTCCATTACATATTAATTTGTGTGTGTGTATATATACTTTTTATTGTTCTGGAAAGCATGTAATAATGTGTTTGGTCAAACGATCCCCTCATCCCTCTCATCATAATACTTAGAGTTTGACTGGCTTGATCAAGTTCAGGTCTTAGGCATGTAGTCATGGCTGCTTTAAGGTCACAAGTACAGTAGGGATAACATATCCAGTAAATACCATTTTGTTGCAAATTGTAACTACCTCTGGCTTTGATAATCTTTCTTCCTTCTCTTCTATAATGATACTGAGCCTAGGGAACATAGATATCTAATTTAGAGCTACCATTTCAGTCTCATATTCTTTGCACACTGAGCAGTTGCGAGTCTATAATGATGACTATCTACTGCAATAATTAATCATCATCGTCATCATCGTCATCATCATCATCTCTAATGAGAACAGGGAGGTGCACTATTCCATGGGTATAAAGATAAGAACTAAGGGGTGAAATTTATTATTATGTACATTTAGCAGAATAATAGTATTTGTTTCTCCACTGGGACTGATGATCTAGCCAGCCAAAAGCTTATGGTTATAGTACCAGACTTGAGTTCCATCTTATGAGTCAGGATTTAATTCAACCAGAAATTAATCATTTTTAACTGTTCTTAATTAAATGGTTTGCGTTGTTCATTTGTGTTGAACTTTATCTCTAGGATAAAGTCCACTTGATCATGGTGGATGTTCTTGAATCCCATTTGGAAGAATCTTTTTTTTTTGTATTATTTTATTTTTATTGGATATATTCTTTATTTACCTTTCAAACATTATGCCCTTTCCCGGCTTCCTCCCCTCCCAGAAAACCCCTACCCCATCCTCTGTCCTCCTGCATCTATGAAGGTGTTCCTCCACCCACCCCAATCCTACCTCCCCACCCTCGATTCCCCTATGTGGGGGCATCTATTGAGCCTTCATAGGACCAAGGACCTCCTCCTCTCATTGATACAAATGCAGCTGCTACAAATGCAGCTGGAGCCATGTGTACCCCTTGGTTTATGGCTTAGTCCCCAGAAGCTCTGGGAATTCTGGTTGGTTGATATTGCTGCTCTTCCTATGAGGTTGCAAGCCCCTTCAGCTCCTTTAGTCCTTTCTCTTTAGTACTCCTCCAATGGGTGCCCCACACTCAATCCAATGGTTGGCTGTGAGCATCTGCCTCTGTATTTGTAAGGCTCTGGCAGAGCCTCTCTCAGGAGATGGTGGATGTTCTTGAATCCCATTCGGAAGAATCTTATTAAGAAGCTTTCTATCTGTGTTCATCAGGCCTATTTGCTCTTTTGGTTGGGTATTTTCTGGTTTTATATCTGCTTAATAAAAAGAAATTTGAAAGTGTTCCTTATTTTTCTCTTCTACAGAGTAATTTGAGAATATTGATGACAGTTCTTTAAAAGTTTGGTAGAATTTGTCAACAAATTCCTACTACTTCTATTCCATTGGTTGCTATAAATTGGTTTAATTTATTTACTTAGCCTTGGTTTACCTTTGTTGGAGCCATATGCAATTTTGTTTTAGATTTTCCAGCTTAGTGGAATATACATTTTAAAAGTATAACCTTAAGATTATCAAATTTCCTAAGTATTTGTTGTGTCTCCCTTTCCCTTTATACTTTTTATAAATTTGGTTATTTTTTTGTCTCCCTGTTTTGGTTATTTTGGCTAAAGGTTTGTCAATCTTTTTAATTAAAAGATAATCATAATCAATGCTTCATTCCAGTGATTCTTTGTCTTTTTCATTTTTAATTTGATTATTTCTTTATGCCATCTCTTCTGGGGTGTTGTTCGTTCTTGTTTTCCAAAGTACTGAGATGATTAATATTTAATGATTAATTAATATAATCATTAATTGTTAATATGAGACCTCTCAAATTCTTTGATATGGCCACCTAATACTCTAAACTTTCTTTTGAAACTGCCTTCATTTTATCCCACAGATTTTGTGTGTTTTGTTTCCATTTTTATTCAAGGACTTTTAAAATTTTCTCTCGGTTTCTTCACTGACCCAGTTATCCTTCAATAGTGTGGTGCTTGGTCTCTGTGAGCTTGTGTACGTTTCATGGTTTCTATTGTTGTCAAAATCCAGCTTTATTCCACTCTGGGAAAATACAGTACATAATGTTATTTCAACTTTTTCTGTAATTGATGAGACTTTGTGTCTTAATATGTGATTGATTTTGGAGTGTGTTTGTGGTCTGTCATGAAGAGTAAATAGCCATTAGTATTTAGGAGGAATTTTCTTTAGATGCCTGCTAAGCCCATTGATTTATGATCTTCTTTAACCTCAATATTTCTCTAGTTAGTTTTTATTTAGAATGACTCTATTGGTGAGAGTGGGAAATGGAAGTTACCTGGTATTACAATATTAAGGTTAGTCTGTGGTTTTTAGATATAATGATATTTGAAAAAAAATGGTTCTTCCATGTTTGTTTTGTATACGTTTAGGATTATAGTATCATCTTAATGAAAAATCATCTGATGAACATTAATTATTCTTCTCCCTCTCTTTTAATGAATTAAGACTTGAAGTTTTTTTTTGTCAGATATTAGAATCGCTATGCCTGATTGTTTCTTAGTCTCATTTTCTTGGAATGTATTTTTCTATCTTTGACAGGATTACTATTGCTGTGCTAAATCACAAGATCAAATAAATTTTGAAGAGGAAATAAATATATGTGTGCCTGTATTTGGTAATACAGATATATAATAAGGTAATAAGATTACATTACATGTAGTAAGAATACATCCTCAACACTGTTTCTCAAGCAGAGCGAGAAACTGGAGTCAGAAGATGTTGCAGAGGATATGGAGGAGTGCTAATTACTGGCTTGCTCCTCATGGCTTACTAATTCTTTCTTATAAAAAACAGAACCACAAGCTCAGAAGGGTACCACCATCAATGGGCTGGGTCCACTCACATCAGTCACTAAATAAGAAGATACCCTATATATCTGCCTACAGCCCAGTATTTTTGTATTCTTCAGACAGGGCTTTTCTGTGTATCTCTGGCTGTCTTGGACTTGCTTTGTAGACCTGGATGGCCTCCCTAGAGCTTAGATTAAACCTGTGCCACAGTACTGCCCTGCATATAGCCTAATTCTATGAAGGCATTTTCTCAATTGAAGTTCTCTTCTATCAGGTGACTATATCTCCAGTCAGCTTGACACAAAGACTGGAGGCAAAAAATTATCCTTTTTACTCAACAGTGGTATCTATTGTTGATGGTTAAGCTTTATTTCTTGGAGACAGCAGAAGGATTGATCCTATTTTTTTGATACAATACAAAAAAGTCTGTGCCTTTTTGTTGGGGAATTGAAACCATTACTGCTCAGAGCTAATATTAAATAATGCTCATTAATATCTGTCATTTCGAAGTTTTGTGGTCTTTTCTCAGACATCAGTGTCCTGGAATCATCTATTCCTTGTGACCATGTGACGTCTTGAGTCTGTTTTTTCTTCTCTTTAGATCAAAGTATTTCTTCTAGTATCCTCTGTAGTGTTATCTTAGTGGTTAGAAATTCCATGTCAGGGTCATTGTTCACATGAATTTACAGGGTTGTGAATGCATGTGTAAGAACCATAGGAGATCAGACCAGCAAAATATGGGCATCAGGTGAAAGATGGCATTATGCAGTCCCATTCCTTAGTTGAACACCTACTGGCAAGCGATGAAGGAGCAAGATATGGCTCTTGAGGGGCTGCTCATGCTCCAGAATAGTTAGTTCTACATTCGTGCACACATGGATAAATGAACTCAGTGCAAGTTAAAGAAATGCATTTAGTTCTGAGAAAAAGTGGTGGGGGGAAATCAAGACAAAATAGGGAGAAGGTAATGGGGGTAGATTTGAGCAAAACATTATATGTATGTATGGAATTCTCAAATGATAAAAAATTAAATTTTTCATTAACCATTTTTATCATGAAGTTTTCATTTTCCCTTCAATTTCGGTATATAGTTTTATTGTATATAATAGTCTTGTTTGATGATTTTGGTCTTTCAGAATTTGGGATACATACTTCCCTGCTCTTCTGGCTTTGCTATTTTATTCATTTCTTTGGTCCCTGGACCTCCCTAGGAAGGTGTAAGAAAGGGAAGGCCATGCTAGGTGGAATTCTGGTGCATGAGGTTTCCAGGCTACATTCATGAGTCTCATCTAGGGAAACCAGGGTCCTGCTTTCACTTTAGTAGGTTGTGTGTGAGCTGGGCTACTGGAGCAGAGTCCATGGGAACTAGAAGTGAAATGATTGCCCGGTATTAGTGGTTCCTGGGAGGCCAAGATGGCCTTAAACAGAGGAACACAGCATTCTCGTCAAATGCAAAAGGTCTTCACAAAATGTACGTGGGCCTAGGCTGGGAAGCTCGGGCTTTTTACTTGTTGCAAGAGAGCATGTGCTGAGCAGAAACGCCTATTACTCAAAACTGAACTATTAAAGGAAAAGAGGAAAACCAGTGACTGCTTTGAACAATCATATCTCAATAGGTAATCAATTTTTTACTTGTTCCTCTTTTTCAAGAATTTTGATCTTAATGAAACACTATAGCTATCTTCTGATGAAGTAAGCTGTATTTCATTTAAAAAATAATGTCATTATCATAGTCAAAACTAATCCCTTGGAGTAAAAAGTACTCAACAAACAAAATAATATTTTCTGCTAGAACTTCTTTCACCAAATTCTGACTCATTTGTATCATTGTACTGTGCCAAAGAATGTCTCCAAAATTATCTTATATGAACATCTGGGTATGTTTCAAAAAGTTAAGTTTTGGAATTTCTGAAATAATAGAAACTCAATATCATGATTTTCTAAGTGAAACTCATGGCTGATCTCTGTCATTCAGAATGAAAACTTTCCTGTCTTTTGTTTAAAGGAAGATCTATGAGCTAAGACTTGTTTCCTACAAGAGTAAGGTTTATCTCTGTCAAGATCCTCAAAACATTTTGTTCTCTGGATCCATCATTCAGGAGCCCAAAGAGCTTTTGATTATGTATATTGTTTTGATTTACCACTTTGGAAATGAAAACTACGAAAAAAATTAATGCAGCAATTCGTTAAAAATTACACTGATGTGTAACAAATACTTATGAAAATAACCATTTTAAACAATAAAAATTGATGGTATTTTTGTACTTTTCTCGTCTGCCTATTAAGTAGTTTAATTTCTAAGATGAAGTGGTTTCTTTTATCTGTTTTCATAAAATATTATCATTTTAAGTCACTTTGGGCATAGCAATGAGAAAACATGATCTCACCTATATGTTGTATCTATACATACCTCGAAACAGGAGGATAATCTTCACAGATATCTCAGACAACTGTTTCTGATAACACTTTCTTTGCTATTGTACTGAAATTTGGAAAACTGAACCTTCTTGAACTGTTTTCATTTGCATTATGAAGTCATGTTTATGAACTTCCCATACACGGTTAAATGAAACTCCACTGGTCATTCCATTCCTGGGTCATTTTGAAAATGATGACATTATGGAGACAATCCCATATTTAATTGTTCTTTAAGTCTTGCAGTGAAATTCAAAATCTCGAGAATTACAAGTTCATGCTCTGACACGAAGCTCCCGAAACAGTGACATATGTACATTAATGCAACATATAAAAATGTGTTTGTCAGTGTATACCTAACTTGTTACAAAATGACTTAGCTTTTGAAAAACTTATAACACATTTGTAAGCCTTTCTAAATTCTAAATGGTATTTGAAACCTTTAACTTGTCTCAGACACAAGATATATCATTGTTTCTTTGAAAGGCCAGGTCCATTTTTGTAATGTTTTAAGAAAATGTACTTTAAATAGTTAAGCATGAATAACCAAAGTTTTTTTTCTTAAGTAAAAATGATTTTTTAAAGTAAAACTGATATTTCCTAGCAATGTGGCTAGTTCAATTCATGAATCCAAATATCCAAAAATCTCTTTTCCGTGAGACAGCAGAAGTTTGTTCTATCTTATTTTATCACAAATGATATCAAAGAGATATGTGCCCATATCTTTAAGTTTAATGCAGTTAACATTTACTGCAATGCCAAGGAAATTCTTACGGGGCATTGGACAGGTTGGGGCAATGATGTAATGAGAGCAGTGGGTGTCAATAGCATCCCTTGCTGGCCCACGCTGCACACTCTGCAGCCTCAACCTGCAATGCTTGAGAAAGACCAGATGACTTAATACTATTTCAAAATACTTAGACTCCTCACCTGCCCTCCCTACTCAAGAAGAAAGGAAAGAAGAAGCAGGAATTGTAAAGCTAAATAAAGTTTTAAAAAGCAAAACCCCAGAATTTCAAAATATGTTTACAGAATATAACATGTATATTAAATGTAAATTTTTAGAAAAAAAAATCTAAAACAAGAGGCTGACATAAAATAGAGAGTCCAAAGCAAGAATATTTGAGATGCAATTTGGGAACATGGTTGTCATGTTGCCATATGTCTCAAAGCTGCACAGGACGAGGTCAGAGTATGGTTTACTGGTTGCACAGATGATGACCCAAGGGCATTTGTTTAGGCTATGGTATTTTAATAAATACAGACATGAAGTTTAAAGACTGCGTACTATTTATTTAATCAAATGTTTACATTTTATTTATCAGATTTCTGAGCCAACATTCAGTTGTGGGTGTTGGCGGTTACAGCATAAACTATATTTAGAGCAAATGATGATACAGAAAAACAAAATAAAAGATGTGGTGGACATTTCCTGGCATATGGAGCCATTTTAATGTCAAACCACTATGTAAGGGTGGCCAGGCCATTGCACTACAAATCTAAAGCTGTGAGCAAGCTAAGAAAATTTGCAAGGAGTACATTCTTTTTAGTTGTGTGGGTTCCTTTCTCCACTGGGCATTAAAATCCAAGTAAAATGTGCATTCAAATCACACCTGTTTCAGTTTCTCAAAAAGTGCAATTTCAGCTAATTTAACAATTCATTCCTCTTAGGGATACATTTTACTGGGAGATTTAAGCTAGTGAGATCAGGCCAGGTAAATCATGCAGTTAACTGATTTTTGATAATAGAAAAATTTGGCTGGTTGGAAATGCTTAAAGACTGTGGAGGTGCAGAATGCAGGGGTCACCAGGATGAATTCTGCCTCTATAAGCAGGAGGCAAAGGCCCTGGCCGCATGTCACTACCTTCAGGTGTCACTATCTCACACCCCCTTCTTGGTCTGTTTCTTAATAACAAAAATTAGAAAGTCTTCGGGAATAATAAATCCAGTGTCACACCAGAACATGATGCAGACAGCTTGTTGAATCAATCAACTTTTATATTCCTTCTGTCAGATTCCAGCCGTCAGTTAAAAGTTTTAGGAAAAAAAATGTTATTTATTTGAGAAGCTGGGTAGGAGTGTGGTCTTTCCTGGTTATACTGGTCAGACTTTAAGCTTCAGAACAGCTTAATTATATTTCCTCTGTGAGGTGTGGAGATGCATAATGATGCAAGGTTTGGGGAGTGAAACATTGTCACCTTTGACACACCCGCTAAATGTGATTTTGGTCCTCCCAGTAGATAGTTTAGAGGCTATCAGCTGCTGCTGATCACTGCGTAAAGTTATTCACCATCAAATACAAATAATAAGGAAGATGGCTGTCTCTGTGGCCCCTCATACCGGCTGCCTCTTCCTCAAAGCAGGTACCAGCCATGAAATTCATTAAGCTGAACAATGGTGCCAGGTTGGGGTCCATCCCAGGCTTTTCGTATCATGGAATGGTTTCTTCGTTGTGCAGAGTGGGGAGAAAGCCCAGCACGTATGAAGTGTGAGACTCCAGGGAGCGCCACATCCCTGTGGCACAGAAGCCCGTGCTAATCTCACTCGTAACATTTGAGAACCAGCTATCAGGAAAGGGCTCCGAAACCCACAGCATGGACGGTTCAGATTCCTTGTTACCATTTAATAGGGTGTATTTCTTTGAGGGAAGGGTATAATTTTAAGTTTTTTTTGTTCCAATTTTAATTAATAACAAAATAAAATATTTGCTACGGGAAACACATTTGAGATCTATAGCTATAGTTTTTGAAACATTTAACTGCAGTAAGCTTTTGACTTGTTCTTTTTGCCAAACATTAAACTCCAAGATTCTTAATAATTTACACACATGCTTCTTGTATGGAAATCGCTATCAAGTCAATCTTCACAAGGGTCTTTTGGTTGAAATGTGCTTGTTGGCACTCTGTCTGAAATAATTGAGTATTCCCTGTTCTTTTTGTTCTCCTGAGGCATATATAGGATTATTATTATTATTATTATTATTACTACTACTACTACTACTACTACTACTACTACTACTACTACAATTATTTAGTGATACTGAACTTTTACCCAAGATTTCACCTCTCTGGATACCATGGCTTTCTGTAGAAACTAGATAAAGCCATTGATAAAGATAATGTGCTCTCCACTCTCAACACCCTGTGCCCCCTTGGTAGCTTGCTTTTCTGCTTCCTCAGACAGAAGGGCTTCTTATCTCTGAGTCTTCAGGATAAACATCCTTTTCTGGTCCATGTCATTATATATATATATATATATATATATATATATATATATATATACATACACACACACACATATATATATATATATACACATATATATATATACACACACACACATACACACACATATGGCAAAGATACACTTTTCTCCCACTTAATACTTCCTTCCATACATATCTCTATGTGGCTTATGCTATTCTTATTTTTCATGTATGCCTGATCAGAAAATTTGATCTGCCACAGAATTTTCTTCACTATATACTGTGTTGCTTTGGTAATGATGTCCCCTAGGCCCATGCAGCGTATTTCTTTTATTCTGGACTTTGCAGGGAAATTCAATCCCTAGAATAAGGATGGTGGCCTGTGCTCACTCACTGTCACCCCTGAATTGCTGTGGCATGTTTCTGAGGTTCAGAGACGTGCAACAAAATCTCTGCAGATCCCCTAAGCATAAACCTCAGAGTGTGTTGAGGCAGACCCACTGGACTCTGAGGTCCCCCAGGGGCGGTGGTTACAGATAGACAGGGGCTCGAGGGAGTCTGAGCAGAGGAGTAGGAGGAACTCTGGTGCCCTCAGGACCGAGGAGAGAAGCAGGGCAAGGTGACATGTTGCTATGTAGAGAGCATTGGGAGTCTCATTCCATTTTATATGGCTTCATGTTTGGCGTTTTATGCATTTGTCTCTTACAAAATAAACCTCATGTGGCTCAGTTTCCCTGTCTTTATCTTGTCAGAAGCTGTTCTGAGAGGTAGCAGTTACTAGCCCTCATTTCTTAGTTCATATCGGCACCCACCCTCCTTATATCACTGCTCACCCCAATCCCTTGCTCTCGTATTAGAGAGAATGACGTGACGACAGATGATTTTGTCCGCATATTTGGCCTGACCCTTATACGGGAGAATCCCTTTCTGCCCGCGCATGCCCTGTGGGACCTCAGCTTCCTCTCATTCACCCCCTTCTCTCTGCTCTTTCCTTTCCTGTGTTTGTTTTTAAATTTATTTATTGCTTTCTTTCTCTCTCCTACCCTCTCCCTTTCCCCCCTCTTTTTTCCTTCCCACATCTTGCTGCTTTTTTTGCTAGAATATTATTGCACGGAACAGGCTACCTTTGCACTTCCTCCGTCTCCTGAATGTGTTGGGACATGAGTCTTCACCTTGAGGATTTCAGGGTAATGTTCCGTTTTCTCTCCGTGTAAGGAATGATTCCCTCCTTACTGGGCTAACATTTCCAAGAATGCTTTCATCCTCTTGTTTGCCAAACCGCTGGTCAGTTTCTTGCCCTTGTCTGGTACACCCCTTCAGACGACAGTGGCAGCTTTCTGCTTAGTGGTTTGCTGGTCTCAGTATACACCCGCCTTTCCCTTTGTTTAGGTCAGTTGCAGCCTTAACAAATGCAAACTTTAGATTTTATTTTATTTTTTTTTTAAAAAAGGTTTTATTTTACATTTTCTGGGCCAAAGTAACCTTCCAATGCTGTTAAAAATTCAAGGTCTGTAAGAAATTCTCTTCTTTTAGTGAGTCCCCAATTAAACATCTCTTACAAGCTTTTCGATACCAAACCTCTTCACCAAACCTTTCGTCTTACTCTACATAGTGTTCTTTCTTCCTTTCTTGAAGGTTCAAACCACGAGACCTCCCCCTTTAGAGTTATCTGCTCAAAATAAAAAGAAATCTTGCCAAATAGGGATTTGGAAGACAGCACAGCAGTTAGGAATGCTTGCTGCCTTTTCCAGAGGATGCCGGTTCAGTTCCCAGCTCAGGGAGCTCATAACTTCCTGCGGCTCTAATCTGAAGAGATCTGACACCTTTTTTTCTGGCTTCTGCAGCTCCACCCGCAACTCACATGAACATACATAAGCACAGACAGAAATGCATGCATGCACATGAGACTAAAACTGGACCTTAAAAGACGGCCTGGTCTCTTCCACACACCCCCTTTCCTTGTATCGAAGACTCTTCTAGTGAAGGCTGACATTTGCACCAGGGCTCCTTGTGATCCGATTTTATTCTGCATCCTTTTTTTTTTCTGATTTTCTTTTTTTTTTTTTAGTTATTTTTATTTTCTATATTCTATGTTTACATTTCAAAGGCTTTCCCCTTTCCCAGTTCCCACCCACCATAGTTCCCATAGTTCTTCTCCCCCCCAACTATTCCCCAATCATTCCCCCTCCCCCCTCGGTTTCTTTACTAAACTGGATGCAATCTTTACATGCCCAGGGTCCTCTCCTTTCTTCTTCTTGGGAATCATTTGACTTGCTATTTGTGTCTTGAGTATTTAGTGCTTCTGGGCTCATTAATATCCACTTATCAGTGATTGCATTTCATGTGCATTCTTTTGTGATTGGGTTAGCTCACTCAGGATGATATTTTCCAGGTCTAACCATTTACCTACAAATTGCATGAATTCATTATTTTTAATTGCTGAGTAGTATTCCATTGTATAAATATACCACATTTTCTGTATCCATTCCTCCTTTGAGGGATATTTGGGCTCCTTCCAATTTCTGGCTATTATAAACAAGGCTGCTCTGGGTATATGCCCAGGAGTGGTATGCCAGGGTCCTCTGGAAGTGACATGCCCAATTTTCTGAGGAACCGCCAAATTGATTTCCAGAGTGGTTTTACCATTTTGCAATCCCACCAACAGTGGAGGAGTGTTCCTCTTTCTCCACATCCTCGCCAGCACTTGTTGTCTCTTGAGTTTTTAATCTTAGCCATTCTGACTGGTGTGAGGTGGAATCTCAGGGTTGTTTTGATTTGCATTTCCCTGATGACTAATGATGTTGAACATCTCTTAAGGTGTTTCTCGGCCATCCGAATTTCTTCTGGTGAAAATTCTTTGTTTAGCTCTGTGCCCCATTTTTTGATAGGGTTATTTGTTTCTTTGCGGTCTAACTTCTTGAGTTCTTTGTATATATTGGATATTAGCCCTCTGTCGGATGTGGGGTTGGTAAAGATCTTTTCCCACTTTGTTGGTTGCCGTTTTGTCCTTCGGGCAGTGTCCTTTGCTTTGCAGAAACTTTGTAATTTTATGAGGTCCCATTTGTCGATTCTTGATCTTAGTGCGTACGCTATTGGTGTTCTGTTCAGGAACTTTTCCCCTGTGCCCAAGTCCTCCAGGGTCTTCCCAAGTTTCTTTTCTAATAGTTTCAGTGTGTCTGGTTTTATGTGGAGGTCCTTGATCCACTTGTAACTTCTCCTTTGTTCTTGCAGAAAGAATTCCTCCTCTGTTAGGTTTTCCTCCTCAGTGGGTAAGAGTGCTCAGGTGTCCCCACCAAAAAGGTCCCCCTGTTCTACTTCTGCATACTGATTGACCACTTCCTGACAGGGTGTATTTTTTTTTTTTGAAGAATAATCTATATCAAATTTGTGTACTTAATTTCTCTTCAGCTCACTGAAATATGCTTTCTCTATTTATCACCCAGATGAATTGGATAAACTAGATGAACTGGATGCACTGTTAATTAGCCCTAACTTCATTTGTTTACCTGTAGTACTTGGCATATGTGACTACATTTTATTTTAAATGTGAAGCAATGTTCAGAACATTACTTCATGTTACTTTGTTTATATTGCCAATCCTAAGCCATCTGCTTATAACCCTTATATCTTCCATTTGATGTTTTAATAACTCCATAGAAAATTGTTTCCTCAAGTACTGCAACAATTCCCATATCTGGATTTTAAGACGTATGTCAGTATCTTCTTCCATGATCATTTAAGTAATACAGGCATCTTGGCTCCATATTTCCAAGGTAGAAGTCACCACTTACCCAGCCACAGCCTGGAAACCTAGAACTTACAATTCCTTTTCCTCTTTGACTCTTAAAGCCAACAAATAACCAAGGCTTCACTGAATTCTATTATTATTATTATTATTATTATTATTATTATTACTATTACTACTACTACTACTACTACTACTACTACTACTACCACCACCACCACCAGACTTCTCTTTCTGCTTGCAGTTGCCACTGTATTTCTTGAAATGCTCATCACCGGAAGCCTGAAGCTATGAGGATTCCTCCTTCATTCAACCCCAAGCCTATACATATCAAAATTCAATTGCACTTTACTGCCGACGACGTTCCCTTAAAAGGAGTCAAAACTAGTGGAACCACCGCTGTCTCAAAGCTCACTCGCTCCTCTCTTCATTTAAGACAGTGCTCAGGCTCCTCGGCTTCCCACTGTGTCTGTATGCACAGCATTCATCTTTGCTGGAATCCGCCATATTTTGGGCTTTTCTGTTCCCTCTTTTGGAAAATACTATCCGAAAATTTCTTATGCATCTTAAAAACATGGGTAGCTCCTACCAGCATTCCATTTAAAAGAAAATCAAAATTTACACCAAAGCTCTCTTGGAGAAACACTCTCTGGTCCTCTGTGTATAGCTTTTGAACTGTTCTCCCTACAATCATTCACCGAATTTGTTTCTTCCCTTTGTTTTTTTTTGTTGTTGTTGTTGTTTTTGTTTTTTTTTTGTTGTTGTTGTTTTTTTTGTCCATCCGGAGTGTAAGCAGTATGCCATCTGAAACAAGGTCATAGCAACATCATATTCAAGCTTTAACATGTTAGTCGGCCAAGTCATTGAACACACACATTCTCCACTGGACTGCTGCTTCCCCCCCACACACACACACACTAATGAAGCAGAATACCTGACATAATTTAAAGGAGGGGAAGTTTATTGATCTGATAGGTTTATAGCAGAGCGACTTATTCCATAAGATGGAGCAGAGAAAAGCAATATGACTGCTCTGCTTGCTCCCATTTATTTAATCTGCACCAAGCCCATACGATGGTGCCACGCACATTCAGTAATTCTCCAGGAACGTATACATAGACATCCCCAGAACCACATCTTACCATGTAACTCCAGGTAATTCTAAATCTTACCAAGTTGACAACGACAAGCACAATGACTAAAACACTCAGATACATATGTATACATGTATGTGTAACTCTATCTACTTAGATGTAAATGTGTAGATATTTTTGAAGAATGTGCAATCATGCACTTAAAATGCATATAATACTAACATGCAATCATTGTAGCTTTGTAAAAAAAATAGACATTGAAAAAGACCATGAAAATTAGATCATATATTACTGTTTTAATTAAGAATTTACACTCGCCGGTGATTTTTCTATTTTAGAGCAATTTCAATTAATGTGATTTGTTAAATAATTTTAACTCATACATGATTTGCCTTCTGGTTGAATTATTTAGCCAAATTTCTCTGTATATAGTTTTCTTTTATCTTCTATTTCTCTTTGTTATAACACAAAAGAAATGTACCCTAAGAATGCTTTTATAGGAGACAACAGCAGTGCTTACCAATCAAATCATTTATGCAAATAACTGCATCGAAATTGTCCTATAGCTAAGTGCAGGGTAAACTCTCATTCACCTCTGATGAGCCAAGCAGATAGCATATGCAAATCTCAGATCCATGCGTGAGTTTGTTCTGGACCTGCAACTTCTATTTCCATTTGGAATAGTAATTTTGATACCACCAGTCAAACAAAACAAAACAAAACAAACAAACAAACAAACAAAACCTCATAAATAACAATGGAACAGAGAAAGTTGGTTTGTATGTGTTTGTGTGTTTTTGTGTGTGCGTGTACAAAATATTTTTGAACATAAATGGTTTTTGTGTACTTCATATAAGCACATAGTACTTTTATTGTACAAAACCAGGGGCCATGTGGAACTGCAAGGCTACTCATACTAAGGTAGCAATCACGAATTTTAGATAGAGACCATGAATTAAAAGGCTTTATGTAAAACCTTTAAGAAGATAAATGGAAAGCAATTAACATTTTATTTTCAGTAAATGCGACCATGACTTGTGATGCCTTAGAGTAGCATTTTCCCTATTGAGTTTTGTAACCTATACAGTCCTGTAGGGATAACTTCATTCACCTGGTGGTTGCAAATAATGTAGAAACTAAGGCTTCATTAGTATCCATGCATATCCTGTACAAGTGCCTTATTGTTCATATTTGAATAATCTTCTTCACTTTCAGTTTATACTCAAAGGAAGAAAAAGAATATTTTCTTTAATATTAATACTTTTCAGGGTATTATACTTACTAGTGATTGATCAATAATTTTCATACATTTTGTTAGATCACGAACATATAATTAACATGCGCTATTGACAAAATGCAAACCTATGAGTCACACGGGGTTTCTCTCAAAGGCACTGATCTGAAGTGAGAATTTACAGTCTTTTTGCTGTACTGTAAGGAGTAGTTCAGATGCACATTGTTTAGAATCTCATGCTTCTGAATTTGAATGTGTCCTGGTGGGTGGTGAATGCTCAGAGAATCCTGGGGAACAGCTTAAGCTAGATGTCAATGTGATTCAGGATGTGCCTGACTAATACTTCCTGTGTATCCACCATAGGGGACACATGGATGGTAATGCTGAGAATTCGGGCTATCCTGGCACAGTTGGAGCCTGCGATTCAGGTACCATGTACCTTGATGCACAAAGTTGGGTTGCAAATTCCCTTTGTATGAAACAAAGAGAACTTCACCATACAGCTTAAATTGAGAGTATAGTAGGGTAATTTCCTTCTACTCTTGGCCTATGCCACTTGTCTATGACAATAGCTTGCTATCAAATTTAAGACCCTTATTCGGGAGGTTAATGCGAGGTAAGAACTCCATTCAGTGTTATTTTGGCTTAAGGGCATAATGTCACAATTTGATGCATCCTCTAATGACTTTTTTTTCTAAAGGCAGCTTACAGCTTAGACCTAGTTCAGCGAATTTCCTTGTAAGGTCCTTGGAAGACTGGAGGAAGAAAAAAAAAAAGCAAACTACAATTGATTGCGTGGCCAAATTTCTGTTCATGCCTGCTTACTGATTTTTGTTCATTTCACAAATAAACAAGGCATGAATACATCAACCCAGAAACCATAAACAATAAAGAACTTCATCCTGTAAGTTTGCTACAGCCAGCAGTTTGTGGCGGAATCTGCTATTTGTCATAAGATAAATGATGAAGTGATTGCCATTTGTCACCGAATACACAGGAGAAGTGCTCAGGCGTGAACTAGTCAGATGCAGGCAACAGGAAAGAGCACCATGCCTACCACCAACTCCCTTTTGAGCGGTACCTTACAATGGTGAAAATAAAGGCACATCAGGTCCTGTGATAAAAGCCAAGCAAACATTTCTTTTTAACAAAACATTAGAGAGTTTTAATTGTCTGCAAACACACAGGTGAAAAACTTGTATTTACTGTGGCAAGGAGTGCTGTAAGCACGGGCTATCTTTTATACGGGAAGTTGCTTTGTAAAGTTGGGCACTGAGTTTAATTTATATGTATTGTTCCCATTTTTGTACTGCTCAGTGATTTTTAATACAAACTTTTTTATGTTTCTGAGAACCACTAGTGCCTGACGGCTTTCAGCTATATTAATAGGGGTATAACAGCACCCATACATTAATAGAGCCTGTGTTTTATCTAGACTCTGATTGAATTTAGGGAGTGCCCAAATTCTGTGGCTATCCTTGGTGCCGACTACGTGAACTTCATTAATTTCTCTAAAAGGCTGTGCTGCAGCAATCTCTGGAAGATAAGATGTGTATGACACACCAAGATCATAGGACCTCTAAGCTGTAGCATTCCCCAGCTGCAAACACCTTGGCAGATGAGGACGGAACAAGAGGAGGACCACGCCCATAATGAGAATAGACCTCAGACTCTGAAGCATATATCCGAAGGACACATACAGGGTCACAGACATTTTGGATGTACCATTTTCAATTACATGGGGGGAAGCGGAGGTATGAAATAGCTGGCATGTACTGTTTGAGGTTTTAAAAGATGTTTATAACTTTGTTTTTATCATGAGATATATCACTTTTCACAAGAGTACTCAGATTAAATAACACAGTACTTACAATACCTTTACACCATTAGAGACAGTTCCTCCAGGATTGAGGCTGAAATATGTAACTAAAGAAATAGAGTGGCTGGGGTACTTGCTTTATGGCATTTCTTAATCCAAGCTCAAAATCAAATACAATTAGAAAATCAGTATTTAGTGACAGGTGTTTCTAGAAGATGATCTTTTAGATCTGAGTCATTGTAATTTTCTCTAATGTACTATAATAAGAGTATGAAAGATTAAATTATAATTTTGTTCTTATATAGTCCAATAAAACAATTTTTGGTACCCTTTCTTTAAAATAGTAGAGATAACCATTCTTAAAGAAAAAAACAAAACAAAATGCCCACTCTACTTTGTGCTATACTGTATGAGCGATCTTTCAAATCTCTTCTGCTGGGAGGAGAGATTTCTTGACATAAGCTAATACATTTTTCATCAAGTGCTAATGGGAGAAAATGATTAGACAGATCAAAGGAATGTATGAATTGTCTGCCTGCCAACACTGAATGCTACCTATTGAACAAAATGTATAAATACTGCTCTATCGTCACCCTGATTTATTTTCTAATAGTTACAAAATTTTACCTTGAAGTCATCATCATCATTAGTTTGTGTACATTAAAATGTGAAATAATTAACACTCATTTTAATGTATGAGTCACACATACATATCAAAGTCTATTGATACATACATATCAAGCCATCCATTTGTATTATTAGCCCTGCCTTAATGACAATGCTTAAGAAGGAGGCGCCGTACCATTGTTTACAGAACTCAAGCATACATTGTACTTAAAAGGACATAAATCTACTTTCCTTAGAATGTACTGTCATTTTTCTCCTATGCTTTTCTCCAAGGGCCTAACCTCTCTCTGTTTATTTCAGTGTTTCTATCAGCTACTTAATCTTTCCATCTTGATAAATCTATTTTTTTAATGGATTAGGTTAATTTCCCCCATATGTGCATTGTATTGCCTTTTCAACATTCAAAATATAGTTTCAGGGCAATCTCTCTCTCTCTCCCTTTTAGTACACAAACAGAAAAATAGGAAAAGGCGAAGCTGGCTTTGAGGCTCCTGACAGGAGCCTGGTATAAGTGGGAGACTTTTAATTCTCAAATTGTTTCACTTCGATAACTCTTTTAAAGTTGTTGCGCCAAGATGCCTGGCGGATTAAGCTCCATTGCCTTTTCTTGTTTTGAACTAATGTATTCTTGATCACCGTTTAATGAAACTATATACCACATGGAGATTTCACATTAGATAAGCCATGTGAGACCCTCATCAGACAAGCAGCTCAGGCTGGTGGTAATCCTTCAGATGAAAATTTCAGACTAGCAGGTTTTCCAATTTAAATGAGCCCCTTTAACTATAAAAAATTGGCACGGTATGATTGCTAAAAATTATTTTTAAATTTTTATGTTGCCAAAGTGCCCTGGTGGCTGTAAAAAACAGAAATCCTGCCGTAAATACAGGAAACATTAACTGGTCACTGAGGGGATCCAATTTACAACCCATAGAGACAACTCACACAGCTCACTGACACTGGTGAGATTGGGTCTGTGATAGGGCATCCAGCCCTGCTCCCCCACCCACCCACCCAGAAGCAAAGCTCGTCCTAAAGATGCAATTAAATAGATTTATCTCACAAGTTTCTCCAACCAGTGGCTATTACTCACTCTTACTTCATTGAGCTCTGATCTGGAGAATGTTCGCGGCGTGCGCAGGTACCTTTTAGAAGGCAGCAGCACTTGTTATGAATTTCTGATGCAAAAACCGTCGTGGGAGGAATTAACATGTGTTATTTAACTTTTTTTTTCATTTAAGTGATCCCATTTATGTTAGAAGACCTATCTGCTCTCCCGTTCTTCTTCAAATCTAGAGCTGCTGCACCTGTGGATATTTTTACAGCTTGAATTATGACAGATGGAGCTCCGGTTTTCTCAGCGTCAGATGTTTTATGGATTTGGACTTCAAATAAGAAGGAAAAGGATATGTTTATTTTTACTGTGCATTATATATATTTTTTTGCTTTGTTCTATCACAAATAGCAGGGTGTGTGCACAAGCACGTCCGTAGTTATCTCCTGTGTGAACAGAAGATAATCACGAAGGGTTTAAGTCTTTAAAGAGTGGCAGGGATGTGCTTATTTGAGACACCATTGCTGTCCACACCCTACAGAGTTTTACAGAGCAAGAATTTTCAAGTGGTAAATAAAAAAAAAAGTTAGAGCTACTTACAGAGAACCAAAACCTTAGACTAAATGTTTCAGTTCAAAGGAATAAGCAAGGAAATTAACGGCTCAGCATAAAGAGTGAAAGTGCTACAGGAGAATAGATATATATCAGATCCACCCACAAACACGCAGGCACGGAACTGTCAGCAATTAGCATGCAGGAGGCACAAAACAAAGAAACTAGAGTCTTAAATAGAAGTGTACTACACCCAAAGGCACGATTGTGTCCTTATTCGAAGGCTCATCTATATTTGAGGGGCTTTGCAGAAAGAGTCTGTCTTATCAACCAGTAGTTTCCAGCTAGGACTCCACTAGCTGCAGACTAAATAAAATGAAGTGTGCTCTGTAATAATGAGCTACCCTTTAGTTCTCTAAATTAATGTGGGGAAAAACTGCAAGTTATTAACATCAAATATTACACGTGGAAACAACAGCGTGACAGGCCCAGGTCTTGGAGGAACAAAGGTGCCATTATTGAAGTTCACTAAACCTGTTCAGGTACTTAAGGAGGTCGGGGGGGGGTGTCAGTGCAAAACTATTAGATCTCAAGAAGAACCTCAGAAAAGGGACACAAAACTTAAAGGATGGTCACTGTGCCCCACAGCTGTCCAAAGACCCAAGGAAGGATCCAGACCCGTCCCTTTCTCCCAGAAGCACTGCAGCGGACTTTGCAAAGGTTTTCCCCAAAACTCCGGAGAGCAGGTGACAGGCCTCCAACTTTTTAGGTGCTTCCTGGTCAGAATGGAGGGCTGAAGAAGTCACAAAGCAAGCTGGGGAAGAGGCTTGGGTTCATCCTCCATCACAGTCTCTGAGGGGAACTGGGAGACTTGGGGGGGAGGAGCAGGCAAGGAAACTCTCAGTATTCTTGGAGACGCCAATGTGACGGAGAAAGCCTGGCTTTAAAGAACAAATATTTGGAAGTCTTCAAGGTGGATGGAGAATGAGAAAAGAGATGTAATTGGATAGAACTACATTGTGAATGTTGCTTTAAATGTCTACTAACATGCACACATGGGACAAAGAGCACCCAGGATCTTGGAGCCCAGTCCTTACTGTGGCTCCTAGTGTCTGCTTATGTTAACTGTGGCACTAAGCCACTGTTTATGCAAATGAAATAAAATGGAATGAAATGAAATGAAATGACTGTTCTAGAACTCGGAAAACGTGTTTCAAATAATAATACTCAAACCTACAGTGGAAGGCTGTGACAACAGACAAGAAGAGAAGAAGAATATGAAAGAGTATAAAATTTATGAGAAACAAATTTAGAGATATTTACCTAGAAGGGGTGATCAGAATTTGAAATCATTTAATATAAGGAAATCTTGAGAATGTTTGAAGAGAGAGAATTTCATAGTTTTCAGGTGTGAATGTTGGGGTAGTTCTTCCATAGAAATTAGTATCTTAAAATATCTGTGTGTCAGAAGCTTTAAACTTTGTCTTTCCGTTCTTGTGGGTCACCAGAATGGCCCTTAGAGAGAGGCAGCAGGTGTATCATGATAGGAAACAAGCAAGCAAGCAAACAAACAGCAACAACAACAACAACCACAAAACACTATCACTACCACTCTAGTCACCATCCAAATTTCTTTTGTCTTAGATAGCCCACCTTTGACCTTCTGTAATGATACCATACTCTGTCTATGTAATTACATTTCTAACAAGAATTTATTCTGTTCAGAAGCTTTCCCCCTGTGCCCATGTCCTCCAGGGTCTTCCCCAGTTTCTTTTCTATTAGTTTCAGTGTGTATGGTTTTATGTGGAGGTCCTTGATCCACTTGGAGTTGATCTTGGTACAAGGAGATAAGAGTGGGTCAATTAAAAAAAAAAAAAGAGTGGGTCAATTTGCATTCTTCTGCATGTTGACCTCCAGTTGAACCAGCACCATTTGTTGAAAAGGCTATCTTTTTTTCCACTGGATGGTTGTAGCTCCTTTATCAAAGATCAAGTGACCATAACTCTGTGGGTTCATTTCTGGATCTTCAATTCTATTCCATTGATCTACTTGCCTGTCGCTGAACCAATACCATGCAGTTTTTAGCACAATTGCTCTGTAGTACTGGGGGATATTGATTCCCCCAGAAGTCCTTTTATTGTTGAGAATATTTTTAGCTATCCTGGGTTTTTTGTTACTCCAAATGAATTTGAGAATTGCTCATTCTAGATCTATGAAGAATCAGAAAATTGGGCATGACACTTCCAGAGGACCCTGTCATACCACTCCTGGGCATATACTCAGAGGATTCCCTTGCATGCAATAAAGACACATGCTCCACAATGTTCATAGCAGCCTTATTTATAATATCCAGAAGTTGGAAGGAGCCCAGATGTCCCTCAAAGGAGGAATGGATACAGAAAATGTGGTATATTTATACAATGGAATACTACTCAGCAATTAAAAATAATGAATTCATGCAATTTGTAGGTAAATGGTTAGATCTGTAAAATATCATCCTAAGTGAGTTAACCCAATCACAAAAGAATACACATGAAATGCAATCACTGATAAGTGGATATTAATGAGCCCAAAAGTTCTGAATACTCAAGGCACAATTAGCAGATCAAAAGATTCCCAGGAAGAAGAAAGGAGAGGACCCTGGTCCTGAAAAGACTAGATCCAGTTTTGTAGGAGAGTATCAGAACAGAGAAATGGTGTGGGGGTGGTGGTGATTGGGGAATGGGCAGAGGGAAGAGGACTTATGGGACATATGGTGAGGGGGGAACTGGGAAAGGGGAAAGCCTTTGGACTGTAAACAAAGAATATAGAAAATTAAAAAAAAGAATTTATTCATTAACTAGTGTGTGCCAAAAACCATAAGATGTTCAGGCTAAGCCCTTCTATGGCAGGCAATGAAGCTTGCTTCAAAATGCTTAGCACTCACTCACACAGGCAGACAATGAGACTTGGCCTTTGCAATTCAGAATGTTTAGAATTTCTTATCGCTTTGTCTTTTCACTGAGGATTTAAACTAATTTTCAATTCCAATGAGTTGGTACAGATAAAAGTAAAGGGGTGGATATATATGTTTTTGCACAGAGTGTTGTAGTCTTAAACAGTGCTCTCTTGTTCTAACCACTGCTGTATATGGTGACAGCCAGGCCCAGACCACTTCGGTCTGCCATTCATCAAACCATGTGACAGTTAACAAACACAGAAAGTATTTTCTCACATATAGTGACCCAAACGTGGCCACAGGTGATCTTTAAGGGACGGCGCCCTAGTTCTGCCTGAACCAGAACAGAAATGAGGACAGGAAGGAGGTTAAATTAAAGTCTTCAGATCTGCCCGTCACTTCATCAGCAGAAAACACCACCTTCCTGAGTTCCTTTGCTTAATTTCACCTTGGGGCATCGGGATTGTTACCTCTCTTACAGCTTATTCTCAGGAGAGAAAGGGAATCTAAACAGTCTATAAGGGAAGACGATTGCTAAACAGTCTATAAGGGAAGACGGTTTGAACCTGCCACTGGGCTGTGCTGGTCTCAATTGCCTTAAATCGGAAAACAGATTCCGAGGACACACCTCCTGGATAACTTCAGGTGAAACAGAATATTAGACTGGAGAGGCAGGCACGGTGCCCCAGGACAATTGCAGACAGACTGAGGAAAGGAGGACAGATGGACAGACACAGAGATGCTGGCGTGCCTTTGTTCTCCTCCGCCATCCAGCTCAGCTGCAGTTCTGGCTTCTGTTTTTCTTCCCCTCGCATTACTAACCTATGATGGCTCCTTCCTTATGTCAGGCTCCTTGAAAGTGATGTTGACCTCCTTAAAACCTGCCCTCAACCCACTGTGTTAGGAGCAGACTTAGAGTCAGATCTGCACTGTGGACAGACCTAGGCGTCATATGGAGAGTGCCCTGTGTTGATGTACTACTTTATGATATTTTTGTCAACTTTTATAAATAAAACTTCACACAGACACAGACACACACACACACACACACACACACACACACACACACACACACGCAATATCTAGAGATATTGGCTTAGAGCAGAATTAAGTGCGTTATATCAGCTGGCCTTTATTGATACACTCTATGTTGCCAGCTGCTTGAGGTCCCTTTGCTATAGTAAGATGAAAACCATAAGGGACCAAAAACGTTGTGCAAAAGGCTTGTGTCTGGGCTGACAGACTCAGCGGCTTCTAGCCTTAAGGCCTGAGAACCAGAGACATAGGTCTCCCTGCCTTAGAAGCTAGATTCTAATAGCTCCAGAGTCTCGGGTTGTAAGCTTACTGTTCCAGAATTTAATTGTCAGTGGAGTGGTCCTTGGCATCTACGGAAATCCTTAGCTTTAGGTGGTAGCTTGCATTAGCAGTGGTTAGAAGAAATCCATGCCAGCTAGCTTTATAACCACGATGTTAAGGCCCTCAGGTGTTATGTCTTGGTATGTCCTGTATCCTCTTCAGGGACCAGAGCCTACGCTCCCTCATCTTTAGTTATCATCCTCTGCTGTCTCTACCGCTGTTGCCTCTAACTATTCTCTGGAACTTTTCAGCTACCACTGCTGCTGCCTCTGCTGCTCTGGCTCAGATTCATGTTACTATCTCAGTCTACCCTATATCCAGGAAGCCAAAGGTAGACCCCCCACATACACACATGCCAAGTGACAGCAGCAATCACAAAAACAGAAGAAGTATTTTATGGGGTTAATGTGTCAATGACACAAAAAAAGCATCGCCAGAACATCTCACCTTGCATGTGCATTAATCTCTAGCTCGGCTTCCAGTCTGACCAGTTACAGGCTGTACATGAGGACTGACTTCAGCAGTTATAAGCTTGCTGCTGAGCTACTCAGGGGCGTGCTCCTCTTGGCCTGAGAAAGAATCAGCTGGGAGGCGAGCAGGGTCCTCGGGAGATCATCAGGGTTGTCCTGGAGTGATATTCTGGAGGCCCTACAGGTTATCTGGAGGAGGGTTGGTGACTGAACTGAGGTCAGCAATAGCAGAAGTTCTGGTTTCCAAGGTCCCAGGTTTGCTGGGACGTTACCAGGGGGTCTTAAGTGTACAAAGAAGACAGGCAGCCATGGAGGCAGCTTAGTCAGACTCCTAGGCATAAGGGAGGGATCCATCCACCACCTCTTAGCAACATTTACAGCCTTTAAGTGTGAGGTGGTTACTGGGTATGCTCATTCACAGGGTTATGGGGATGTATAACATAAAAGATTAAAGAAAGCTCTATTATAAACTAAAACTTTCAAAAGCCTCAGTCAGTGCTTAGCTGCTTGCAAGCCCTGTGCCAGGGATGTAGAGGGAATTGGGTTCCTCTGAATGGCCTCAGTGGCACTGTCTTAGTTAGGGTTATACTGCTGTGAACAGACACCATGACCAATGCAAGTTTTATAAAAGACAACATTTAATTGGGGCTGGCTTACAGGCTCAGAGGTTCAGTCCATTGTCATCAAGACAGAAACATGGCAGCATCCAGGCAGATATGGTGCAGGAGGAGCTGAGAGTTCTACATCTTCATCTGAAGGCTGCTAGTGGAAGACTGACTTCCAGGCAGCCAGGGTGAGGTTCTTAAGCCCACAGCTACAGTGGCACACCTACTCCAACAAGGCCACACCTCCTAATAGGGTCACTTCCTGGGCCAATCATATACAAACCATCACATTCCACTCCCTGGTCCCAATAGGCTTGTTCAAACATGAGTCTATAGGGGCTATATTTAAACATAGCATAATGCGAAATACATTTAGTCAAACTTCAAAAGTCCCTGTAGGCTATAGCAGTCTCAACAAGTCCAAAGTTCAAGGTCTATTTTGAGATTCATCCAACCACTTAACTGTGATTCCCCCAAGCAAGACAGGAAACAAGCAAGACAGCTGGGCAAAGTCCAAACTCTGCATCTCCATGTCTGATGGCAAAGCAGTCCTCAGATATTCAACTCCTTTTTCATTTTTCTTGACTACAACAAGGTTTTTTTCTCCTGGGCTGGTTCCACTCCCTGTTAACAGCTTTCCTCGGCAGGCATCCTGTAGCTCTGGCATCTTTAACATCTTGGGGGTCCCCAAATCTATTTCAGCTTTACAGCTTCTTGTTTTAATGTTTGAGATCCACACATGATCTTCTGTGTATCTCCAAAGAACTGGTGTCACTTCTGCTCTGCCCTCTGTAGCACTCTAAGTTCAGGTTGATCCACTCTGCTGCCACTGCTGTTCTTGGTGGTCATCCCATGGTACTGGCATCTCCAATATGCTAGGGTCTTCCACTGCAACTATGCTTCACTATCCTCAAATCCTTTGCATGACCCCTTCAGTTCTGGGCTGTCAATTACAACTGAGGGTGCACTTTCACCAATGGCCTTCCATGGCCTCTCACAGTGCCAAACCTCAGCTGTTCTTCATGATGCCTTCATGCCTTCAAAACCAGTACCACCTGGATTATCCTTACACATTACCAAGTACAGCTGCAGCATGAGGTAACCTTGGTTATCTCTGGAATACAGCTTCTTTGTGCTCTCAGAAAACACTTCCCAGAAGATTTCACCTCAGTGATGCTGGTCTTTTCTTAATCACCACTAATTTCTTAGCTCCAGCTAACCAGCATCAATTGTCCCAGTAGTCTCCTTCTCCTGTTGAATATAAAGCCAGAGACACAAGGCCAAAGCTGCTGAGTTCTGCTGCTTGCAGGAGCTGGAGCATTGGCCCCCTTGTTTTATTAGGTTATCACTAGTTTCCTTTTTCCCAGATCCTTCACTGCCTAAGTTGGCTGTCCTGGGTCTTGCTACATAGACTGACTTTGAACTCAAAGAGATTTGCATGCCTGTCTCCTAAGCACTGGGATTAAAGATGTTTTCCACCAAGCCTGGATTTAAGTTTTTCTTTACCTAGAATTTGCTCTGTTTTAGGCTGGTCTTGAACTCAGAAATCTGCTTATCTTTGCCTCCTGGGATTAAAGGCTTCTACTACCAAGCCTGGACCTAAATTTAGCTGGGTGGAATCTTGCCCCAAGGCCACCACTCACTTAATTCAATTTAATATCCTTGAATTCAGCTTCATTTCACTTCCTGGAGTCCCTTTAATACTCAAACTATATATTTTGTACTTTTCCTTTCTCAGCTTGCTATGTTTGTTCAAAATTCTCTTCATCAGACTTAACCAGAGAACAAAGTCTTTGTTGGGCTTTTCTGAGACTTCCTTTGCAGATGAAATTAATATAAATCTCTTTGCCTTAGCTCTAGGTAGTGTCTTCAGACAATGGCAAGAAACAGCTATGTTCTTCACCAAAACATCACCCAAACAGTCTCTTGGCCACATATTAAAGTTCTTCTCCACTGAAACCTCTTGGGCCAGCAGGCCTTAACAGTTCAAATGACCCTCAGCACCACTGTCTTCCATATTTCTACTATGCTGGCCATTAAGCCCCACTTAAAGCATTCCATGGCTTTCCAAATCCAAAGACCCAAAATCCACATTCTGCCAAACAAAAGCATGGTCAGGCCTATCACAGCAATACCCCACTCCTGGTACCAACTTCTGTCTTAGGGTTATACTGCTGTGAACAGACACCATGGCTGATGTAAGTTTTATAAAAGACAACATTTAATTGGGGCTGGCTTACAGGCTCAGAGGTTTAGTCCATTGTCATCAAGGCAGAAATGTGGCAGCATCCAGGCAGATATGGTGGAGGAGAACTGAGAATTCTACATCTTCATCTGAAGGCTGCTAGTGGAAGACTAACTTCAAGGCAACTAGGGTGAGGGTCTTAAGCCACACCCACAGTGACACACCTACTCCAATAAGGCCACACCTCCTAATATGGTCACTTCCTAGGCCAATCATATACAAACCATCATAGGTACTGAATTCAAAATTCTAATTTGAGTAGAATAATAAACCTGTGTGTTTGGTGGTCTACTAAGCCATAAAGAAGAGATGGCCTACAACTAAAGAATTTAAAATGTTAGAAGCTCTAGGGAAGAAGGCAGTGGGAGTCAGCTAAATCAGAATTCCAGAGTGGCTTTGAAGTATGAGATCTACTTATTACTCTGGGCTAAGAGACGACCATAATATTGCTCCCAGGGTAAGGATTTGAAATGTATTATCCCCCATGACACCACAAAACCTGGAGATTGGTGATCTGCACATGGCTGTGAATTCATACTCATTATAACAAAAATGTTAAAGTGCTATTTACTTCCTGGAAACATCAACCGTTTATTATTCAATACTAATCTAGGTACTACTAAAAAAAGGGATATCATAAATGGAATTAGGGCATGAATCACATGTTCATAAACCAGAGAGATTGCCCAGGATTATGCAAGTAAACCCAGTGTGATCACATGAGACCTTTGTCATTTGGACACGGTTTCAGTGTGTCTCCCAACCACTCGTAGATGATACATTTGGCCTCCAGCTGTTTGTGAAGTAATAGAAGCTAAAAAAAAAATGTGGGCTTTTCAAAGTTATTTACTTACATTGCAGTCATTGCTATCCCTTGGTTGTCCCCGAATCATAGTTCCTCATCCAATTCTTCCTCCCTCTTGCTTCCTAGAGGGTGCTCCCCCACTCTAGGCCTCCTCTTTCCCCGGGGCCACAGGTCTCTCAAGGATTAAGCACATCTTCTCCCACTGCGGCCAGACCATGCAGAGCTCTGCTATATGTGGACAGGCCCATAGATGTTCCTGGTTGGTGGCTCAGTCTCTGGGAGCTCCCTGGGGTCTGGGTTAGTTGAGACTGCTGGTCTTCCTAGGTGGTTGCTCTCCCTTTCAATTTCTCCAATCATTTCCTTAATTCAGTCTTTAGGGTCCCTGGCTTCAATCCAATGGTTAGGTATAAGTACCTGCCTCTGTCTCAGTCAGCTGCTGGTAGGCCATCTCAGAAGACAGCCATGCCAGGCTCCCATCTATAAACATATCATAGCATCAATAATAATGTCAGGCCTTGGTGTCCTTCTCCCTGTAAGATGGATCCCAAGTTGAGTGAGTTATTGGACCTCCTTTCCTTCAGCTTCTTCTCCATTTTTATCCCTGCAGCTCTTTTAGACAGGAACAATTCTGGGTCAGGAATTTTGACTCTGGATTACTAACCCTATCCCGCCACTGGAGACCCAGTCTAACTACTGAAGGTGGGCTCTTCGAGTTTTTTCTCCCCAGTGTTAGGCATTTTGTCTAAGGTCTCCCCCAATGAGTCCTGAGAGTCTCTCCGCTCCTGGATCTCTGATAATTCTAGAGGGGGTCCCCCTCTACCACCCTCCCCTGCAGGCTGCTTAATCCCACTCATTCTCCTGGCCCCTCTGGGCTTCTCCTCTGCCCCTGCCCCCCAATATCTAATCCTGTTCTCCTTTTCTCTTCCCCTCTCCCTCCCAGGTCCCTCCAATCTCTCTACTTTTCATGATTATTTCCTTTCCACTTCTAAGTGGGATTTGAGCATCTTTGGCTTCAGTTGGACCTCTCTGCTTGTTATACTTCTTACGGTCTGTGGGTTGTATCCTGGATATTTTATACCTTTTTGGCTAATATCCACTTATCATTGAGTACATACTATGCATTTTCCTTTTGATTCGGGTTACTTCACTCAGGATGATATTTTCTAGCTCCATTCATTTGCCTGCAAAATTCATTACGTCCTCATTTTTAATAGCTGAATAGAATACCATTGTATAAATGAACCACATTTTCTGTGTCCATTTTTCAATTGAGGGACATCTGGGTTATTTCCAGCTTCTGGCTGCTATGAACACAGTGGAACATGTGTCCTTGTTAGCTGTTGGGGCATCTTCTGGGTGTATGCCCAAGAGTGGTATAGCTGGGTCTTCAGGTAGAACTATGTTCAATTTTCTGAGGAACCGACAAATTGCTTTCCAGACATGTTGTACCAGTTTGCAATCCCACCATCAAGGAAGGAGTGTTCCTCTTTCTCCACATCCTCGACAACATCTGCTGTTACTTGAGTTTTTCATCTTAGCCATTCTGATTGGTGTGAGGTGGAATCTCAGGGTCATTTTGATTTGTATTTCTCTGATTACTAAGGACTTTGAACCTAAGAAATGTGTTTTAGTGCATTTTTCTTAGAACAGATTGATGGGTTACCCTGGGACTACAGTGTATTTGGTACCAAGTGTTTATAAGAGAGCAACCCTGAGCCTTAGCTCCACTGCATACTTGCTTGCCACGGATCCCCGCCCCTCTTATATGTACCCACATAAGCATATGTACATACCCACAGATACATGCATCTGCATACACATAAATATGCACACACAAAATAGTCAGGGATATATGATCATGAGTGGGTGATTATATAGTAAATAACAGCCTTACCGTAATCTACTATGTGATGTGCATTCTTTTAGTGGTTCTTGGAAAATTTTGTACAATGTGTTTTGCTCACATCCATCCCTCCCCCAGCTCCTCCTAAACCCATCCCCCTCCTTGCCCACTCAATATGTGCCTTCTTTTTTTTTTTATTGGATATATTCTTTATTTACATTTCATTTCCCTTTTCCTGGTTCCCCGACCCCCCCCTCCAAAGTCCCACATGCCCTTTTCCCTCCCCCAGTTCCCCCATCCACTCCTCCCTACTTCCCTGTTCTGGTATTCCCCTACACTGATGCATTGAGCCTTTCCAGAACCAGGGTCCACTCCTTCCTTCTTCTCAGACATCATTTGGTATGTGGATTGTGTCTTTGATGTTCCAAGATTCTAGGCTAATATCCACTTATCAGTGAGTCCATACCATGGGTATTCTTTTGAGACTGGGTCACCTCACTTAGCATGATGTTCTCCAGCTCCATCCATTTGTCTAACAATTTCATGAATTCATTGTTTCTAATGGTTGAATAGTATTCCATTGTGTATATATACCACATTTTTTGTATCCATTCCTCCGTTGAGGGACATCTGGGTTCTTTCCAGCTTCTGGCTATTATAAATAAGGCTGCTATGAACATAGTGAAGCATGTATCCTTATTACATGCTAGGGAATCTTCTAGGTATATGCCCAGGAGTGGTATGGAAGGGTCCTCCGGAAGTATCATGTCCAGTTTTCTGAGGAACTGCCAGACTGATTTCCAGAGTGGTTGTACCAGCTTGCAGTCCTACGAGCAGTGGAGGAGTGTTCCTCTTTCTCCACATCCTCACCAACACCTGCTGTTTCCTGAGTTTTTAATCTTAGCCATTCTGACTGGTGTGAGGTGAAATCTCAGGGTTGTTTTGATTTGCATTTCCCTAATGACTAATGAGGTTGAACATTTCTTAAGGTGCTTCTTGAAAAGAATAAAGCTTGTTTTGTACTGTTATACCTTTATGTGTTGGCCTTGCAGTTTAGTTTTCATTTCTCTAGAGAGAATGTAAGGTGTGTGTAATTCTGCATATTTCTCTTCGCCCTACTAAGAAGTTAGATGTGGGCAAGGATTTATGTTTTAAAACAGCAGGCATTGTTTGGCTCTGTTAGTAATTCAATACATTGTAAAGAACTAACCTTACCAAAGGAGGCTTGGGTTTTGCCCCCCCCCTTTTTTTTTACTGAGAAGTGTCTGAGTTCCTAGAATATGATTACTTATATGTGAGCTTTGACCATTGCATTATGACTGACAATGGAGATGTTTGCTCACACTGAATTACTTTAAACAAGTTAGGGGTTCCTACAACTGATTGTAGACTTAAGGGCATCCAACGGGGCAATATGTAACTGAGATCCAATTAAGTTACTGATAGAGGTTTCCATGGCTACCATTCCTCTATGTGTACTGTGCCATCTCAGGTCAGAGAGGAGACAGTACCATACATGACTCCAGATCTCTCCTGGACTCTAGACCTTTCAGTTTTACTTGGTTAATTTTAATTGTATCTTCTCTAAGTGGTGAGACTATAGCTATAAATACAGTGTTCTAGATTCTAGGAGATTTCAAAAAAAAAAAAACTGTCAAGCTCAAGAGTGGTTGGAGGATTCCCAAACTTAGAGCCAGCTGATATCTGCATTGAGGGCAGTCTTGTCCCGTAGAAACTGTGTCCCCTGGATGAGTCATTTAACTTCTGTTTATTCCAAGTATGGTGACCACAGAGCAAGATGTCAGAGGCCTGGTGCACGAATACCTATTTTTAGAGGAGCAGTTATGTTTGTACTTTATTTAACCCTGTTATTCCCGAGTGTACCCTCCTGTTGTGTAGGTGATGGTCATGGTCTTGAGAAACGTGCTAATT
Source organism: Apodemus agrarius (assembly GCA_964023405.1). Taxonomy (NCBI): domain Eukaryota; kingdom Metazoa; phylum Chordata; class Mammalia; order Rodentia; family Muridae; genus Apodemus; species Apodemus agrarius. The sequence continues at coordinate 11,932,144 of OZ030021.1, forward strand.
GAAATTGAAAGCTGAGCGTTCTACATGTCAGAGTAAGGAGTTCTTGGTGAACGAAACCTGAATTTTCCAGTGATGGCTGGAGCAGGAACAGACATACTGTTGGTATGCTGTTTACCTTTGACCTGCAGAAGGTCAGTTACTCACGTATGTTCTATCCTATGGGGCTTTGAATTCCCTTCAGTTGAGTCCAGTTTATACTAGGACAATGGCCAGGAGAAGGCCACTTGGGCACCCAAAATCCACAGTAATGATGCCCTAGTTCTGAGCAGTTTTCCAGAGGCTTTTTGGATGTTTATGTGATTGGACAGGAGAGAGTTGACCATGACAATCCCACACCTGTATCTTAAAAAATGGGGGCTGATGGGAAAGAATTGTTCAATATCACTCAGTTTAAACTCTCAAAATGCAACTGTAAAATTAGGAAAATGCAGTCCTTGCTGCATACCACACTGGATTGGCTCATGAAAGCAATGAGCCTTATACTTGAGACTAAAAAATGCTGTTTAAATTTATAAAAGGTAAGGGTAGGGATGCATCTTTTGTCTCAAAGCTGTTCTATCACAGAATTCAACTCTAATGTAAACTTAAGGACAAGAATGCAGAAACTGGACTGAAAAGCTAAAAATATTCCTCATATTTTTTTTTTTACTTAGCACATTCATTGTCTTTTTCATAAAGTGTGTTTCACATTATAAAAATCAACAAAGGTTATCGAAAAGCATTTTCATTATTTTATATTGTACTGAAAATGATCTTGACACCCTACAACAGTTTATATATTTCATTCCCTTCCTCTTTATAGCCTATTTCATTTTCTCTCAAACTGTTATGATTATCATAGCACCCAAATTTGAGATGTGCGGTTCCCTCAGGAGGTCAGGTATATGTGTTCTCTGCAAGCCAATAAATCAGACAATGGAAGCGTGATTGGGTAATGTTAACAATTCCCCCAACATACACACAGAGCAGTGAGTGCTAAGCTTCATCAGAGTGTTGGGCCAGATTTTTAAAAATGTTTAACTCTAAGAGTAATCATACAGTGCTATGACTTCAATGGGAATCCTTGGACACTTAAAAACCTCTGGTAACTAAGAATGGGTCCCTAATTGGCAGATCACTTTAGTTAGATCCATGCTCATGAACACTGCAACACTAGATATCTTACATCTGCAATACTTTTCTTCTTCTTCTTCTTCTTCTTCTTCTTCTTCTTCTTCTTCTTCTTCTCCTTCTCCTTCTCCTTCTCCTTCTCCTTCTCCTTCTCCTTCTCCTTCTCCTTCTCCTCCTCCTCCTCCTCCTCCTCCTCCTCCTCCTCCTCCTCCTTTCTTCTTCGTTTTACATTTCTTTATTTTTGTCTTGATCCATTTTTATTTATTTATTCTATTTATAAAAAATACTCCATATTTTAACACTCCCCCGTCCACCCTCCAACTGTTCCACATCCCACAACTCCTGCTCACTCCCTTTCTCCACAAGGATGTCCCCCCACCTCACCTGATCTCTAAACTCCCTGGGGCCTCCAGTCTCTTGAGAGTTAGGCGCATCATCTCTGATTAAACACAGACTCAGGAGTCCTCTGCTGTATATGTGTTGAGGGCCTCATATCAGGTGGTGTATGTTGCCTGGTTGGTGGTCCAGTTTTTGGAAGATTTCAGGGATCATGATTAATTCAGACTGCTGGGTACTCTTACAGGGTCACTCTCCTCCTCAGCTTTTAGCCTTCTCTAATTCAACCACCAGGGTCAGCTGCTTCTATTCATTGGTTGGGTGCAAATGTCTGCATCTGACTCTTTCAGCTGCTTGCTGGGTCTTCTGGAGTGCAGTCATGCTAGGTCCGTTTCGGTGAGTGCTCTGTAGCCTCAGTAATAGTGTCCAGCCTTGGGACCTCCCTTGAGCTGGGTCCCACTTTGGGCCTCTCACTGGACTTTCTTTTCCTCAGGCCCCTCTCCATTTCCACCCCTGTAGTTCTCTCAGACAGGAACAATTATGGGTGAGAGTTGTGTGTTCTCCCTCATTTGAAGCCCTGTCTACCTGCTGGAGGTAGGCTCTATAAGTTCACTCTCCCTACTGTTGAGCATTTCATCTAAGGTCCCTCCCTTTGGATCCTGAGAGTCTCTCACCTTCCAGGTCTCTCTTGCATTCTGGAGTCCCCCCAACCTCCTACCTCCTTAGGTTCCCTATTTCCATTCATTCTGCTGGCCCTCAGGGCTTTGGTCCTTTTCCCTCACCCAATACCAGATCAGGTTCCCTCTCCCTCCAGACCCCCTGTCCATTTTTCCCTCCCAGGTCCCTCCCTTCCTCACCACCTGTAATTGCTTTCTTCTCCCTCCCAAGAGAGACTGAAATGTCTTCACTTGGGCTCTTCGGGTTGTTGACCTTTTTGAGTTCTGTAGACTGTATCTTGGGTATTAAGTACTTTTATTGTTTGGCTAATATCTACTTATTAGTGAGTACATAGCATTCATGTCCTTTTGGATCTGAATTACCTCACTCAGTATGATATTTTCTAGTTCTATCTATTTGCCTGCCAAACTCGGGATGTCCTTGTTCTTAATAACTGAGTAGTATTCCATTGTGTAAATGACCCACATTTTCCCTATTCATTCTTCTGCCATGAGACATGTGGGTTGTTTCCAGCTGTGCCCCTGTGACATGGTGGGATATCTTTTGGGTATATTCTCAAGAGTGGTATTGATGGGTCTTCAGGTAACACTGTCTTCTGAAAGCAAGCTGGGCTGAGCTTTCCTCAGGCAAGGATGACATTTAAAGGAAAGTGTCTAGGATGATGAGATAATGGGATGGAGATCCTTCTAATTATATCCACAATCAAAGCATGAAAAATAGTGAGATATGCTACTTGCTACTGCTCATTTTTGAATTAAGTTCTTGGTTACTGTGTATTCACACTTTCACACACACACATATACACATGTGTGTGTGTGTGACTACACAGTAACCAAGAACTTAATTCATAAATAGCATAAAGTATACATACATAATGTATACATATATATGTGTGTATATATATATATATATATACATATATATGTATATACTTTATATATATGCTACCTACAATGAGGGATTAGTGTTATAGCTTAAATAACCCCATTGAAAAGCTTGGAGGTTCCAGTTGTTTTATTTGTTTCTTCTACATATTTTGATAAGGGGAAAGGTTTTTCTTTTTTCTCTCTCTCTCTCTCTCTCTCTCTCTCTCTCTCTCTCTGTCTCTGTGTGTGTGTGTGTGTGTGTGTGTGTCTGTGTGTGTGTGTGTGTGTGTGTGTGTCTGTGTGTGTGTCTGTGTGCACGCACACACACACACACACACACACACACACACACACACACGCTGAGGGTACTAGTGCATGATAGACAAGTGTTTTACCACCAGATACAACTCCAATCCTTTGAAGACATATATGCACACACTTCATTCTTTTGATTGACTGTTTAGAAACAGCATTTGAAAATGATACTTCAGAGTCTTTTGGCAAGGTTGTCTTACCTATTAGAATGAAGGGCCTATGATTTATGTCAGTGGCCCCGATTAAGGGGTAAGTATTACACCCCATGAGATGGAACCCATTCCAAACAAATAAGGGACCAAGAACTAGAGACTATATCATTCAGAGTTCTAGGGTAAAACCAAATACTATTAGTTTTAAAAGAAAAAATAGTGATAAAGAACTCTTAATGACAATCAGCTTGACTTATAGATCAGTGACTTATTCAGATAGCATCAAAGAAGCTACTTCCTGCAGCAGATAGGAACAAATACAGAGATCCACAGTCAGACATTAGGCAGAGAAAGAGAGAGAGAGAGAGAGAGAGAGAGAGAGAGAGACAGAGGGACAGAGAGAGAGAAGAGTGAAGGAGGGAAAGGGAGAGAGAGGCAGACAGACAGAGAGAGGGAGGAAGAGGGAGAGACAGAGAGACAGAGAGGAGAGACAGAGACAGAGAGACAGAGACAGACAGAGGGACAGAGAGAGAGAAGAGTGAAGGAGGGAAAGGGAGAGAGAGAGAGAGACAGACAGACAGAGGGAGGAAGAGGGAGAGACAGAGAGACAGAGAGGAGAGAGAGACAGAGAGAGAGAGAGAGAGAGAGAGAGAGAGAGAGAGAGAGAGAGAGAGAGACAGAGAAAGATATGTTGGGATACACTGCTCTAAATGGAATAAAGAAATGTTTCTACCAAATACCTCAGGGAACCTGTGGAAGAGGAGACAAAAAGACTGAAGAGACAGAGGGAATGGCAGACACCAGGAGAACAAGAACAAGGCCCTCTAAATTATCTAAGCTGAGCTCATATGAACTTACAGAGAATGAAGCAGTTAAGTGTGGGGCCTGGTATATCATTTCATGGGACTCCTGAGCATATGAATGAGTATATGAATGAGTACATGAATGAGTATATGAATGAGTACATGGATGAGTACATGAATGAGTATATGAATGAGTACATGAATGAGTACATGAATGAGTATATGAATGAGTACATGAATGAGTACATGAATGAGTACATGAATGAGTACATGAATGAGTGAGTCTCTAATTCTTATGCCTTCTCTTAGGATCTTTTCCTTATTTTTTTAGGTTGTCTTGCCCAACTTTTATGTTGATGGGATTCACTTTAGGTTATGATGTTATATTTTATTACGTATTGTCATTATACCTTAGAAGCCAGTTCTTTTTTGAATGAGAGACAGAAATGGAGTGGACAGTGATGGGAGGGAAGGTAAAAAGGACCTGGGAGGAGCAGAAGGAGGGCAAACTGTGATCAGGACACACTGTATAAGACAAGACTCTATTTACAATACAGAGGGAAAGGACTTGCATACTGCATCTAGTAAGGACTCGGTCTCTACTTATTAATAAAACTGGACAGTCTTCCTAGTCTATAACGTTTCTGGGTGAACTCCGGAGCGTGCCGTTCCTGACAGTGTGGCTTGCATACATACCGTGCTTCATCCTGGCTATGGAATGCCATTTACATAAACTAAATCGAGCTAGAAAGAATATTTTCTTCTCACACCCCCCAAGCCCTAGAAAGCCTAGGATATTTGTCTCGTTTTGCTCTGTTTTTGTTGTTTTTGTTTTTCTTGTTGTTTGCTTGGTTTCGGTTTTGCTTTGCTGTGCTTGTTTGTTTTGTTTTGATTTGATTTTGGTTCCATGTTGCTTCTTTATTATTCTTTGCAAACCACAATTCCTTATGTTTTCATGAAATTAATACTTTTTTCTGGGTTTTAATGTGATTAGAGAAAACGGTATACCACCAGATTCCTAAACGTAGTGTATTAATGGACTTCTGGTCATTTCACACTCCCAGAAAAGAGTCCGGCTAAAGGACTTTGTCCCTGTGCCTATGCCCCATTCCACCACCATCCAATTTTACCTCGATATCAGTCTGGATGACCTTTCCAACATTTTAATCTTGGAGTTTATAGACTTACGCAAATCACGTTAACTTCAATTCCACAAGCCATTAGCCATTCATATCCGTGGTCACCCTTCCTACTTCACTGCCATCTGGAGTGGCTCTGCCTCTGAGGTAGCATGCCCTCTCCCTCACATGCTGGCTGCAGTCTCCAGGCCCGTTGCTTCTGTTCGGTACTCCTTTCCATCTTGTGTGGATTCAACTCTGGTCATGCTTTGCTACATTTTTCCTGTATCCGTGAACTCATCTTGAAGTCTCCGATTCAGCATCGGGTCTTGTAGTTTCTACAAGGGCATCCACACCTAAACTCTCGCTCATTAAGTTCTAGACTCCTAGTTTTAATATGCTACTGACCCCAAGCAGCTCTTCCAAGCGTGTCACATTCAGTTAAATCTAGGTTCACATGTATTCTTTAATCCATATACTCTATTTCTAGAGAATCATGCCATGAAGTGCCCTGTGATCAATGTCAGAATTGTCACATGCACATCTGGATAATGTTTCTGAGCATCAGCAGCAGAGTTATCTATATTCCATCTGTATGAGCAACAACAAAAATCTGGGGCCATGCCCAAGGGAAGACGCTAGGATCTCATTCAGAAGGGGACATACAATAGTAATCTGAGGTTGATGGATGGAGGGAACCGGTTGGGAAAGGGAATGGGGAGGGGAACTTGGTGTGGAGGTCAGGTGTAGGGATTGCTGGGGAGAGCTGGTCCAGAAAGTGAAATGAAATCATCAAGGAGGAGGTGATGTGCATGGGATGGACGGTCACCTCCAGGACTTGCGATGGTGAAGTCCTGGGGATAGTGGGATAGTGGAGGCTTCAGGGAGTCTATGAGGGGGACTCTAGTTGAGACTCCTGGCAGTGAGATGGAACCAGTCGTGGCCATGTTCTGTAGCCAGGCAGGACTCCAAGTGGAGGAATAAGGACAGCATTCTACCTACAAAACCTTCAACCCAAAATTTGTCCTTCCTAGAAGGGTAGGGACAAAGATGGAGCAGAGACTGAAGGAATGACTGACTAATGACTGACCCAACTCAAGACCCATTCCAGGGGCAAGAGCCAAGTCCTGACACTAGTCATGATACTCTGTTAGGCCTGTAGACAGGAGCCTAGCATAACTGCCCTCTGTGAGTCTCCACCCAGCAGCTGACCAAAACAGATACAGATATTCACAGCTAAACTTTAGACAGAGCTTGGGAAACTTTGGAAGAGTTGGGAAAAGGATTGAGGGAAGTGGAGAGGACAGGAACTCCACAGAAAGATCAACAGAATCAACTAACCTGCACATTTGTGGGCTCTCAAGGACTGAACCACCAACTGAAGAGCATGCATGAGACACACCCTGACCTGGTGCCACCCTTCCTCCCTACTTCTGCACAAATATGTAGAAGATGTACGGTTTGGTCTTCATGCAGATCCCTCAACAACTAGAGTGGGGGCTTACCCTCTATTGCCTAACTATTCCTCTAATTGGGCTACCTTGTCTGGCCTCAGTGGGAGAAGGTGCCTAGTCCTAAAGCGACTTGAAGTGCCAGGGTGGGATCGTACCCAAGAGAGACCTTCCCCTTCTCAGAGAAGAGCAGAGGAGACAGGGTGATAGGGGCTGATGGGGACATGGAAGGAGGTGGGCTTTGATTGGGATGCAAAATGAATAAATAAAATTTTGAAAAAAATATCTGGACCTTGATCATTATAAGCTCTTGGTGTCACTACAAAAGCCGTCACTGGTTCCACATCATCTAATATACGACATTCTTCTCAGACGTAGTGCATATAATCAGTAAGTGTTAATCACTTGTACATCATAGGAAACAGAAATATTCATCTTATCACAACAGCACATAAAAGATCAGATCTGAGTGTATCTGTGAGCGGTGTAAATACATGTTTCTTGGGCGTGTATGTGTGTGTGGAGGTCGGAGGTCAATACTGGGTGGTCTCTTCGATTGTTCTCCACCTTATTCTTTGAGACAGGTTCGCTAACAGGGTCTAGGAATTAATGATGCCGCTGGGCTCTCTGCCCACTGAGTTCCTGGGATCAGCCCCTAACTCTCAGGTTATGGACATGTACCACTGTGTGTGGCTTTTGCAGGGCTAATGAGGCATGGATTCCATCACAACGCATTATGTACATGTATGGAAATGTCATAATGAAGCCTGACACAATCCATAATTAATACATGCTAATAAAAGCCTTAAGAAATTATGTATTTTTACTGATAGCACACAGTGGATGAGGCACTACAAGACTGGCAATTCACTGGAGAATGAGAAGCAATCTATAGAAGTATAATATGTAAACTGTGCTTGCAAAATATTATCATTACCTAGAAAACTATGCATAGCAAATTTGAAGAGGCAGATAGCCAGAGACTATAAGAGGTGCCTCTGAGTTGCTATAGGAAACTAGAGCTAAAAATGGTGGCCCACTTTCCTATTCTATTCCAGTTTCACATAGAGGTTCAACATCACATTGGCAATAATTACGACACCAGGCAGAAGGTTGCAAAGAGAAGGAGAAGCTCTTTAGTAAATCAAATATTCAGAATTGTTTAGTCATATTTAAGACCCACTACTCCATTTAGTAGCTTTCTCTTGATATGTATGTGCACATGATCATTTCAGGGCTAGGTCTGCATAAAGCTACCATATTTGTTGATACAGCATCAGAACTTCTTGTTACCCATCCTTAAAATTAAAGAGTACTTTTCTCAATTAGTCACAAATTTTAGGAAAAAGATGCACCAAATTTATGGTATTATGTGTGGCTAACTAAAACTTAATCATATCAGAAATACCTGTAAATGGAGACATTCATTGTATGAGTCACATTCCTCATGATAAGAACTTTCATGATATGTTAAAATGGCTTCCGTATCAGTAAGGCGAATTATTCATGCTAGGGACATTCCTGGTCGATTCCTCTGCTTCATGGATTCATTCTGTGTCAATTTTCCATTATTGAGACCACAGACTATGCGGTTATTTTCTTTCTTATAATAACCATCAATATTTCTGGCAATTGGATGAGGGTCACAATTTGCCATTCGAATGTCATCATGATACTTATATCTATGTTCACAGCATCTATCTTCCTGCTGGTCCAGGTTTGAAGTCATAGGATTCCATTACTCAGCATGGAGTGCGGTGAGCAGAGTACCACTGATCAAATGGTTTGGAAATGACGAAATGATGTGTGGGCAACCTCAGAGGTGACTCACATGCCATCAGGCACTTTGAACTGAGGCTAAAGTAGTCCAATTGTCGCTATTTAAGTACCTGGCTGATGAATGAGGTGGGTTTTCCATTTTGTTGGAAGCCAAGCATCCTCCATGTGAAAAGGCGAAGAGATGATGACTTGGCCAGCGTTGTGGTCCTGTGACCAGGAGAAGCCATAGCTCCTCAGACAGGGAGACAGGCAGAAGTGTTAGGGAGCAAAATAAACTTTGGAAGACATTGCATGAGAGACGCAACATGGAAACTGATCTCCTAGGGTAGCTTATTGTTCTTCCCTCATAACACAAGTTACAGAGAGCAGAGCACAGCTGCCAGAAACAAATAAATAAATTTATAAAAACCAAGAGAGAAGCTTTGGCGTGGGGAAAGACTGGACTGTCAAGAACATGGGGCAGCGTGTAGTGTCTGACTCTCTTACTAGTTGCTTTCACATTTAACTTTTACTTGCTTGGCCAACACTACAGAAGATAGTATAGAGTTCTCTCCCCGCCACCAGACAATATCTAAAGGTGATCTATAATTGTGATCAATTCTTCTGCCCAAAAGGGGAAAGTCCAGATTAATAACACCAAGTTTACCTTTCATAAAACGTTTCTCTTCTCTCTTCTTATCTTACATAGATGTTGATGAACCCACTCAGTTTCTAAAGAGGAATGACATCATGCTTGCTGAGAGGAACTGGAGTGTGTTGTGTCACCACACTGTTTGCCATTAAAACCCAAATGTGAACCCCACATTAAAATAACAACAACAACAAAAAACTTCCCTAATGAGAAGAACTGGTCATCAGTGAGCCCTGAATTTTCTCATCACACAGATGGGTCACATGTGGCAAACTATTAGGACAGATATATCTAAGACAGTAATGGATCAACTTCATATATTCAGGTTCTTGGAGAGCATTAATAATTGGGGTATTCTGGGCTGGAGAGATGGCTTGGCGGTTAAGAGCACTGACTGCTCTTCCAGAGGTCCTGAGTTCAAATCCCAGCAACCACATACATGGTGAATCACAACCATCTGTAATGGTTGAGATCTGATGTCCTTTTCTGGTGTGTCTGAAGACAGCTATTGTGTACCCACATATAATAAATAAATTAATTAAAAAAATTGGGGTATTCCAAAGAATTCTTCAAAGGTAGAAATCAATAGAGGGTTTATCTATTTCAAGAGGGCAGATAGAAGGTGTGGAAAACACTTCACATATGAGGAAGGACGTAAGGGAGCCAGAGTGGGGGAAGGAGAAGGGTGAGAGAATGGTAAGGAGCAGGAGTGTTGGACCCTCGGGTTGCTGTGCCTTCATATGCAGCGTGAATGCAGCCTTGAAAGCACGCCCATTTCTTGTTACTGCCCTCCATGTATGCATGTGGCCAGCAAAATTGCTGAAGGAGAGAGCATTCATCCACGCACGCATGGCTGTGCATATCTATTCATTCGTTCTTAGCCCTAGCTTTTATGGACTTGCTCCTCTGAGTTCTGAGCTTTCAAGACACGGGGGTGGGGGGGTGGGGGGCAGGGGGGGTGAAAGCGATAGGTGCTGTCATCCAAAACATATTAGGATCACAGGAGCCTAGTTGACAAAAACAGGCACCAACCTGTGAGACAGTCAACGGGGTCAAGATGAAAACCAGTACTCGGCAAAATGTGGAGCCATACCAGGCCTCTAAGAGCCTCCCGCTTGGAGACTTGGGAGTGGGCAGGCAAGAGCTTGCTTTTGGGTGAAAAGGAATGCAAATCTCTGTAAGCTAGCAGCTGGTCAGTTCAGGTATGCCTTCCAAGTCTCTACCACTGATCACTTTGCTCGTTTTGCTTGTGTTTGTTTGTTTGTTTGTTTTTGTTTGTCGTGTCTGTTTTGTTTTGTTGTGTTTTGCTATTTATTAATCATTGTCCCGGTGAAGTGCTGGGCCTCCACTCAAGGAGTGATCGCGGATATCCCTAATGTGTGCTCAGTACCGGGAGGACTGTAACATGTGATTCAACCAGGGATGTGAATCTACTGTTGCAGCAACATACAGCATGAGAAAGAGTGCTCAGTAACGTCAGTCTCTTAGTAGCAAGACTTGTTCTTTAGTGTCAGTGTCCCTGTCCCAGTGGGTCACACAACTGAGACTAGGCCACTAGGGAACACAGAATCTCTTCACAGGGGAGGAGTTATCGCATATGGCCACTAGATGGCGCCCACTATTCTCATTTTTTTAATAAAGGAAAAAAAAAACCAACCTCTTTTCTATATAATAGCCATATTCAAGTACAAAACTGTTACTTACCATTGCTATTTATGGAACTATGATTAATTTATTAATAATTTCATGACAATAGGAGTCAAAACCACCATAAACACCCATGTGGGTGTTCAAACACCCATTTGGGCCAGTTTAAAAACATTAATTCTGCTTTTCTTTATATAAGAAAAGAAATTTGAAATACAGTTATCAAAACAGAATATTAGGATTGAAATCGCTGATAAAAGTATATTATGAAATAATATTGCAAGTATCTTAAGGAGTTTAGCAAAAATGAATTTTAATAAATAGAATTTTTGTTTTCTGAACTATCTCATTTCTCAACCCAACAAACATGGTTTAAAATGTGTTTTTAAACTTCGGCTAGTTAGTTGCAATTATATTCATCAAAACTATTGTAAACTGTAAAGTGGGATAGTAATTTCTGAGCTAATGCCTGTATTTAGTTATAGTCTAAATAAAATTTAATATGTATAGCTTTATATAATCTGGTTAATAAAATTCAGATGCAGGACATATGTTTTGGCATATGATTTCAAATGGTGTACAATTTTTAAAGGAATGAAGTATTCTAATTTACCCAAAAAAGGGTCGCTTTTAACACTCAAATAATATTTATGTGGAATAAAATGTCTCTACTGAAAGCATAAATATAGATCTGGAATGAACATAGCTTACATTTTATAACAGTAGACTTGCAAATAGAATAAGGCATAACAATAAAGTGTGCAAACAGAACACATAGAAAAGTGCAATGTCCTGGGTGAATATGTACCAAGTACTTTGGAAAGAAACTGAAAAGTCACATGTTCGTGGCACAGAGTGACATTTAAAACCTAAGTACCTGCCACACCAGCTCAAAACATTAAGTGTATGCTGCTTATTTGACTCCTGTTACATGTTTCTTTCATCTCCAAATGTTTTCAAGTAGGACTCACCCTGATGTCCTCCAGGGTGTTCTGCCTCATGTCTATTATCCGCCTGAACCTCCTATCCTCATCGAAGATCCTCTCTTCACAGTACTGCTTCTGTTTCGTGAGGTGATCGTACACGCCGTGCACGTGTTCCCTGTCAAATCGCAGCTTTATGAACTCATCTCTGTTGGGAAAGAGTTTCATTTGTGAACTCGGTAGTGATAAGAGGAAAAACACCAGCCTTTAAAGGGCGTGTGTGTGTGTGTGTGTGTGTGTGTGTGCATGTTTGTGTGCACGTGTGCACATGTATGTACATGTATGCATGCATGTGCGTTTGTGTGTGTATGCGTGTGAGTTTGTGGGATGTACATGGATGTGAATGAAAGCTTTGTGTGGAGTCAGAGGCTCTCCTGTGGTCAGACTGGGAACTGAGCTTAGGGTGTCAAGTATGCACAGTAAGCATAGCAAGTGTTTTATTCATTAAGCTATCCCCAAGGACCACTTTTGTTATCCCCATATGCTGTGATACACACACACACACACACACACACACACACACACACACGACATATACATATGTGTGTATGTATATAGATATGCCAATTGATATATAATATGATAAGTCAATATTCCTCTAATCAGTACACAAGCATAATGTTTAAGAGGAGACAGAGCCAGGAGCCATGCATACAGGAGGAGAACATGAGTGTGTCCCGCATGAGGGCACATGGAGCCTGCGAGCACCACCACAGAGGAGACAATTGCTGAGAGCACCCCTTATTTATGAGGAGAGCTCGCAAGAGGGCGCTGCAAAAGGGAGCCATGAACAGAGGATAAGGGACATGTTTCTAAACTCTTCCCTCAAAACTGTTAATTATTTTAAATAATTACCATAAATGATAAGACATGGCTCACAAAGGCTGATAGTGTGTCGAGTTTACCAAAGATATCATCAATGCTGGAGAGAGAAGGCTTACATAGGTGGGAAAGGCGGACAATTCCCAGTTGTTACGATAAGAATAAACTTGGAGAGAAATAGAGAGAGACAGAGACAGACAGACAGACAGACAGAGAGAGAGAGAGAGTGAGAGAGAGAGAGAGAGAGAGAGCAACTTCTAATTATACAAACAAGAATGATTACATATCACAGGCCACCACATATATTTGATAAAACTCTGAGGAAAAATAAGAGCCGTCTTAAAAATAAATTCTAAAAATGGAAATCTGATTTTATGAACCTCATGTTAAGTATGATTACTATTTTGACAAAACTCACTGCAACTTTCCAAGTTTATCTTCGTAATTCGTCCTTTCCAGGTTCATTATTTTTATCTCCTTACTCAGTTCCATGCTTTTCTCCTGGAGAACAGTTGTCTTGCTTTTAGCTGCCTCAATTTCTTGATGGATTATTGAACGTCTTCCCTGCAGAAAGTTCCAAAGAAGTTTCAACACTTAGACTTTCAAAACTCTGGAATTCAGAAACATGGTTATGTGAGCTCTACAGATAATAAACGAGAAGCAATTCCTTGGCAAAGTGGGCAAGGACAGATGCTTGTGCTTCTCGCTATCCAAAGGTACTTCCTGGAAGGATAGAAACACATCTTTTTCTTTTTGACTTCCCAACCCCTCCCCTCCCATCCCACACTCTCCCCTCCCCTCCCCTCCCCTCTCCCTGTCTCCATTCCTTCCTCTCTGTCAGTCCTCTCTTGTTTTTTCTTTCTCCTTCCATTTTAGGTCGCTCACGGTACCGTCATATAATGGAACGGAATGGGTAGCTTACACACAGTGAATATTTACTCCTTCCAGCACACTGGGCTGACAAGATGGAGAATAACGGGCAAGCAGATTTGGTGTCTGCCAAGACTCCCCCCCCCAAAAAAAAAAATGATGTCTGTCTGTTTTGTGCTCACATGGGGAAAGGAGTTTGGCCTCCAGGAATGTTTTTTAAAGGCATTGATCCAGTCCCAAGGATGGGGTTCTCAGGATTTCACCCTCTTGGCTAGCTAAGGGGCTCTGGGTCTTCTAACCATCCCCAACAGCCAAGTCTGCTCTGAAGGAAGAGTGGTGGGGGTACACCAGCATTCTTTTGCTCCTTGCCACTCCCCCCCTTTCATCTTTCTTTTGCTTCATTGCTTCCTTGGAGCTCCCAAGGAGAGGAGGTCAGTGTGTGATTAAAGAGAGTGGCAGAGTCTTCCGTAAACCCAGTGCGAAGTTTGAGTTGCTTTGGAATGCTTTCCTGCTAGAGAGTGTGTGCCTGATAGGTGAGAGCAGTGGGAAATAGAGGCTGCACAGATGCAAGGTGTGTGTGTGTGTGTGTGTGTGTGTGTGTGTATGTGTGCGCGCGCGCGCGCGCGCGCGGGTGTTGTATGTATGTGTATGTGTATGCAGAGCCCATTGAGAGAAAACAATTGAAGACACAAGACATCTCCCCACAATTATATATGGTGAGTGTTCATCGATGTAAGAAATAATAAACTGAAAACTGAGATCCACACCTCGGTCTTCGTGAGTTCCCGGCGGCTCTTCTTGCTCTTTTTTCGAAGTTTTTTCTTTGTGGCTTCTACTCTTCTTTTAACCCGTTCTTTCCGCTTCCGAATGTCATGCAGCATCTAGAAGACCCTCGGATTTTACACCGGGTGACACTTGTGGCCCACGGCTTTAGATACACTATATGCAGTAACTATCTGAATAATCCTAATGTCTGATTTAACATACGAAAGCAAAGGATCACAGCCTGTGAGTTCTAGGTTAAGACACCTCAAACCTCAAATTCTGTTTGAATTATCTAAGACATGGGAAGTCTATTTGTTTCAGTTAAGTAAGCAAAAAGGATGAGCATACACAGAAATAATATTTTATATATTTGATATTTAATATATAAATATAAACATTTTATTATATATACAATATCTTAAAATTTTATATATATTAAACATTTAAGATATAACTGAGGCTCTTAACATAAATTGTCAGAAACAATTATTATAAAGAAAGTGCACAAGAGCTTATTCATTCCCAGACTTGGTGCTAAATGCCTAGATTTTTTCATTTATTACATATTAAAAGATAAAATAAGAGATGATTGGTGAACAACGATAAGATATAAAGCCATGACTATTAGAATATGAAGGGAAAACAAAAATCATTAAACATTGCTGGGATTCATTATTATACAATACAAATTAGACAATGACATTGAGACATTTGAGATAATAAACTCCCACCATCAATGTAAGATAACGTCATTATTAAATGCACGTAACGCTCTCGGTTTAGTACTGGTTGTGGGTTTGTCATGTATGTCAGGTTCCATTTCAGAAGGCTCCGTTTGCTCAATCTGGTTAGGCTCATGCTCTCTGTAGTTTATAACACAAGGAAACCCCTTCTTGCATATTTCATGGAGGAGACTTTGAAAGTCAAGATAAATGCTTTTAACAGTGAAGGGACAACATAAGACTATTTGTCTCCATTTAAAGAACAGACCATAAAATCCAGGAACAAGTTCATAAAACCTCTTCCCAAAGAACAGCCTGGGAATAACCACAGGAATGGGAAAATATCTTATCTCAGGATGGGCACCTGTGTTGGGCAGTCCTATCTCATCCTGTGGATAAATGTCCATGACATGAGAATATAGACTGCTGACTGCCTGACAAAAACCAACCAGAAGTCAACCCCTGTGACCCCTAGCACCCAACAATGAAATCTTAGACTACCCAATCCTTCTAGAACCACCCCCCCAATTCCCTTTAAGAAAGCCTGTGTGCCTTTGTCTGGGGTTGCCATTTCGAAGAACAGTTGACCCTGAATGCTGGTTGTGTCTGCAGAATAAATGTTCTTTATCTTTGCACACTGTCTGAGTCTGGAGGGGGGGGTCTTCCTTCAGTGATTTTTTTTTGATCTCTACAAGAGTGATACCTTGTAACTCACATTTTAAAAACTAAAAACATTTTGAAAATTGTTAATAGCCAGAGGTCCAAAGTCACACCATCATTTGCAAAGGAAAAATAATGTTGCCAGATTGGCCCAAGTCTATGTGTGTCATCTCTGCAGAGAAAGACAAGAATGCATGGCCCTGCCCACACCCCCCAGCTCTCTGAAAGATAAATGACGGCATGTACACATATTTTTATGATTTTTTTCCCTTTGGGAAGGGCCAGTCATATTAGTTACTGACAGAAATGTGTAGTTGTGAAAATATTTTATCCATGTTTGCTTTATTTTTCACCCTAGCTGTCTTAACTTTTCTGTACACCTAAAACTTACTTGTAAAGTGTCACAATACCTCATGTTTCACATTCAAGCCAACGTAATCTCTTAGCATCTCATTAAGAAGCAGTAGAGATTGAATCGAGTACTTCATGCTAGGCAATCTCAGCAGGACAGTCACTGTTCACCCGGTTTTTAAAACTGGCCTAAGTATTGTGTATGACGGATGATAGAGTGGTGGACAGTGGGCCTTGCCAGACAGTTCTTAAATGAATTAATAATTGTGTGATCATGAAAAAGTAGCTTGGAGGGATTGTGATTTTCTTATACAAAACCTTAATTTTCTATATGTATATACCTTCACATACATTACTTAGTAACCAAAATATCCCTGAAAGTAGATGATTAGGTATGAAAAAAATTTTCTTTTTTCTCGGATATTTTCTTTATTTGCATTTCAAATGTTTTCCCTTTTCCAGGTCTCCCCTTCAGAAACCCCTTATCACATCCCCCCTCCCCTGCCTCTCTAAGGGTATTCTCCCACCTACCTACCCACTCCAGTCTTCCCTCCCTGCCATTCCTCTATACTGGGACATCGAACACCCTCAGACCCAAGGTCCTCTCCTTCCACTGATGTTCAACAAATCCATTCTTTGCCACATATGCGGCCAGAGCCACAGGCCCCTCCATGTGTACCCTTTAGTTGGTGGTCCAGTCCCTGGGATCTCTGGGGGCTGGGGTTTGGCCGGTTGATACTGTTGCTCCCTCCATGGGGCTGTAAACCCCCTCAACTCCTTCAGTCCCTTCTCCAAACCCTCCATCTGGGACCTCCATCTGGGACCCCATACTCAGATGAATACATTTTTATGTAACGAGTGTTGTAAATGCTTACTTACATTAGAGTGCTGTCTGTGAATGTACCTGATTCTCACAACTTCAGCTTCTAACGCATTCAGTGGCTCCTCTACTTCTAACAAAGCCAGATTATACAGTGCTTTTCTTCTTATAAACTCCTGCATCTCAGCAAACTGAGCTTCTTCAAGGGAATACAGCCTTTTCTGCCAACCAAGATTGCAAACCATCCATTCATTTGTTGTTAATTACACACATGTTTATTAAGAATGATTCAGTGCTATCATTTGAAAATCAGATGCTACAGTCTCCAATAAAAAAAAATCAAGAGGTGAGATTATGGAATTTTAAACAGTAAATAGCTGTGAACAAATGAGAGAGGAATAAAAAATAAACGGACAAGAAAGACCAAACATTCTCAAGTACCTGTTAGGGACCAGTAAGTGCAAGGTCCTGCTGACAACACATACTTGTAAGATGAAGGTGGCCAATGAGCAGGAAAGTTATAAGAAAATATTAGGTAGAAATGACTTGGCTGACTATGAAGATATTGTGGAAATATCTATTTAAAAAACACTACAGAAGAAATCCCCCTTTATAGAGTTGGATTAAGGATGCAGATGATCTCACAACACATTGTTGAGGTTTGGTTTTTTGCTATGGATTATAATGCTAATACTGATCCCTGAGGTCTGGTTGGCCCAGGGATGAGAGAATCTGCAAGTAGACCCAAATGAGTCTATGTAAGCTGCCCCCCCCCGAAGTTATCCCTGATTGGAGAATGAAGATACCGATAGCCTATACCTGGGCAGAAGAAAGGCAGGCAGAGAGATTTGGTTTCTGGAGGAGCTGGGGTCTAAGGCAGGGACCACTAGAAGAGAGAGAAGATGGAGGAGAAGACAAGACACCATGGGGTATTAATCTTGAAAACATGGCCATGAGGGCTTATCATTTGGAGTTAAGAGCTGCCCACAAGGAGCACTGCAATGTATAACTTGGAGTTATTGATAGGGAATTAGATTTTAATACCTTAGAGGGTAGCTATCTACCCAGCACTAGTACTGATTAAGGCTTATTATAAATATAAAAGTTTTATGGCTTCTTTCTGGGATCTGAGTAACCAAAGGCAGGGTAAAAATGGCCCATTGAGGTTGAGATTAAATGTTTTCTACAATATCACATGAATATGGTCTCCTTTGTCTTGTGAGTTTAATTTTCCTATTTTAACAATCCCAACTTCATACATATATATATATATATATATATATATATATACATACACACACATACACACACACACACACACACACACACACACACACACACATATATATATATATATATTCTTTTTTTTTCTGAAGGGGAAGCATTCAGGAACAGATTAGAATATCAAAGCTTGGATCCAGATAGAAGAGCTTGAAAAATGCAACTTGGGTTGGCTAGTTCCCAAACTTCCATTTCAAAGACTCTATAGAAATATCATAGCACACTTTTTTTCAGGGTTAAATAAAGAGATTCCAGTGTGAGACGCTAAAAGTAAAGAAAATGTAACATCATCAGAAAGCAAA
This sequence comes from Apodemus agrarius, assembly GCA_964023405.1. NCBI lineage: Eukaryota > Metazoa > Chordata > Mammalia > Rodentia > Muridae > Apodemus > Apodemus agrarius. The sequence goes on from OZ030021.1 coordinate 11,950,606, forward strand.
CTAAGGAGCCAGGCAGTTTGGAATAAGAGTCTGCTGCCCTTTCACTAGACTGGCAGAAATTCCCATTAAGCCGCAAAATGAGATATGTGCATGGGAGGTCAGTTTCTTTATGCATGAGCAGACACTCTAGTTGTACACAGAGGCCAACTGTCATCAGCTAAGGAGAGAAAAGTGCTGGCTTGCAAACCAAGCAGTGACAAAAGATGCCTCATTACAGGCAAATTTAAAATGCTAAGTAAAATGCAAATTAAAGGAAGAAGAAAACAGAAGCCAAATTAGTATTACCTGGATCTCAATCCCTGTAGCTATGTCCCCTCTTATGAGCTTCTTCAGGAACTCTTCTCTACCCTGTATATCAAAAAGTTGTCAAATGAAGACTTTAATCTCAGCATATTTAAAAATAAAAGTTTTAACTGCAGTGACTAATACAAGATACAGCTTATTTGTATAAGAATAAAAAGCAAATTGGTCATTATATGTGCATGTTACAACTATTCTTTAAAGATACTAATATTATTTGAGACAAAGCATTTGATTGATATACAGCAAACAGCAAGATTTAGTTTCATCCAGGTTATATCTTATAGTCTGAACCTGAAAAAAAAATGTCAAAGAGTAAAAGCTAGATTATCTTTGGCTCCTTTTCTCCCAGAAAAAATGGATTCTGTTTAGTATTATTTTCCAGCATAAATAAAGTGAATTTGAAAGCAAAATAGATATACTCGTGTGTGATAGATGCACAGTGTTATTATAACCTCCAATTGACTAGAGACATTTCTTAATTTTTCAAGAAAAATACATTCTTTGAGAATTAGTCAAAAGGGATAGAAAACATCTTTCCTTTGCCCCCTGGATAAGGATCTTATTTATTCAGTCTGGCTTTGAAATGACACAAACCAGCATCAGAAGTCATTCTGTGGGTTCATCTGCCTTGTGATTACACTCGAGTCCAAAATCTGAGAGTGGAATTGGTCTATCTTCGGGCTGCTCTCTGGATTGAAAAGAGACACTCAAGTTTGCAAAGAGGAGTCATAGGTTCTTAACCGTTTATGATTTCCCCACTTCACTGCTGACTCCTTGGCTACATCTGGTCTATAAAGGCAACAAGGAGAAGCAAGCACACAGGTTCATCTTCCAGCCCTTCCTTTACCCAGACAGCAATGAGAACTAAGATTGTCTTTCCAAGCAGCAGCGTGTTCCTATAGAGTTGGTAGGGCTAGTGCCTGTGCCCACATCCTTCGAATCCAGGTTTCATGTCATTAATGCATCATGGTAGTTTCCAGTATTTGTTGTTGCTTGTTACCTTGTATTCTTGTATTCATGACAAATTATAAAGTTATTTAAAGCATGGTGGTTTTGATTGAAAAAATATATATGTATATATATATACATATGTGTGTGTGTGTGTGTGTGTGTGTATATATATATATATATATATATATATATATATATATAAAACTAACACAAAATTGCCTCAATTTCACTTCCCATTGCTGTGACAAACATGTCCTAAAGGACAAAGGATTTTAGTTCACAGTTCAAGGTTAGAGTCTACCATTGGTGGGAGTCAAGGTGGTCAGAAGTTGAGCAGCCGGTCACACTACCTTGACAGTCAAGAGCAAAGGACAATGAATTTGCCTCACACTAGAGCAAGGCTCACTTGTCCGCTTCCTCATGGTTCAGGAATGTCGCCACCAAGAGTGGACAGGTCTCCCGACCTCATTTCACTTAAGTTACTCCTCCACAGACAGGCTCAGAGGCCAACCTGATGGAGACAACCAATCTCTCCCCGAGACTCTTTGCCCAGGTGATTCTACATCAAGTTAAACCATTTGAAATCACTATCGATACGGAACTCTATTACCAGCAGAGAAATCCATGGTTTCGTAAGTTCCTTTCCTGAGCCTAAAAGGGATTTTTTTTCAGTCTTTCTGTCTTGCTTCTTCCAACCTCTATTTATCCAGACTGGTCTCTATGAGGGAAAGCTTCTAGTTCTGACTGGGCAGCTAAAGTCACACTTTACCCAAACTGTAAGAAGGCTCCAGCCATCATATGTCTTACAGAAAAACAAGTAGACTACTGTTGCCTTCATAATAGCCTAGAGGTTAGATACTTCCTGGAGGAACTGAAGCCACTGTCCTTCAAAATACCCTAGAGGACACAAAGGACAAATAAGACAAGATGGGCCTCCAGTGACCATAGCTCAGGCTCTAGAGTATCACAGAATAGAGTGCCTCTTCTTGACAGCTTATATTCCTAGGATGTGTCACTGAAGATTGACTGTGGGCTGCACATCAGCCTGTGAGACATTGAGAAATTGTGTATACCAAACACAAAAGGAAAGCAAGATTGCGTGCGCGCGCACGCACACACACACACACACACACACCTTGTGTGAGCAGAGAGAGAGAAAGACAGATAGACAGAAACAGACAGACAGAAACATGTATATAAGTTCCTTCAGCCTTCTTAGTCAACATCATATAGAAACAGCAAGCAAGCATGGACCTTCAAATTTGTCCCAGGTTGGACTAAGGCTCCAAGAGGGACCTTCTGAGTATCAGATCCCAGGTCTAAGCTATACAGGAAGGAGGGTAACTTTAAGCAAGGAGAGGAATCTATGCAGTTCCACCCACCCAATGCGCTAGACAGAAATGGTGCCCTCAACAGGCAAGCCTCACTTGAGCTGTGGCTAGAGAAGACTGAAACAGGAACGTGCCTACTGTGTGTGACGATCTCACCCTAACTTCATCACTACATGTGTAAAATAGCTATTATAACCTGTTTTGTTTTCATGTTGGAAAAACGGGGCAGATACTTCAATAGTTTAAAAGCAAAGCTGGCAGCTTTCTTGTCTTGAGAGAGCTTTGCCCCTGGCTGACTGACGTGGAGTGCTATTCACACAACCCGATGACTCTAAGGGACTTGATCCTGATGGTTTGGCCTCCTAATGATTTCTAGATTCTTAAAACCCTACAAAGCGATAGGCAGTTTCATGGAGAGCCACCAGTTTTCTTGAGGTCCCATCTCCTTGAGGGACCAGCTTTACCAGGCGGTCTCAGAAGCAATCTGTCTCAGTACAGCAGGGCTCAGGAGCCTGTATTCGAGGTGAGACTTGGAGTGAAGACATGTCAGTCTGAGAGTAACTCCATAGTGGCCTCTGAAATGGAATCCTCCGTTGCTGAGGACAAACCCAGGAGGAAAGAAATGAGCACAGATTACTAGGACGCTGAATTAACACAAGTCCGGGCACGTGAGCTGCTTCCTCAAACTCAATTGCCCCATTTCTGGAAAGGCTTAAAGACAGGAGCTGGGGCTGGAGTTGGAGATTGCAGTAGTTGTGAAACACTTCGCGGTTTTAACGTTTATTGGACACCACTTTGGAGAACATGCTGACTTTACATGTGTTTTATGGATACAAGAGTCTTGGCTCAATTGTATGTCTGGAAGTCCGGGGAAATTTGTGCGTCTTAGAACTGTGTAGAGCAGTGGTTCTGAACCTTCCTAACGCTGTGACCCTTTAACACGGTTCCTCGTGTTGTGGTGCTCTCCCACCCATAAAATACTGTTACCTCGTAACTGAAGTTTTGCTCCTGCTATGAATCATAATGTAAACATCTGATGTACAGCAACGCCTGGGAAAGGGTCATTCAGTCCCTAAAGGAGTCACGACCTGCAGGTTGAGAATCACTGGTGTAAATTAAGGAGAGGCTGGAGGCCCACTACAGTTGATGTGGACCATTGTAGATGGAGGGTCGTGTGTGTGTGTGTGTGTGTGTGTGTGTGTGTACATTTATCTTCATAGCTCCTTAGGGAGGTATCAATGCCTAGTCCACATATCTTAACATACACTTGCAATGGTCAGTTATGAGGAGAGGGCTCTGTTCTGTTTATGGACTTCTGAGGCTCTAGTTTATAACTGTGCCCAGCCCTTGCTTTTGGGCCAAGGTCAAGTAGGAGCTTGACAGTAGGAGCTTGGATTTTACCAAAGCACATACTCCATGGACAGAAAACCGATTAAGAAAGGGCGGAGAAGGCAGCATCCCACCTTCCCCCAGACATACACCCTCAAATGACACAAAGATCTGCTAATCCCTGTCTCTTGGTATCCCTTTCCAGCCCATAAACACCATGATGGAGACCAAGCTTTTGCCACAGGGACCATGCAGGAACATTCCAAATCTAAAATACAGTAGCGCCTATTGTATACTTTCAAGGCTGAGGAGACTAAAGTTGGCCAGGCCCTGCAGTTCTTGTCTTCATGAGTATGAGTGCAAAAAGAACTGCTGTTTGCCCATTTGAATGCTCTGCGGAGCATGGAGTGCTGGGCTCCTTGGGTCGCCCTAGCTGCTATCACTGTGCCTGCAGCAGTACTTTCCAAAAGGTTAACATATTAAAACAAATGAGTTTGTAAATAACAAGCAAGCTACTTTTTTTTTTTTATGGTCTATGTTGGGGATTCCGTCTGCTTTGTTTTCTTTAAAACTAAAACTAAAAAAATCGTAGTTTTAGAACTTATTATATCATGAGATACTAGGAGTCCATTAAAATGCCATAACCGTATAGACGGTCATTTGTAATCAGCAACTTGAGCCTGTGTTGAGGGATCAGACTTGGCAAGGTATGTCTTTTTCCTTAGATATTGGGGAAGCAGGGATACAGGAGAAGACAGGATAGCCTTGGCGGTCATGTTTTATTGATGTTGTGAATAAGGAGATAGTGTGGAGCCAAAGCAAACCACCTTTCTCCCAGAAGAAAGGTGCTTACAAGCTCCCTGAGTTCTTCAAACTGCCACGTCACTGGGAAGCAAAGGAGATCCCAGAAACTGCTCTGCCACAACCGTCCCATAAAGTGTTTAACTGACCAGCTAGAAGATGCTAAGACCTTTAAGCGAATATCTGCTGGGGAAAAAAAAATGTGGCATATTATCTCAAAATACCCAGTTGATTTGTAACTGCAGCCAAATGATCCGACATAATACCAGTATTGCTCAAAAAAAATTTTTTTTTGCTGTGTAATTTTGATATGCTTAGTTGACACACTCTTATGACGAAGTTGTGATGTCACATTCCCCTTCAGGGCGTCTCACCTGAATTGAGCGAAAGAGTAAATCTACAAAAAGAGAAACTCTGTCAAGAGCATGGTCTTCCATCTTTAAAATGTTGGTAGAATGAAAGGTCACAATTATTGTAGTTATTTGTGTGAACGTGTGTCTGCACTTGTGTGTTCCGTGCCTGGAGAGGGCAGAAGAGGGTGTGTCAGGTGCTGTGGAGCTCGAGTTACAGGCACTGGTGAATCCCCAGAGCGGGTGCTTGGAACAGAACTCTGATCCTCTGAGAGAGCAGTAAACACTCTTAACCATCTGCCGCGGCCCGCCCTTCCCACCCACCTCTTTTTTTTAATGTTTGTTGCGTCCACAATTAGGTTTGTTGAAGACCACGATTAGGAGAGGCTCGGAGTTTTATACATAAGGGCACTTTGCAGTCCTTGTTGCACATCAATCAAATGAACCGAAACGTTTGCAAGTCTTTTTATCTGTAGCCAGTAGCCACTGCTTTGAACTCGGATTTAGGACGTGTTGCTGGGCCCTGGGCCCTTTGGCATCTGGAGAAAAGTAGTGGCTTTCTCAGCAGAGGGCAGTGGAGAGACATACACGGTCTTGGCAAGGGGCTCTACCCACTTCCTCCTATGAGCAATTGGCATTTTTATCCTTCTTTCAAGGAGCCAGGGTGTTTTTGAGATTCTTTGTCCATAATCTACATTTTTACTGCCCTTGGGTTTGGCCAGAGTTAGCCGAAGTGTCCACAGAGACACTAGCGCAGTGCAGTGAGGCCTCGGTTGTGCAAAAGCAGCCCCGTCTGTGTGTCACCTCTCCGGGTCCTTTTCACCCATGACTTCAGGCAGTGACAGAGCCTACTTTTGAAATTACGGAGTTCTTCAGAGGGGGCCAGAGAAACTTCTGATAAAGGGTGAGAGAGTAAATATTTTAAGCTGAGCAGGCCATAAGGCCTCTGTCACAGCTGTTTGATTCTGATTTTTGGAAAAAAAAAAAGAAATAAGGAGATCCAAGGATCACTTCAAAGAGCATATAAGGAGACTCGGTTTCAAAAGAAAAGGCAGCCTCTGGGCAGATGGCGATATTCACCACGTACCAGCTTGCTGCCTGGTCTTAGCAGCCAGAAACCAGAAGGTGGCAGCAGAGAGCTGTGATACTGTTCGAAACTGCTGTTCCAGAGTAAAGACCACTGAAAAGCACAAGTTGACTGGTGTAGTGTTTGTCTCAACACCAGCGTCCAAACAGAAACGGGAACGAAATACTCAGCATAAACAGAACTCAGTTTAGAATCAGAAAGTCAGCCTCCATGTACCGAATAGTGATAGGTAGGAGCTAAGAGGAAAGTAAGGTTTGAAATCAATTCGAGATTTATGTAAACAACCAAACCAAAACCAAAAGGAACCAAACCAAACCAAAAACAGAGCTGCCTCTGACTGCACTGGGTCAGGATGCTTCAAGGTGGGCATGACCTCAGTACAAAGTCTGGTGATGGCCCAAACAGGCTCTCCCTAAATACAATATTGAGAATATCCTTAAAGTTTATTTGTCTGAGGTTCTCAGGTCTCAGCTGAATATATAGCAATGTTGATATTTAACCTCTGTGTAGATAATAGGGAATACTGTATATCTAAGCTGGAGCCTGATAGATGAGGTATTCTAAAAAGAAACAGGGAGAAACATAAAGAATATTCTGTAGTGTGGGGGGGTCACCTTTGCTGCTCAGGTTGAAAAAAATATTTAATGATGCAGATATTTAACTCTTGGGTCTGTTTGCTTACAAATGGGATACATGTTTAGCGTGTAAACAACACGTTGTAAACAATAACTGTTTGCTGAGACAGTTGAAAAACTGTCCATTTGGGTAAATAGTAAAAGTTATTTTTTTTCTTCCCACAATATTTTTTAGGGAAAAGAGGAGGTTACTATCTAAATGTCACGTGTGTGAAAAACCAGTTTTCGATAATGGCACTGCAGTGTTTGAACACTTGATTTGTTGTTGTTATGGCTACTGGGTGACTCACAGGCCGGCAAATACACAACTCAGGTACAAGTCTTGATGATGATTCACACTGGGTCATTCACCATCGTGACTGAAGATGGATTATCTACTTCCTGTCCCATGTCCTAGTAACTTGTGAATCACACCCTACCGTCTCAGAAGGCACTTCTTTCCTAAATAGGTCGGTTATTGATACTGAAGTTTGGAAAACTTGGGACAGATCATCTTATGTAGCTGGGAATTTCTGGGAATTGCTTGGTGTCTTTGATTATTCGCGATTTTCTGCCTGAAATACGCATGGCATTTTACGAGAGATTCTACCTCTACAGTGGGCTAGACCATTTCTCAGAAACAACCCAAAAGTGACATGGTTGTAATCGCAGGGATTCTGTGATCATTTCAGCACACCATAACAAAACATCTTAAAACACACAAGAAAAACATGGTGGGGAATGTAATTCAGCAATAGAGTGCTTTCCAGCACGATCACGGCCACACTCGGGATGCAGTGCAGACATTCAATCGCGTGGTGTCCAGCATCTTGTTTGTGTGTTCTTCAGGTCAGAAACCCAGGCTGACACTGAAACACATGCTGGAGGGGCCCATGAATGGGCTTTGGTTCAAACAGGAGGGATGTGAGAAAACCACAGCAGCATTCGATTCTGCAGCACTGTCCTCCAGAAGGTTCCCAGTACTAACTTACAGGCCTGATGAGGCACACTCTACTAGTGTGTTATTAGAGGCTCTAAGGGAGTGTCTTAGAATCCTCCCTAGCTAACAAGTTATGTATACGTGAGAAAACTCATCCAAGTTCCATATTCTAGTTTCTGGAAGGTTACAGCTGTTCTCAGCAAAAGGTAGACAAAATGCGGATCAGTTAATGGCACTGAACACTCGTCCTTTGGAGAGATATATGTTTTTTTTTTTCTTGTATGCTAGATGCAGTTTAAGAAGAAAAGTAATAATAGAGCGTAGTGTATGCCTCACTTGATAGGGCACTTGCCTAGCATGCATGAGGCTCCGGGTTAGACACCAAGCACCCTTCCTATTCCTACACGCACATCTAAGCCATATGGTTGAAATGATATCTTTCTTTTGTGGTTTGTGCTGAATGGTGTAGGCGGGTGTTCATATCTATGTGGTGTACCTTCCTGTGGAGACAAGTGGTAGTTTCTGAGTGGCTTTTCTCAATCACTTCACCTTTATTTTATTTTTTTTAATTTTTTATATTCTTCGTTTATATTCCAAATGATCTCCCCTTTCCTGGTTCCCCCCTTCCCATAAGTCCCATAATCCCTCTTTCCTCTGCCCATTCCCCAATAACCCCTCCCATTTCTCTGTCCTGTTAATCCCCTACAATGCTGGATCAAGCCTTTCTAGGACCAGGGCCCTCTCCTTCCTTCTTGGGAATCATTTGATAAGTTAATTGTGTCTTGAGTATTCAGAGCTTCTGGGCTAATTAATATCCACTTATTGGTGAGTGCATTCCCTTGGGTTACCTCACTTAGGATGATAATTCCAATTCCAACCATTTGCCTAAAAATTTCATGAATTCATTGTTTTTAATAGCTGAGTAGTATTCCATTGTGTAAATATACCACATTTTCTGTATCCATTCCTCCATTGAGGGACATCTGTGTTCTTTCCAGCTTCTGGCTATTATAAATAAGGCTACTATGAACATAGTAGGGCATGTGTCCTTATTGCATGCTGGGGAATCCTCTGGGTATATGCCCAAGAGTGGTATAGCAGGGTCCTCCAGAAGTGTCATGCACAGTTTTCTGAGGAACCACCAGACTGATTTCCAAAATGGTTGTACCAGCTTGCAATCCCACCAGCAGTGGATGAGTATTCCTCTTTCTCCACATCCTCACCAACACCTGCTGTCTCCTGAGTTTTTAATCTTAGCCATTCTGACTGGTATGAGGTAAAATCTCAGGGTTGTTTTGATTTGCATTTCCCTAATGATTAATGATATTGAACATTTCTTAAGGTGCTTCTCAGCCATTCAAAATTCTTCAGGTGAAAATTCTTTGTTTAGCTCTGTCTCATTGTACTAAGCTCAACTCCAAGTAGAACAAGGACCTCCACATAAAACCAGACACACTGAAACTAGTAGAAAAAAAAATGGGGAAGACCCTTGAGGACATGGGCACAGGGGAAATGTTCCTGAACAAAACACCAATAGCTTATGCTCTAAGATCAAGAATTGATAAAAGGGATATCATAAAATTACAAAGTTTCTGTAAGGCAAAGGACACTGTCAATCAGGCAACACGGCAACCAACAGATTGGGAAAAGATCTTCACCAACTCTACATCTGACAGAGGACTAATATCCAATATATACAAAGAACTCAAGAAGGTAGACTCCAGAGAGCTGAATAACCCTATTTATTCTTTTGAGATAAGATCTCTCCCAGGACCTGAAGTCAGTTCATCGAATTGGGTAGACTGGCTGGCTGACCAATGGACTCCAGGGATGCACCTGTCTCCAAGGGCTGGGGTTGTACTGTGCCCAGTTTTAACATGTGTTCTTGGGATTTGAACTCCGGTCCCTGGGCTTGTGTAGCAGGTGTTTTGCTGGGCTCTTGGGAGATTCATAACCCTTAAACTAATCTGTCTACCCAGAAAGATTAACTTAAGAAAACTCAGGTTAATCACTCCTATTGCACAGTTAAGTGGTGACCAATGATTCCTGACCTTGAATTTTCTTCTCACTTCTGCTATTTTATCCTCCAACTCGTCTGTTTTGTGTTTGGCTAGGTGGTAAACAGCCCCAGTGTGATAAGACTGCTTGTAGAGTTGTTTGAGGTAATTGTTATTCCTTATCTTCATTTCCACAAACGTGTGGATTTCATCCTCAATTTCTGTTTTTTTCTTTATACTGTATAAAAAGAAGCAAAAATTAATACAGCCATTCTTAGCAAATATATACTTAGAATGATGTCATTATTCTAAGACAACATTTATTTTGCTACTAATAACAGATCATACTTTATGTTGCCAAAATCACAAAATGACCAAGCAGTTATATTAAATCTGAAAATATAACCCCTGACTAAGGCATTTATTTACATTCCCGCTGGTTTGTCCTAATCCATAGGCTATGCTCAGTCTCAGAAGCTCATAATAGTCCATGGGAAAGGCTTAGCTTTCAAAAGCAACCTGTTCTCAACACCTGTGCAGGAATTTTCAGGTCTACTTCCAGGTAGAAATGACAGTGTCAAAGTGAAATGTCTTCTTGGACTCCCCTGTACCACCTTTTTAAAAATAAAATATTTTTATTGATTAATTGGGAATCTCATGTCATGTAAATCAATCACATTCTTCCTCTTAGTCTTCCCATGGCCATATCTGTCCTGTGTGACCACTCCCCCCGCCCCAACACCAAAAAAAAAAAAAAAAAAAAAAAAAAAAAAAAAAAAAGAGGAAAGGGAAAAAACAAGGTCATTTTGTGTTGTCTCTATACTTAGTCACTGGAGCATGCTCAAGATCCTAGTGGCCAGCCTCACACGGGAGGATGGGATTTTCTCCTCTGTGAATGGACGAGAGCTGTGTGGTAGCCAGAGAGGGAGGGCCAAGGCCAGCTGTCCTGTGGCCAAGGAGACTAACATGGATCCAGGTAGGAGCCCATACAGTGGACATCAGCGTGGGCTTCTGTGGTAACGGGAGCCACAGAACCCAGCTCTTGGAAGAATCTGGACTAAAGACCTACTCATGGCTATTGGCAGCTGCAGGGCCACATGCCTCAACATGACCTCAGGTGGCTATACATGTCACTTTCATCACGATAGCCCCTAACATGCCACAACCGGCCAAGCCCAAGGACATCAACCAGGCATCAGCCAGTTGTACAGATTGCATATGTCTACTTGGATCTCCGACTTCTTTGTGACATGGGACAGTGGCAGGGACCACAGACACCAAAATGGCCTCTAGTGTCATATAAGGCTATGGTGGTCCTTCCACGAAGTCCAAAGTGAACCTTTCCTCATCTCAGGCTTCCATCATTGCCCAGAGCCGGGGGATCTCATGGCCTGGCAGCAGGTTCAGGGGGCTGAGTCTGTATCTGCAAAGGCTCTAGGCTGTTGAATATCACCACACTGGCTGTACTGGGCAATGACAGCATGTTGACCTCAGCCCTCTGTCTAATCCATTACTGTCATCCTGTCTCCAGGTCTGCCCCCCTCTATTGAGTATGTACCACCCCATTTTCCCCTACCTCCTCCATCTCTCTATCACATCTTTGTTTCGTCATAGTGGTGTTTGGGTGTCTTCTGCCTATCACCTTTTTGTTGTTGTTGTTGATTCACACAATGGTGATTTTAGTAGAGAATGATTTAAATGAAAGAGTGAAATGTAAACCAAATTCTGGGCTCAGTAACTTTGCATCAGATGAGACGCTCATTGTGGACAAGGCGTGTCCTGTGTGTTGAACAATGTTTATTAGCATCTTCCCTCTAATTGTTCACCAGTATATCAGTGCGCTGGCTGGTTTTCACACAAACTAGAGTTTTCAGAGAGGAAGGAGCCTTGGTTGAGAAAATGCTTCCATGAAATCCAACTGTAAGGCATTTTCTCAATTAGTGATCAAGGAAGGAGGGCCCAGGCCATGGTGGGTGGTATCATCCCTGGCCTGGTGGTCCTGGGTTCTATAAGAAAGCAAGATGAGTAAGCCATTGGGAAGCATGCCAGTAAGCAGCACCTTCCATGGTCTCTGCATCAGCTCCTGCCTTTAGGTTCCTGGTGCGATTAAATGTCTATTCCGACTTCCTTTGGTAATAAACAGCGTTATGGAAGTATCAGCTAAATAAACCCTTTCTCCTCAACTTGCTTTTTGGTCACAGCAATAGAAATCCTAACTACACCAAGCAGCATCTCAGTCTGATGATAACGTATCTTCAAGTATTGCTAAGTGTCCCCTAGGTAGGATACAACATCTTGCTAGCTGAGAACTACACATAACTACATTGTTGGAAGCAGTGGCTCTCAGGCCCAGCAGTGTGTGATAATCTCATAAAAGGCACCGGAACATGACTCTGTGTTTTAGAAAATTTGCCTCTAGTTGATCTGAGGTCAAGCTCCAGCGTGGGCATTTTCGAACACCTCGGGTGGTAGTGCTGAAGTATGATGAGAAGACAAACCCAAATTGCTTAGAAAAGTCTTTCCCATCACACGGAGAGCTAATTGAGTCACAGCCTGCTGGACTCTGCTCTCAGGAGAGGAGCCAGGAGATGTGGGGCAGGCAGGTGTTGTCCCCAGGTGGTGCTGATGAAACCTGGTTTTAGAACAGTGTACAAGAAGCTTCCTTCAAAGAAGCAACCACCGGGAGGAGGGAAGGTGAATGAGCGTAACTAACTCATGGGAGGGACAGCAAGGTACAAGGACAGCTGGGAAGAGAGGTGCTGCCTTGTCTTTCTAGCCTCTTGTTCTCACAAGAGTAAACATGTGTGAGCAAGAAGATTCACCAACTCAAGGTAGGCTACGGACAGTGTGGCACATAATTCTGGGAAAAAATGGCACCAAAAAACCACAATCAATCAACCAACCAACCAACCAACCAACCAACCAACCAACCAACCAACAACCAACCAACTAAACAAACAAAAAGACCAAAGCAGGAGTGGGGGACAACCATCAGAAAACTGCCTGAATTATCCATAGGAGAGCGAAAAGGGAGGGCTTCACTGTATAGGGAAGTACCCAGAAACTGTGCTTCTCTGGGAAAAGACAAACTCACTGACCAGCTATGGCCTATAAGAGGGAAGGCACCGATACACAGAGATACCAAAGGCAAAACTCAACCTGGCTGCCTTCTGGGTCAGTTGTACATTAATGTTGTCCCTGATATCATCCTAGGATCTTTGCTGTGACCCGGAAGAGCACTGTCAACTGGATGGAGACTCCAAGAATGCTAGGTTGAATCGGGTGGGGCCATGCGGAGCAAAAGAGATGGAGACAAGATTATGGCAACATGAAAAAGGTGAGAGAAAATGGAAATGGTAGCATTTATTTAACAAATAGATGCAAAGGGCTGGGGAGATGGCTCAGCCGGTAGACTGTTTGATGGGCCAAGTGTGAGGACATGAGTCTGATCTCCAGAACCCACAAAACACTCGGGAGGAACAGAGAGATGGGATCATGGGGCTCACTGGCCAACCAGCCTAGCTTAATTGGTAACTCAAGGCCAGTGAGAGACTCTGTCTCAAATGAAAAGGGATGGTGTCTGAAGGATGATACTTGACTCCCAAATACACCTGCATCTCTATGTACACTGGCAAACACACCTAAACCAAAGACACACACAAACACAGACTTAGAATAATACTAAAAAAAAAGACAAGGAAATATGAAACGTGTGTTTTAAAACAATTTCTTAGCATATACTGTTAATGCCAGCCAGCACTCTGGAGGCTGGGTCAGGATCATAGGTTGTGGAAAGTCTTTGATATATGGTGAGACTCTGTCTGAGAAACCTAAAGTATGTTCTGAACATTAACTAGTGTGTTAAAACTGGGGACAGAAACAGCCACAGGCTGGCCTTGAGTAGAAATTACCATTTGTGAGTGAACTGTAGAATGGAAAGCTATTTACAGAGACTGTTACTGTAGAAGAAACTTATCAGGAAGCTTGTTATAACCATCATCCTCTTTCCAATATAAGTAGGCTACAGAATAAATTAAACAGTATACCTTGTATGAGATCTTTTGTGATGTATATATTGGAAGACTTCAGCTTTGGATTACCTGTTTCTCTCTCTCTCTCTGTCTCTGTCTCTTTGTCTCTGTCTCTCTTTCTCTCTGTCTCTCTGTCTCTGTCTCTCTCTCTCTCTCTCTCTCTCTCTCTCTCTCTCTCTCTCTCTCTGTCTCTGAAACTCTTTCCTTGTTCTTTGTTTTGTATTTACCCCTCGGTGCTGCATTCTGGATTCTGCCTTGGGTCCTGAGGCATAATGGTGTTGAATCTACTGCTTTGTAGCAGAATCCTGAATAGCCTGGACTCCACCTTCCTTTTCAAATATTTCAGGGGACTAGTTATCAAGTTTGTTTGTAGTTTTTGCTAGTGATATTTTTCACTGTAACCATTTTAAACTCACTTGAGACGTACCTAATGTTTTCATTATCTAAGTTCTAAAATAATGGGATTATTCAAATATATGCTCAAATTATAAAATCATTATATTATTTCAACTTATTGTATGTGATAAGTTTTAAACTTAGCTAATAAGCTTCCATTCATGGTGGATATTTTCTGATGTATTTTATAATTGGATGAGCCCAATTTTAAACACTTTCTTTTATGGGAATCATGTGAGGCTTCAATCAGAAGTTTATTCCTTTAGAGAACATGTGGAGTCATAATTATAAAGCTATAAAATTCTCTTTGTAGATATACACTGCATTAAGTAAAAGTAGCACTTTCTAAATCTCAGAAAAAAGCATAAAATAATGAAATCACTGCTCTTTCTATCTTAAAATTTATCTTATAGAATGTTTCATAATATAACTAAATTGACTTCTTTATAATTAGAATATTATTCAGCCTAGAATATTACTCAACATGTACTTAACGCAGGTTCACAAGCCAGAGGTGGTAACACACACCTCTAATCCCAGAACTCTAGAGCCAAAGGCGGGCAGATCTCTGAGTTCAAGACCATCCTGACCTACATAAAGATTGTTAGGACAGCCAGGACTAAACAGAGAGACTTCTTTTGAAAAACAAAAGCAGACAAGCAAACAAAACATGCTCACAGGTCATTGAAGATCTAAAATTGAGGGGAAGATGATATGACTAGCAGTTCCTGACATTTCCAAAGTGATTCCAGGGAACTGGGCATAAAAAAAAGCTGTGTTTTATTTTTGTTTTAAATTTTGAATGTATAAAGCTCACCAAGGGTAAATTATTTCTAAATGGAAAATAATTAATGAAGTTTGGCATCTTTGAGGAACCGGGAACACGATAGAAAACTACACAAATGGATTTTAAAAGAATCACCTGTCTGTGTCAATAGGTGTGCATGAGTCTATACTCCATGAAGCTGGTGGGGAGACGACAGGAGAGAAGCAAAAGATCTTAGATAGGAAGGGATGCGGCAAAGGGCGAGGAGTGGGGTATCCGTGACTGATGCAAAAGCAGAAGAGAGTATTATATCCAGGAAGGAAGGGGTTAGAGAGACACGGGTAGGGAGGATTCTGGAGGACAGTCAGGAAAGGGTCAAATTAGAACAAATTATACTACACCTGCACAAAAGTGCCATGGTGAAAACATTACTCTGTACGCTAACTTAAAAATCAGTTTCACAAACTCACCTAATCATTATTGCTTATGGTTAAAGTAAGGTACATCTTTGCAGTTGTTACTAACAACTTCCTGTGTTTGTTACATAGTTACTAGCTAATTGAGAAAGTATTTTTTCCTTAATAATTTTTCCCTTGTGGCTTCATGGAAGGCAGGAAGTTTCTTTCTTGCATGTAGCAACTTTGTAGCCTGCATATAATATGAATCCACTAAAAAAAATAAACAAATTATTATATGCATCATTGTTGAACTTATTGAAAATGTTATCCAATGTTTTTTATTATTATTATTTATTCTATATCCTTTGTTTACATTCCAAAGGCTTTCCCCTTTCTCACCATATGTCCCATAAGTCCTCTCCCCCCCACCTATTTCCCAATCACCCCCACACCATTTCTCTGTTCTGGTACATTCCTACAAAACTGGATCCAATCTTTTCAGGCCCAGGGTCCTCTCCTTCCTTCTTCTTGGGAATCTTTTGACTTGCTAAGTGTGCCTTGAGTATTCAGAGCTTCTGGGCTCATTAATATCCACTTATCAGTTTTATTACAATAGGACCTTTATACAGGTATTCCAGCTCCCTGTGACTTCAAAGTAAACATCCTAGTATTCTCCTCATTCTGGTATGCATCATGGTCAATGGAAGCTGCTGGTGTGGTCTCCTAGACTCTGGTGCTTAGTCAGCACAACGTCCTGGCTGTGATTATGAGGCTCATCTGTTTTCTGCAACTGAAGTCTGACCTCGTTGATTTTGATAAGTAACAGGAAACAATTTCATGCTATACGTTTATAACTATTCACAAGTTTTCATAGTTTTATTATCTATCAGATTTTCTTTATTGCTTTATATTTGCAGATAAAGGCACTATGCACAACTTTCATTGGGCTATAGGTTACCCTTTTATTGCTTAGCGATATCCATCCACAGATTCATTATATGATTTTTTTCCAAAAATCATTTTGTTATATTATTAAATAGCACTTCATTGGGAATTTAGTTATAACAATAATAAAAATCTCATATCGATTAAGTTATTTTTCATTTCCTATTTTAAGAAAACTTTGATTACTCAAAATAGATCTTTGTCTGCAGTGATGGACAGGGTAAAGATTTACTTCTTTTCATTAGGAAGTTCCTAGGAAGACATCCATTCTCTGCTATGCTGAAGTGAACTTCTCTTGTGAGTCATGGGAAAGAATATGTGTGTCTCTGATGCTGAACTTTCCCTGCCACTGACCAATCTGACATTATTAATAAAAACACTGAGATAATAATGCTATTGTAATTCTATAAGCTTTGTTTCCTTCATCATTCTCTTGATTATTGCTTTACTACATACAATTTCTACAGTCCATTCAATCTGACCCATCGATAGTTCAATTATTGCTATTTCTAATTTAGCTAATAACACAAAGTCTAGTGGGTACACAATTGTTTTGAATTTAAATGTCATAGAGAGCTATCCACAGTCATTGTATGATTTCCTTAGCAAATTTTTTTCTAACAATCATTTTGTTATATTATCAAATAACACTTCGTTGGGAATTTAGTTACAACAATAATATAATCTCATAATAATTTAGTTAGAATGTCACCATTTTAGGTTGTAATAATATTTGGAAATTTGCTTGTTGTTCTGG
Organism: Apodemus agrarius; assembly: GCA_964023405.1. NCBI lineage: Eukaryota > Metazoa > Chordata > Mammalia > Rodentia > Muridae > Apodemus > Apodemus agrarius. Next base: position 11,967,602 of record OZ030021.1, read on the forward strand.
AGTCATGGCAACAAGTTTATACTGTGTTTGTCCAGCCACAGCTTCACTGGTCTCCACGAGGCCTCCTTCACCAGGAATGTCCAGGTTGGAACACCCACATTCCGCTGTTAGTTGAGTCCCTTGGGGCGCACATGGCTACTCTGAGGTGTGAACTGCCCCAGAGTTCCATTATCCAGTCCAGGGAAGCCCATGGGAGGCCTGCTATACCAGGAATATCAATGGGCAGGCCATCATTCTGATATATGCTACACCAGGAACATCCAGGGAAAACCAAATGGCTAAAGTCCAGCGTAAGAATGAAGTCAACAAAAACTAAGGCAGTATGACACTTTCAGAGCACAGCTACCCTACTACAGCAAGCCCTGGATATCCTATTGTAGAGAGTGGGTGTGGCAGTAGCCTCAAGCCTGGAGGCCTGCCAAGTCGGATGACTAAGCACCTGGCTTCTTCCTGCTCCTGAGTAGGCCACACCTTTCTTGGGCATCGCACAGGAGTAGCCAATGACGTGTGATCAGACCATTCTATCAGAGAAGACTACATGATGTGGACTGATGGGGCAGACCTGGGGAGGATATAAAAGGACTGTGCAAGGGGAGTGGGGGGGGCTTTTTTCCCTGCATGTATGTTTCTAGGTTCCTGATTAAACCGCATTGAAAAGAATGCTGTGTGGTCGCTCTTTCCTGCTGGTCGGAGATAGTAGCGACATCCTATTACAACTGGAACACAAGAAAATGACCTTAGATTCAATCTTGTAAAGATGATAGAGGCCTTTAAAGAGGAAATGAATAAATCCCCTAAAGAAATACAGGAAAATACATTTAAACAAGTAGAGAGGCCTTTAAAGAGGAAACAAACAAATCCCTTAAATAAATATAGAGAAATACAATTAAACAAGCATAGGAAATGAACAAAACTATTCAAGATCTGAAAATGGAAACAAAGAAAAGATGAACTGGGGAAGTCCTGAAGATGGAAAATCTGGGGCAGAGAACTTGAACAAGAAACACAGGTAAGCATCACCAATAGAAGAAGTAAGATGGAAGAGAGTTTCAGATGTCGAAAATACAATGGAAGAAACTGATGCATCAGTCTAAAAAATGTTAAATATAAAATATTTCTGACAAAATCGTTGACAAGTCTGGCATACTATGAAATGACAGACAATACAAATAGAAGGGGAAGAGTTCACATTCTAAGAGCCAGAAAATATTTTCAACAACATCATAGAAAATGTCTCCAACCTTGTGGTGGTTTATATATGCTCGGCCCAGGGAATGGCACTATTAGAGGGTGTGGCCCTGTTGAAGTAGGTGTGGTCTTGTTGGAGGAAGTGTGTCACTGTGGGTGTGGAATTTAAGACTCTCATCCTAGCTGCCTGGAAGCCAGTCTTCCACCAGTAGTCTTCGGATGAAGATGTAGAACTCTCAGCTCTGCCTGTATGTGCCTGCCTAGATGCTGCCATGTTCCCACCTTGATGATAATGGACTGACACCCTGAACCTGTAAGCCAGCCCCAATTAAATGTTGTCATTTATAAGACTTGCCTTGATCATGGTATCTCTTCACAGCAGTAAAATCCTAACTAGGACATCAATTAAAAACAAGACCATCATAAAGTTTGAGGGGAAATGGAGAAAATAGAAACTATCATCCTGAGTAAGGTAATCTAGACCCCCCAAAGACAGGCATACTATGTACTCACTTGTAAATGGATCTTAGCCATAAAGCACTGTAAAACTATGTTACAGTTCATAGCCCAAAGAAACTAAGTAAGAATGAGACTTAAGGGAGGACAAGTGAATCTCACTCAGAAGAGGAAACAAAATAGCCATCGGAGGTAGATGGAGGGAGGATATTTTGTGGAAGAGTAGCTGAGGAGGTGAAAGGGGATGGGGGCCAGATGTGGGGAAGGGGTGAGAGATGTCTGCGCATGACAATGGAACTCGGTGGTGGCCATCTCTGAGACTAGCTGGAGATCTGGGATGGAGGAGGTTCTGGGCAGCATATAGGGGTGACTTTACTGAGACTCCTACCAGGGAGGAATATAGAAACTAAAGGGACCACCCCCATGAATCCAGGTGGGACTTCCAATGGAAGAAGGGGAACATCAACCCACCCAAAAATACCTTCAGCTCAAAATTTATCCTGCCTACAAGATGCTCAGGGATATAAATGGAGCAGAGTTTGTGGGAATGGCCAACCAAGCACTGTCCCAACTTGAGACCCATTCCATGTAAGAGACCCAACCCCCTGACACTATTAATGGTACTCTGCTATGCTTGCAGACAGGAGCTTAGCATAACTCTTTCCCGAGCAGCTTCATCCAGCAGTGGATCGAAAAAGATGCAGAGACCCACAGCCAAATATCATGTTGAGCTCAGTGAGTCTTGAGGGAGAGCTGGGGGTTAGAACTAAGTGATCTGGAAGGGTCAAAAACACCCTAAGAGCACATACAGAGTCAATTATCTTGGGCCAATTGGTGCTCACAGAACAGAATCACCAACCAAATATCATGCATGGGCTGGACCTAAGTCTCCTATACATTTGTAGCAGAAGTGAAGCTTGGTCTTCATGTGGGTCCCCTAACAATTGGAGCATGGCTGTCTCTAACTCTATTGCCGGCCATTGGATCCCCTTCCCCTAACTGTGCTGCCTGGTTCTGCCTCACTGTGAGATGATGTGCTTAGTCCTTTTGTGACTAGATATTCCAGGGTGTGGTGGTACCCAACAGGGGCTTCAAGGAAGGGATAAATGGAAAGGATTAGTAAGAGTGAGACTGGGAGGAAAGAAGAAAGGACGGAGATTTCAATCAGGACGTAAAGTGAATAAATGATGAAAAAATGTTGATACCATTTAGTTTCATCTTTTTAACAACATTTGTCACTTTTTTTCAGGGACCCCCTACTTCCTATTCCTAGCATAACTGTTACTTGTGTTTCAACTTACTAAATGATGACACCTTAATCTACTATATCTTTAAGTATTAGAGTCATGATTAATGAAGATGTATGCATTTGAAGGACAACAAAAATAATTTTCCCTAGAGATTCTGATATATTGTAATTTGCTGAAATATATATTATCTGTTACCAAAGCCTTAATTTAGCCCCCAAAAGTCTAACACTGAAAATTCAGAACTTTAAGAGAGATGAAATCATAATTATGAAGATACTTAAGAGTATTGTCACAGTTAACATCCAACAATGTGAATAAACTATTGTTTTAGAGGATGAGTCAAAATAATTTTTTATTCAATATATTCTTTATTTACATTTCAAATGATTTCCCCTTTCCTGGATCCCTCCTCCCTAAAAGTCCCATAAGCTCTCTTCCCTTCCCCTATTTCCCCATCCACCCCTTCCCACTTTCCTGTCCTGGTATTGCCCTACACTGCTGCACTGAGCCTTTCCAGAACCAAGGACCACTCTTTCCTTCTTCTTGGACATCATTTGATATGTGATTGTGTCTTGGGTATTCCAAGCTTCTAGGCTAATATCCGTTTATCAGTGAGTGCATACCATGACTGTTATTTTGAGACTGGGTTACCTCACTTAGTATGATGTTTTCCAGCTCTATCCATTTGTTTAAGAATTTCATGAATTTATTGTTTCTAATGGCTGAATAGTAGTAGTATATATACCACAGTTTTGCATCCATTCCTCCATTGAGGGACATCTGTGTTCTTTCCAGATTTTGGCAGCTATTAACATAGTGGAGTATGTATCCTTATTACATGCTAGGGAACCCTCTGGGTATATGCCCAGGAGTGGTATAACAGGGTCCTCCAGAAGTGTCATGCCCAGTTTTCTGAGGAACCACCAGACTGATTTCCAGAGTGATTGTACCAGCTTGCAATCCCACCAACAGTGGAGGAGTGTTCCTCTTTCTCCATGTGCTCACCAACACCTGATGTCTCCTGAGTTTTTAATCTTAGCCATTCGGACTGGTGTGAGGTGAAAACTCAGGGTTGTTTTGATTTGCATTTCCCTGATGACTAATAATGTTGAACATTTCTTAATGTATTTTTCAGCCATCCAAATTTCTTCAGGTAAAAATTCTTTGTTTAGCTCTGTATCCCATTTTTAATAGAGTTATTTGGTTCTCTGGAGTCTAACTTCTTGAGTTCTTTGTATATATTGGATATTAGCCCTCTGTTGGATGTGGGATTGGTGAAGATCTTTTCCCAATTTGTTGGTTGCCATTTTGTTCTTTTTATGGTGTCCTTTGCCTTACAGAAAATTGTAATTTTATGAGGTCCCATTTGTCAGTTCTTGATCTTAGAGCATAAGCTATTGGTGTTTTGTTCAGGAACTTTCCCCCTGTGCCCATGTCCTCAAGGGTCTTCCCCAGTTTTTTTTTCTATTAGTTTCAGTGTGTCTGTTTTAATGTGGAGGTCCTTGATCTATTTGTAGTTGAGCTTAGTACAAGGAGATAAGATCAATTCACATTCTTCTGCATGCTGACCTCCAATTGAACCAGCACCATTTGTTGAAAAGACTTTTTTCCACTGGATGTTTTCAGCTCCTTTGTCAAAGATCAAGTGACCATAGGTGTGTGTGTTCATTTCTGGGTCTTCAATTCTATTCCATTGACCCACCTGCCTGTTGCTGTACCAATACCATGCAGTTTTTAACACTATTGCTCTGTAGTATTGCTTGAGGTTCAGGATACTGATTCCCCCAGAAGTTCTTTTACTGTTGAGAATAGTTTTAGCTATTCTGGGTTTTTTGTTAATCCAGATGAATTTGAGAATTGCTCTTTCTAACTCTATGAAGTGATGGGGATTGCATTGAATCTGTAGATTGCTTTTGGCAAGATTGTCATTTTATCTATATTAATCCTGCCAAACCACAAGCATGGAGGATTTTTCTATTTTCTGAGGTCTTCTTCAATTTCCTTCTTCAGAGACCTGAAGTTCTTCTCATACAGATCTTTCACTTGTTTGGTTAGAGTCACAGCAAGAAACTTTATATTGTTTGTGGCTATTGTGAAGGGTGTCATTTCCCTAATTTCTTTCTCAGCCTGCTTATCCTTTGAGTATAGGAAGGCTACTGATTTGCTTGAGTTGATTTTATAACCAGCCACTTTGCTGAAGTTGTTTATCAGCTGTAGGAGTTCTCTGGTTGAGTTTTTGAATCACTTAAGCATACTCTCATATCATGTACAAATGGGGATAATTTGACCTTTTCCTTTCCGATTTATTTCCCTTTGACCACCTTATGTTGTATAATCGCTCTGGCTAGTACCTCAAGTACTATATTGAAAAGATAAGGAGAGAGGGGGCAGCCTTGTCTAGTCCCTGATTTTAGTGGGATTGCTTCAAGTTTCTCTCTGTTTACTTTGATGTTGGCTACTGGTTTGCTGTATATTGCTTTTACTGTGCTTAGATATTGGCCTTGAATTCCTGTTCTTTCCAAGACTTTTAGCATGAAAGGATGCTGAATTTTGTCAAATGCTTTTCCAGCATCTAATGAAATTACCATGTGGCTCTTTTCTTTGAGTTTGTTTATGACCCTTGTGCCTTTCTGAGTCTAATGCTCATCATGTATATCAAGTATACCATCATCTTTCCAATCTTTTTTATTGCTGTTATTTTATTTCTTTTTCCATTTTTGCAAGCCTCAAATTGTACAATGCTCATTGTGATGAAATCTTTGAAGAGGGTTCTGAGCATTTTCTAGTTAGTTTCTGTGTTTGTGATAAAACATCATGATCCAAAACCATTTAGGGAAGAAAGGGTTTATTTGTCTTACAGTTCTCCCCATGGTTCTAAAATCTTCCCACAATCCTTCTGAAAAATCACCTGGTCACATTTCAGGCCAGGTTCCTTTATTTTGCTTCACAGGATGACCTGCCCAGGGGTGACGCTACCACAGTGGGATGAGTCCTTCCTCATCAGTCAGCAACCAAGAGCATGCCCTGCAGACATGTCCACAGTCTAAACTGATGGACCAGTTCTTCAGTTAAATTTCCTCTTCCTAGATATGTCTGGGTTTGTGCTGAGGCTATACAGAATAAACTGGAATGGAGCATATAGCTCCTTGATTTATTTTAATTCTCAGCTGAATCTGAATATCTTAAATGATTTAGTATCTGCCTGTCACATTGGTCTTTAGCTCTGTAGTGTTTACTTATGCCTACTTATGAAATAAAAACACCTGACACACATAGTGAAAGGATACACATACACAAACACACAGAGTGGGAGGGCATATACACACACATACATACACATACAAGCAGGAACACATGGTTCATTATCCTACTTATTAACATGCGTTCTCATATCTGAAATTGTTGCTGCTATACCAGTATACTAAGTGTATTTGAATGTTCACTAAATGTCACTTAAAATGAAGCCAGGTTAACTTGCAAATAATTTGATAAGTAAAAAAAATATTGAATGTGAACATTTAAAATGAGCTCTCAGCACCGATTCCAGCTGCACAAAGCTGTGGATTTTAGGAAACGAAACTCTAGCTTCTTCATTCGTGCCTGGGAATAGTCCATGAATAATTTATAAAACGAGAATTGTAGAGAGGTTGTATAAATATCCAACCTCAGTGGTAATCAAAGAAATGGAGTTTAAAACTCCATTTTTATAATACTAGAACAAGTTAATGTACTGCCCAGTCTTAAAAAAAAATTATACAATCTTTCTGGAAGGTAGTAGTAGGAATTTATTAAGGGCTTTAAAATATTACAGCTAATACACTTTCATAACCCTGTTTTACATTTAAAGGGACAATGGGGTTTTGAAAAGCATTTCTACACACAAAAGTTATTACCACAGTTAAATAAATAAAATTAAAACAAATCTAAATTGCAGTGATATTTCATAAATCATAGACCTCCTATGTAACAGAATCATACAAATATTTAAGTGTTTTTGAAATTTATGCAATGTGCATTAAAATTCATCATCTCATGTTGAGAGAAAAAGAATACTCACAAATATTCATTATGTATAAATATACATTTATAGTAACATCTGGGTGTATTAAAATGATTTTAGGTTTTGATCTCTTTGAGCTTGTTTATACAAATTTTCTACAACATACATGCATTTTAATCAGAGTACTTGTAAATCATCAGACACATATTTCCATGAATTAAATACAGACTTTGTCAAAGTGGAATTATGTTTGCTATGGTTTAGGAATCACAAGCACAGTACAGATAAAGGAAGTTCAGATTACATGGTGGCACATGAGAGTCCTCTCTGCAATATCAGTGCATGGTGGACTAAGCTGACCTCATCACTGTAATCATGTTAAGACAAAGATTAATGTTTTTAATTTTATTATGGATATTGTCGTTGCCAGTATTTTCTAGAAGAAAAAAACCAAACTAAGATAACAAAAATCTCTTAACAGAGTCACAGAAAAATGTGCGGTAAATTGATCTAAAAATATAAGACTAAGAGGTGAATACAAAGAACTTCCTGTTTGGAGTGTGTATGAAAGATAAAAAAAAAAAAAAAAACAAGCTTGAGGGCTGGAGGGATGGCTCAGTGGACAAGAGCACTGACTGCTCTTCCAGAGGTCCTGAGTTCAAGTCCCAGCAGCAACATGATGGCTCACTACCATCTGTAATGGGATCCAATGCCCTCTTCTGGTGTGTCTGAAGACAACTACAGTGTACTCACATGCATTAAATAAATAAAACTTAAACAACAACAACAACAACAAGCTCGAGTTATCTGATCCAAACATGATGTGGTGGTTTTAAAGACAGTGTCTCCTACTTACATATGTGTTTGAACACTTGTTCCCCTACTGGATGAAATATGTCACTAAGGGTTGGCTTTGAAAGCTTAGGGTCTCATCCTACTTCTTTCTGTGCTTTCCCTGCTTGCCGTGTGGAGACAAAATGTGATTGGCTGAGCTTAGACTGTCAGTGTTCCCAATTGTTATTATCAATCTCTCTTTTAATCCAAATTCATTGTTCAAAATAATCAATGGGCTTTATCATGACATATTAAACATCATGAACTTTAACTAGACCCTTACCTGCTACCCTCCTCCTATTGGTCTCCTTGAAAGGTTTCTCCCTTTTTCCTGTCTTGTCATGTATATTTTACAAAATTGGATTACACAAGTAAATGTATGATGCTTGCTTTTCTTTGTTATCATCTGATCTTGATCCCCTCTCCCCATTTCCACCAATTCATCTTTTCTCCAGTGTGACAAACATACACACACATACACATTAGTGAATATTCAGATGCTTACATTCTAACACAAATTTACACACACACATTCAAACCTTCATAGATGCACGCACACATGCACAGGCACGCGTGCGCGCGCACACACACACACACACATGCACACACATGCACAGCTGGATTCTATATGTGACATTTTGCTAAGTTTGCCTTATTTCATTTCCTTCTTTGTCACTGATAAATATCTATCTATCTATCTATCTATCTATCTATCTATCTATCTATCTATCTATCTAATCTCTATATCTATTTGTGTGTTTCTGTGTGCATCTGTATATATTTTGTATTATTTTCATTTTCTATATTCTTTTACATTCGAAAGGCTTTCCCCTTTCCCAGTTCCCTCCTCACCATATGTCTCATAAGTCCGCTTCCTCCGCCCTGTCCCCCCCCCTCCACTGTCCCCAATCAAGCTCCAACCCTTTCTCTGTTCTGGTACTCTCCTGTAAAAGTGGAACCAGTCTTGTCTGGACCAGGGTCGTCTCCTTCCTTCTTCTTGGGAATCTTTTGATTTGCTAATTGTGTCTTGAGTATTCAGAGCTTCTGGGCTCATTAATATCCACTTATCAGTGATTGCAATTCATGTGTATTCCTTTGTGATTGAGTTAACTCACTTAGGATGATATTTTCCAGATCTAACCATTTGCCTACAAATTGCATGAATTATTTTTAATTGCTGAGTAGTATTCCATTGTATAAATATACCACATTTTCTGTATCCATTCCTCCTTTGAGGGATATCTGGGCTCCTTCCAGCTTCTGGCTATTATAAATAAGGCTGCTATGAACATAGTGGAGCATGTGTCTTTATTGCATGCAGGGGAATCCTCTGGGTATATGCCCAGGAGTGGTATGACAGGGTCCTCTGTAAGTGTCATGCCCAATTTTCTGAGGAACCGCCAGACTGATTTCCAGAGCGGTTGTACCAGCTTGCAATCCCATCAACAGTGGAGGAGTATTCCTCTTTCTCCACATCCTCACCAGCACCTGTTGGCTCTTGAGTTTTTAATCTTAGCCATTCTGACTGGTGTGAGGTGGAATCTCAGGGTTGTTTTGATTTGCATTTCTCTGATGACTAATGATGTTGAACATCTCTTCAGGTGCTACTCAGCCATTGGAATTTCTTCTGGTGAAAATTATTTAGCTCTGTATCCCATTTTTAATAGGGCTATTTGGTTCTTTGGGGTCTAACTTCTAGAGTTCTTTGTATATATTGAATATTTGCCCTCTGTAGGATGTGGGGTTGGTGAAGATCTTTTCCCACTTTGTTGGTTGCTGTTTTGTCCTTCGGACAGTGTCCCTTGCCTCACATAAACTGTAATTTTATGAGTTCCATTTGTCAATTCTTGATCTTAAAGCATAAGCTAATGGTGTTCTGTTCAGGAACTTTCCCACTGTGCCCAAGTCCTCCAGGGTCTTCCCCAGTTTCTTTCCTATTAGTTTCAGTGTGTCTGGTTTTATGTGGAGGTCCTTGATCCACTTGGAATTGATCTTGGTACAAGGAGATAAGAGTGGGTCAATTTGCATTCTTCTGCATGTAGATCTCCAGTTGAAACAGCACCATTTGTTGAAAAGGATATCTTTTTTTCCACTGGATGATTGTAGCTCCTTTATCAAAGATCAAGTGACCATAAGTCTGTGGGTTCATTTCTGGGTCTTCAATTCTATTCCATTGATCTACTTGCCTGTCACTGTACCAATACCATGCAGTTTTTAACACAGTTGCTCTGTAGTACTGCTTGAGGTCAGGGATATTGATTCCCCCAGAAGTCCTTTTATTGTTGAGAATAGTTTTAGCCCTCCTGGGTTTTTTATTACTCCAGATGAATTTAAGAATTGCTCTTTCTAGATCTGTGAAGAATTGATTTGGGACTTTGATGGGGATTGCATTGAATCTGTAGATTGCTTTTGGCAAGATGGTCATTTTTACTATATTGATCCTGCCAATCCAAGAGCATGAAATATTTTTCCATCTTCTGAGGTCTTCTTCGATTTCTTTCTTCAAGTACTTGGAAGTTCTTGTCATATAGATCTTTTGCTTGTTTGGTTAGTTATGCCAAGATACTTTATATTGTTTGTGGCTATTGTGAAGGGTGTTATTTCCCTAACTTCTTTGTCATCCTGCTTGTCCTTTGAGTATAGGAAGGCTACTGATTTGCTTGAGTTGATTTTATAACCAGCCACTTTGGTGAAGTTGTTTATCAGCTGTTCTCTGGTAGAGTTTTTTGGGTCGCTTAAGTATACTGTCATATCATCTGCAAAGAGTGATAGTTTGATTTCTTCCTTTCCAATTTGTATCCCTTTGACTTCCTTTGTTGTCTAATTGGTCTCGTGAGAACTTCAAGTACTATATTGAAAAGATATGGAGAGAGGGGCAGCCTTGTCTAGGCCCTGATTTTAGTGGGATTGCTTCAAGTTTCTCTCCATTCAGTTTAATGTTGGCTACTGGGTTGCTGTATATTGCTTTTACTATGTTTAGGTATGGGCCTTGAATTCCTGTTCTTTCCAGGACTTTTAGCATTAAAGGATGATGAATTTTGTCAAATGCTTTTTCAGCATCTTATGAGACAACCATGTGGTTTTTTTTAATGTAGTGGATTACCTTGATGGATTTTCATATATTGAACCATCCCTGCATCCCTGGTATGAAGCCTATTTGATGATGGTGAATGATCGTTTTGATGTGCTCTTGGATTCGGTTGGCAAGGATTTTTAGTATTTTTGCATCGGTATTCATAAAGGAAATTGGCCTATAGTTCTCTTTGTTGGACCTTGTGTGGTTTTGGTATCAGCGTAATTGTGGCTTCGGAGAACAAGTTGGGCAGTGTCCCTTCGGAGAACATGTTTCTATTTTGTGGAATAGTTTGAAGAGTATTGATGTTAGGTCTTCTTTGAAAGTCTGATAAATTTCTGCACTAAAACCATCTGGTCCCATACTTTTTTTGGTTGGGAGACTTTCTATAACCCCTTCTATTTCTCTAGGAGTTATGGGACTGTTTAACTGATCTAATTGATCCTAAATTTTGGTATTTGGTATCTGTCTAGGAAATTGTCCATTTCCTCCAGATTCTCCAGTTGCATTGAGTATAGGCTTTTGTAGTAGAATCTGATGATTTTTTTGAATTTCCTCAGTTTCTGTTGTTATATCCCCCTTTTCATTTCTAATTTTGTTAATTTGGATACTGGCTCTGTGCCCATTGGTTAGTCTGGCTAAGGGTATATCTATCTTGTTGATTTTCTCGAAGAACCAGCTCCTGGTTTTATTGATTCTTTGTATGGTTTACTTTATTTCTACTTGATTGATTTCAGACCTTAGTTTGATGATTTCCTGTCTTCTACTCCTCCTGGGTGAATTAGCTTCTTTTTGTTCCAGGGCTTTCAGGTATGCTATTAAGCTGCTAGTGTATGCTGTCTCCAGTTTATTTTTGGAGGCATTCAGTGCAATGAGTTTTCCTCTTAGCACTACTTTCATTGTATCCCATAGACTTAGTTTGTACCTTCATTTTCATTGAATTCTAAAAAGTCTTTGATTTCTTTATTTCTTCCTTGACCAATGTGTCATTGAGTATTGTTCAGTTTCCATGTGTATGTGGGCTTTCTGTTGTTTTTCTTGCTATTGAAGACTACTTTTACTCCACAGTGATCTGATAGGAGGCATGGGATTAGTTTGATCTTCTTGTATTGGTTGACATCTGTCTTGTGACTAATTATATGATCGATTTTGGAGAAGGTACCATGTGGTGCTGAGAAAAGGTATATTCTTTTGCTTTGGGATGAAATGTTATATATATCTGTTAAATCCAATTGGTCTAAAGCTTCACTTAGTTCCACTGTGTCCCTGTTTAGTTTCTGGTTTCCTGATCGGTCCATTGAGGATAGTGGTCCATTGAAGTCACCCACAATTATTTTGTTAGGTGTAATGTGTGCTTTAAGCTCTAGTAGAGTTTCTTTTATGAATGAGGGTGCTCTTGAATTTGGATTATAGATGTTCAGTATTAAGAGTTCTTCTTGGTGAATTTTTCCTTTGACCAGCAAGAAGTGACCTTCTGTGTCTCTTTTGATGACTTTAGGTTGGAAGTCAATTTTATCTGATATTAGAATGGCTACTCCGGCTTGTTTCCTGAGACCATTTGCTTATAAAATTGTCTTCCAGCCTTTTACTCTAAGGTAGTGTTTATCTTTTACACTGAGATGTGTTTCCTGTATGCAGCAAAATGTAGGGTCCTGTTTCCGTATCCAGTCTGTTAGGCTATATCTTTTTATTGGGGAATTGAGTCCATTGATGTTAAGAGATATTAAGGAATAGTAATTATTACTTCCTGACATTTTTTACTTTTTTTGTATATTAGCGTGGTTATCTTTTGTGTTTGTTGAGAGGGGGTTTCTCTCGATTCTTCTGGGGTGTGGTTTCCCTCCTTGTTTTGGTGTTTTTTCCCCTATTATCCTTTGTAGGGCTGGGTTTGTGGAAAGATAATGTGCAAATTTGGTTTTGACATGGAATACCTTGGTTTCTCCATCTATGACGATTGAGAGTTTTGCTGGGTATAGTAGTTTTGGCTGAAGTTTGTGTTCTCTTAGAGTCTGCATGATATCTGCCCAGGATCTTCTAGCTCTCATGGTCTCAGGTGAGAAGTCTGGTATAATCCTGATAGGTCTTCCTTTATCCGTTTCTTGGTCTTTTATTCTTACTGCCCTTAATATTCTTTGTTAATTACATTTGGGGTTTTGATTATTATGTGACGGGAGGTATTTCTGTTCTGGTCCACTCTGTTTGGAGTTCTGTAGGCTTCTTGTATATTCATGGGCATCTCTCTCTTTAGGTTGGGGAAGTTTTCTTCCATAATTTTGTAGAAGATATTTGCTGGCCCTTTAAGTTGTACGTCTTCCTTCTCATCTATGCCTATAACCCTTAGGTTTGGTCTTCTCATTGTGTCCTGGATTTCCTGGATTTTTTGGGTTACAAGCTTTTTGCATTTTGCATTTTCTTGGAATCAATGGTTTCTATGGTATCTTTGGCATCTGAGATTCTTTCTTCTATCTCTTCTATTCTATTGTTGATATTTGCATCGTTGGCCCCCGATTTCTTCCCAAGGTTTTCTATCTCCAAAGTTGTCTCCCTTTGTGATTTCTTAGTTGTTTCTATTTCTGTTTTTAGATCCTGGCAGGTTTTGCTCAGATCTTCCACTTGCTTGTTTGTATTTTCATGTATTTAAGAGATTTTTGTGTTTCCTCTTTCATGACTTCTACTTGTTGACCCACGTTCTCCTGTATTTTTGTTTTTGTTTTTTTTTGTTTGTTTGTTTGTTTTGTTTTTTGAGACAGCGTTTCTCTGTGTAGCACTGGCTGTCCTGGCACTCTGTAGACCAGGCTGGCCTCGAACTTAGAAATCCGCCTGCCTCTGCCTCCCAAGTGCTTGGATTAAAGGCATGTACCGCCACTGCCTGACTCTCCTGTATTTCTTTAAGTGATTTTTGTACTTCTTCCTTATTGCCTTCTATTTTTTTGATCCATATTCTCCTGAATTTCTTCAAGTGATTTTTGTGTTTGCCTTGTAAGGGCTTCTAATTTTTGATCCATTTTCTCCGTTTTTCTCTAAGAGATTTATCTATGTGTTCCGCTATCAGCATCCTGACTAGTGATTTTAAATCCACATCTTGTTTTTCTGGTGTGTTGGGGTGTCCGGGACTTACTGCTATCAGGGAACTGGGTTCGGATGCTGCCACATTGCCTTGATTTCTGTTAGTAACATTTCTACGTTTGCCTTTTGCCATCTGGTTATCTCTGGCCTTAGTTGGTCCTGTAGTCCCTAGCTGGTGCTTGGAACCTCCTGTGACCTTGTAAGGCTATTTCCCTACCACTGGATGACTGGGTTTCCCCTGGCACAGATTGCTGATGTGTTGTTATTCTCTTGGGTGCTGTTGGACCCCTGGTGTATCTTGGTCCAATCAATGTTATATTCGGTTATCTCTGTGGACCTGATGCTGCTTGTCTTCTCTGGTTCTGCTTGCTTAGTCCAGTCAGCAGCAAGGATGCCGGCAGTGGCCACTGGGAGTGGGGACTGCGGAGTACAGGGTCTCCCACAGGGCAGAGAACCCATGCCCTGCTGGAACACAGGAACCACTGCTCTGCCAAGCTCCCATTCTTAAATGACTGGCTGGCGGCCCGAGTCCCCAGAGATATTAAGCTTGGGATATCTCGGGTATCTCGTTCTGCCCACTCAATCCAAGCAGCCGCCACCAAGATGGCCACGGTTGTGCTGAGTGCCATGTATCTGTATCTATATCTAGAGAGTTCTCTGTATATATCTATATATAGATATAGAGTTCTCTTTCTTTCTCTTTTTATATATATATATTTTCTCTATATCTCTATATCTATATCTATATATCCATATTTCTATATTTCTATATCTATTTTCATCTCTCTATATCTATGTCTCTATCTTTCTTTTGATCTATCTATACAGTGAGAGAGAGAGAGAGAGAGAGAGAGAGAGAGGAGAGAGAATTTCATGTCTTGGCTTCTGTAAATTGTAATGCAAATAACCACACATATACATTGTGCTTAATGAGAGTCCTTTGGGTGCTTGCTTAGGAGTAGTATAGCTAGATCATGAACTTTTGAAAGAAATTTTAAATTTATTTGGCTGCATGGATTACACAGTCTAAGAGCCTTCTCTTTCCTTGACATCTGTACTAATATTGTAGTATTTGTTTGTTTATTTATTTAATTATTTGTGTGTGTGTGTGTGTGTGTGTGTGTGTGTGTGTGTGATATGTGGAGGAGGGCACACATGCCATAGCACACTTGTGGATGTCACAGTATGCAGAGAGAATATGTTGTGTAATGTATGGATGTATCTATCATCTGTCAATTAAAAAGCCTACGGCCTATGGCTCGGCAGAAAATAGAGATAGGACATCTGGGAGGCACAAAGGATTCTTGGATAGAGTGAGGCACAGGAAGATTTAAGATAAGATGCAATGAAGTGGACACATGGTACCTGAGCACAGCAAACCAGCCATGTGGCAGAATGTGGGTTAAAACAGACTATCTTTAGTTATGACTTAGTGAGAGAAGAGTCTAGCCAAATGACCAAGGTATTTGTACATATATTTTGAGTCTGAGTCTTATTTCTGGGAGTATGGGGCTGAGAGGAAGAATCTAACTTCAATATGGGGCAATTAGAACCCAAGCTTACATTCTTAAAAGGCCCAGAAAAGAAGTAAAGAATAATCAGGCTAGTCAGATGAGAGGCCTGATCCCTTTAGAAAAAGAAAAAAGAAAGAAAGAAAGAAAAAGAAAGAAAGAAAGAAAGAAAGAAAGAAGGAAGGAAGGAAGTGAAAGAAAATGAAAAAATGAAACAGATGGAGGGGGGAGGGAGGGAGGAGAGGGAGGGAGGGAGAGAAGAGAAGGAGGGAGGGGGGAGGGAGAGAGGGAGGGAGGGAAGAAAGCAAACAAAACGAGCCAGTGCTTCCAGAACAGCACAAGACTAGTGGCTGGGTAGGAGGTTTCCTAACCAAGGATCAGGAACCTACAAAGATAAAGTACAGAAGACAGCTTTTAAAAGAAGCCCCTACTAAAAGTTCTGCTTTGGGGGAGAAACCGGGTTACTCCATAACTCTCAAGCTTTTCAGGTCACTGCCTGAGGTATAAAACCCTGGGAAGCTGACAGAAATGCTCTCTCAGAGCAGTGGTGTACTTAAGGCGCTGAGGGGAGGGGCAAAGACCAGCTCTAGGGCTGAGGTGTTTGTGAAGGATTTTGAGTCTGAGTCCTAGTTCCAGGAGCAAGGGCTGGGAGGAAGCACCAGGGTCTAACCTCTCTGCAAGAGGGAACTGCTGCAGCTGACTTTCTCCTTTTACCTCTATGTGCATTCCAGGACTTGAACTCACATCATCAGGCCAGAACAGAATCCTCACCATCAGCCACTGTACCAAGTGAGTACAGCCACTCACTTGCCTGGATGCATCTGTCTTGGCTGAGGTGAAATGGCATCTTGTTGTAGTTTGTTTGTTTGTTTGTTTGTTTTTGTTTTTGTTTTTTTTTTTGGTTTTTCAAGACAGGGTTTCTCTGTGTGGTCCTGGCTGTCCTGGAACTCACTCTGTAGACCAGGCTGGCCTTGAACTCTGAAATCCGCCTGCCTCTGCCTCCCAAGTGCTAGGATTAAAGGCGTGCGCCACCAACGCCCGGCTTTGTTGTAGTTTTTATTGTCAGACATTTTTTTTTTTTTACTCATTGGCTATTTATACTCCTCCGAGAACTGTTTATTTATCCCATTAACATAACATCCCGCCTTTTTTAATCCTGTAATATATGAACATTGATATCTGAACCCTTGCTGAAGCAGTAAGAGACAACAGTGATCTCAGTAATGCACTCTGCCCTGTAATTCTGAACCAACATTCCCAGAGGTAGCCAGTCCTTTGCTCTGGATCTCAGAATAAAATACATGAAACAATGAGGGTAGGAAATAAACCTTTCTCCTTACACAGTGCTAAGACTTGGAGGCGGCTCTTTCCTGTTAGCTATCATATTCATCTTCTCCTGCAGATGGGTCTTCTCTCTGGATTGCTCACTTTTAAGGTATCTGTTTCAACCCCCTCCATGTCTTAATATGGGTTCTTTTTAAGTCTTACAAACTTTATTATTTTATTTATTATAAAATAAGCATCACATACTGAAATTAATGAGGTCTATGTTCTACACATCTCAATGAAATTCTATATGGTTAGAATATCCATTCTAGAGTTGAGAAGCTTTACACTCAACTCTAACCATTCAGTATTGATCGTACGTTATATATGCAAATAACTCTAAACCGGAAAACTCTATGACAATGAACTAGAAACATGATTAGCTTTTTTGTGCCTCTTATAATAAATGGATTAATTTTGCCCATAGATTTATGGTGTCATTTCCCAAAGGTAAAACAATCACTACATATGTCTTAGTTAGGATTTTACTGCTGTTAACAGACATCATAACCAAGGCAAGTCCTGTAATGGACAACTTTTAATTGGGCTGGCTTACAGGTTCAGAGGTTCAGTTCATCATGATCAAAGTGGGAGCATGGCAGCATCCAGGTAGGCATGGTGCAGGAGGAGCTGAGAGTTCTACATCTTCATCTGAAGGCTGAAGCTGGCTTCTAGGCAGCTTGGATGAGGGTCTCTTTTTCTTAACATTTTTTATTGGTTATTTCATTTATTATATTGCAAATGTTATCCCCCTTCCCAGTTTCCCCTCCAAAACCACCTATTCCACCCTCTTGCCCCCTCCTTCTATGAGGGGGAATCTGGTTGGTTAGCCACACCCACAGTGACAAAGCTACTCCAAGAGAGTCACTCTGTCAAATAGTGACACTCTTTCAACTGAGCATATATAAACCATCACATTCCACTCCATGGCCCCCATAGGCTTCTCCAAATATATGAGTCTATGGGGGTCATACCTAAACATAACATACTGCAAAACATATTGCAAAATACAATTATTCCTATTTCAAAAGACACCAGAGTCTGTAACAGTCTCAACAATGTCAAAAGTTCAAAGTTCAAAGTCTCTTCTGAGATTTATCCAACCACTTAACTGTAGTTTCCAAAGACAGGAAATCAGTTGGGCAAACCCCAAACTCTGAATCTTCATGTCTGATGTCAAAGCAGTTTTTAGATCTCCAACTCCTTTTTTGTCTTTGTTGATTGCAACAAACTTCGTTCTCCTGGGATGGTTCTACTCTGTTAGCTGCTTTCTTCAGTAGATAGCCTATGGCTCTGGCATCTCAAACATCTTAGGGTCTCCAAGACAACTTCAATGTTACAGCTTCTTGTTTCAATGTTTGGGATACACACATGATCTTCTGGTCTCCATTAAAGGGCTGGTGTCACTTCTCCAACTCTGCCCCCTATAGTACTCTAAGCTCATGTTGATCTACACCAACCTGATATTCTTGGGGATCATCACATGGTAATGGCATCTCCAGTACATTAGGGTCTTTTGCTACAACTAGGCTTTACCAATAGCCTCTCATAGGTTCTCTTCATGGTTCCAAGTCTCAATTCCCTTGCATGACCCCTTCATTTCTGGGCTGTCAACTACAACTGAGGCTACAGCTTCACCAAGAGCCTTCCTTGGCCTCTTACAATACCAAGCTTCAGCTGTTCTTCATGACTCCTTCATGCATTCGAACCCAGTACCAACTAGGTGGCTCTTACTCATTACCAAGTACAGCTGCAGCATGAGGTACAACTTTGGCTATCTCTGGAACATAGCTTCTGTGTACTCTCAGAAACCACATCCCAGAAAATTTTACCTCAGTGATGCTGGCCTCTTAATAACTGCTAATTTCTTAGCTCCAGCTAACCACTGTCAATTGTTCCAGTTGTCCTTTCTATTTTTCACTCTAAAGCCAGAGCCACATGGCTAAAGCTACTATGTTCTACTGCTTGCTGGGGCTGGAACATACCCTGACTCTTTATTCTATTACCAGCTTTCTATTTTCTGACTCCCTCTCCGCTTAAGCTCAACTTTCTTGGAACTTGCTCTGTAGATTGACCTTGAATTGAAGAGATCCTCATGCCTGTCTCCTGGGATTAAATTTGTGTGCCACCATCCCTTTTCTTCACCTAGTACTTGCTCTGTCCAAGGCTGGCCTTGAACTCAAAGATCCGCTTGGTTTTATCTCCTGGAGTTAAAGGAATGTACTTCCATGCCTGGACTAAATTGATTTGGGTGGGATCTTGCCCCAAAGGTCACTACTCCCTTAGTTCATTTTAATAGCCCTGAACACAGTTCAACTCCATTTCACTTCCTGGTGTTCCCTTAATACTTGAACCATATATTTTGTATTTTTCCTTTTCAACTTGTTCCTTTTCATTAAAATGCTCTTCATAAGTGTGAACTTTAGTAACCACACAACAGAATTTATAGCAGACTATTTTGAGACTTCCTTTTTAAAAACAATTAATCTAAATTTCTTCAGCTTAGCCTCAGGCAAACTCTTCAGACAATGGCAAAAAGCACATTTTTTTTTTCCCAAAATACCACAAAAACAATCTCTATGCCACAAACTGAAATTCTTCTCCACTGAACCATCTTGGGCCAAATCTGAACATTTCAAATCACTCTCAATAATAGTCCTTTATATTCTTACTAGGATAGCTCACTTAAAGTCCCATTTAAAGCATTCTACTTCTTTTCAAATCCAAAGTCTCCAAATCCACATTCTTCCAAACAAAAACATGGTCAAGGCCTATCACAGCAATACCTCACTCCTGGTACCAACTTATGTCTTAGTTAGGGTTTTAGAGCTGTGAACAGACACTGTGACCAAGGAAAGTCATTAATTGGGCTGGCTTACAGGTTCAGAGGTTCAGTCCATCATCATCAATGTGGGAGCACAGCAGCATCTAGGCAGGCATGATGCAGGCATAGCTGAGAATTCTACATATATTAGCATCTGAAGGCTGCTAATAGAAGGCTGGCTTCCAGGCAGATAGGATGAGGGTCTTATAGCCACACCCACAGCGACAAGGCTATTCCAACAGGGCCATTTCTTCTAATAGTGACACTCCCTGGGCTAAGCATTACATACCATCACAACATATTTTTGACAAATTTAGATATTGTCGTCAAGTACTATGATCAGCTCCTTTCTCACCTTCCTCCCTCCTGCCCTTCAAGACTTCATAATCAGTAGCATAATGTTTCAGGCATTGTATCAACCAGAGAGTGTATCATGGCAAGACACAAAATGTCATGGCCCATGGAATTCTCTTGTTGGGGGAGTGGGGAGAGAGATGTCAAGCTACTATCCACATAGCATTGCAAGTATTATAAAGTCATGAGAGAGAGGCACACATGTGCTCATCCTAACACAATACACAACAGTTTGTTCACATTCCTGCACTTTAATCCTTCCAATAAGCAATACTTGTACAGAGAGAGCAGTAAAAACATTCTAGATATATCATAAATAGGTCAAATGTGACTAGAAGGGGAAGTTAAGTCATAATTTGAGCTAAATCATAAAAGCAAATTTGAGACAGCATAATACAGCAAATAGATCATGGCCTCGTCAAGAGGGTTTATGTGTATGTGAGGAAAGTAGTTCCTTTTCTTTTCTAAAATTAATGCCAATGGGACAGTTAACTGATGATACGCCTATTTGAAAAGAGTAGATAATGTAGATAATGGCTAGAGAAGAAACATATAACTGCATGTTACCTACTCTCAGAAGTCACTGAGCATGTGTATAAAATCTGATGGTTTGGGCCTGAAGACAGACTTAAAGTATTCTCAGAGTGTGGAGCAAATTTTGTTGAAATTTAAATATGAGAGTTGAGATAAAAATGGCATAAGGAAGACTTCAGGTTTTAAGCCAAGAAAACCAGTTAGTAACTGCAGGGAAGAGAGGATGAGCTTCCTCACACATATTTTAAGTTAAAAGTTATCAGTGGCCTCTAGATGATATATCAAGGGGACTTTTGCTAACTGCATTCTGGATGTTCACAGAGGAACCTTTGGAATAGACTCAAGTAAAATTAAGCTAATATTAAATATGATTGCTATCATATGACCTTGGGTACTCATGCTGGGGGGGGGGGTGTTATTGCACACATCTGCTAGGATGCTAAATAGGAACAAACAAACAAACATCTGAGTTACCTTTCTCCAATTTCATCTGTTATGCTGTCAATTTCAGATTGGATCCTTTTGTTTTCTTCTGACTGTGCCGCACACACTTGTGTGAGATCTTTGAAGTCTTTCGAAACATTAGAAAGCTCAACATCCCATGTTTTTTTCTTGATAAAAAGAATACAAGAGCTACTTTTAAATTCTTGGAAATTGAAAATTAATTTTTTTATTTTAATAAAATTAGTTTTAAGTACTCAATAATTAAATACAGGATGTAGTGCTCTTCGGGGAGAAAGGGAACATCCCACTTACTGAGGAATAAAAATGACTAAGTGCCTCCAGGTACTCCTGTTCATATTTTCTTTGTTTCCAGCAATATTGATCAAACAGTTTTTTCAAATCATCTACCTAGAAAAAGCACGGAAAATGATTGAATTGAGGAGATTTATTTTTACAAGTAAGAAAGGGATTACATTTTACATTATGTAGTTTTCCTATTGAACACTGACTAACAGAATATAAAATAATAGGGCACGCTTCACTAATTTTGAATTCTGATTTAGAATTCTTATAAAACACAGAAAATCAGATATAAATCAAATCCAGTGTTTCTAATATTCAGATGAATAATCATGACAAAATAGAAGTGCTTCAGTTACAGAATGGGAAAACACCAGAGAAATTTGAATCATAACTCATTACACTGACAAGCCAAAGGAGAGAGACAACATACATGCACCCTTTACAAAACAAACATTTAATAAATCTGCTGCTTAGTTATTATGGTTTCACATTTTCCCCATAGATCTGGAAACATAGAATAAAACTTACATATAAGTAATGGAGAAGACATTCGAACAGTTTTGTTTAATACTGAATACATAAAATTGTATACAGGTGCTGAAGAAAGGTTCTAGCAGATGACCTAAGTTCAGTTTCTAATGCCTACATCTGATGGCTCACAACCACCTGTATTTCCTGCTCTGGAGAATCCTACACTCTCTTCTGACCTCCATAGATACCTGTTCACATGAGACATACTTATCCCCATGATATGCACATGATTCAAAAATATATCTTAAAAATAAACTTAAGGTCCAGCCAGGGAAGCAGATAGAATAACTGAAGATCATCCTGGACCCCCCTTTTCTTCAAAACCCAGACTCATCCTCAACCCTGTAGCAGACCATCTGCTGTGCATCTCCCACGTCCAAGTTCAGCAGATTACACAGATCTTCCTTTCAAACCTTCTTCTCTCATAACTCAACTCCTCATCCTAGACTCCCACACCTGCAAGCATCCCCTAGAAACCTGCCAGCCAAACCTGACAGAGAAACGAGTAGGCCTTCAAAGTTGGTAGGGGAGCTTCAAATTTCATTCTCCCTCCATTCCTCCAAATCCAATCCTCAAGTTTAAGTCACAGCTATGTGGCCTCTCCCTACTCTGCCTCCATTCCCAAGAAACTAAACTAAACTAAGGAACTGGTAGAGCACCCTCTTTTCCTCCTTCCTGCAGAATCCCTCATCAACACCACCCCCAGATCGTCCCCATTTCTAAATGTCCATTCCTAATACTTAGAAACATATTTTACCTAGAACCCACAATGGCTATCAAGTTCTCAGAAGAATTTCCTACCAGAAAACCCATTGCCACCACAATCTTCTAAGAACCAGAGAACGCAACAGAAACAAAGGAAGAAACTACCCATGAAACAAAGACAAGAAGAGATATTAGCACCTAGAATTCCAATACCACCAAACCACGGCACCTAGACATCAGTAAAATCACAAAAATCAGCCAAGATAATATGACTCAACCATAGCCCAGACCCCAGCAACAGTAGCAGTAGCAGCAGTAGAAGTAGCAGTACCACCACCACCACGACTACCACCACCACCACCACCACCACCACAACAACAACAACAACAACAATAAGAAAAAGCTAAAATACCAGAAATCACCGAATACATTTTGCTGACATTTCTCAATGTCAATGGCCTCAATTCCCCAATAAAGAGGCATAAACTAACCGAATGAATCAGAAAACTTGATCTGTCCTTCAGCTGCATACAAGAAACATACTCTAATATTAATGATTAATGAATGCAGATGATGGATCACTGCAGAATATAAGGATAGAAAAAGATATTCCAAGGAAATGGACCTAAGGAGTAAGCTGGTATAGTCACTTTATTATCCAACAAAATGAACTTCAAACCAAAACTAATCAGAAATAGGGAGGGGCACTACATACTTGTCAAAGTAAAAGTCCACCTAGAAGACATTGCTACTCTTAACATCTATGCACCAAACACAAGGACAGCCAAGTTTGTAAAAGAGATACCACTACAGCTTAAATCATGTATTGATCCTCACATGCTGATTAGTGGGTTACTTCAGTACCTCACTCTTGCCTAAAGACAGGTCTCATCAAGACAAAAATCTAAAGAAAGAAATGCTAAAGTTAACTGGCACCATGAGGCAAGTGGACCAAATAGATATTTACAGAACATTTTACCCAAGCACAGAAGAATATACTTTCTTCTTAAAACTTCATGAAACTTTCTCCAAAATTGATCACATACTTAGATGAAAAGCAAGTCTCAACGGATACAAGAAAATTTAAACTCCCTCATTCTATCAGACCACCACGGATTAAAGCTAGATATCAACAACACAGAAACAAGAGAAAGCATAAAAACTCATGGAAACTGAACAACTCCCTATTGAACAATGGGTCAAGGCAGAAATAAGAGAGAAATCAAAGCCTTCCTATATTTGAATGAAAATGAATATGCAGCATACCCAAACATGTGGGAGTCAAGGAAGGTATTTATAACAGGGAATTTTATAACACTAAGTTTCTATGTAGAAGAAAGTGGAAACATGCTATATTAGTAACTTAACAAAACAACTAAAGACTAAACAACAATAACAAAAAGACATCACGCCCAAAAGGAGTAGATGACAAGAAGTAATTAAACTCAAGTCTGAAATCAATTAAATATGAACAAAAGAAATAACAACAACAATAACAACAATGAAGAATGAATGAAACAAAGTCTTAGTTCCTTGAAAAAAAATCAGTAAGATTAACAAACCCTTGTCCAAATGGCAGAGAGAATATTAAAATTAATAAAGGTAAAAATGAAAAGGGGGGCATACCAACAGAGATGAAGGAAATCCAGAGAAACATAAGGACATACTTTCAAACCCTTACTCAACCAAATTGGAAACTCTAAAGGAAATATATAATTTTATTAACATATACCACTTTCCACATGAATTGACTAAAATTAAATAAATTTAATTAAAATTAGATAAAAATTAGTTAAACGGGCCTATAAGTCCTAGTGAAATAAAGGCAATAATAAAATTCTTGCAATCAAAAGGCACATGACACAGTGATTTTAGCTCAGAATTCTATCAAATTTTCAAAGCAGAGTACTGTCAATACTCCCCAAATTATTCCAAAAATAAAAACAGAAGGCATGCTGTGCAATTCATTTTATGAGGCCAGAGAACCCTGATATCCAAGCCATATAAAGAACCAACAGAAAAAGAGAATTAAAGATCAATTTCTCTTAAAGAGAAAATAATAAAATAAAAATAAAAAAATAATAAAATAAAATACTTGCAAACCAAATCTAAGAAAGCAAGGCCTATATGGGATACTAATAGCACAGGCACTAGGATCACAAACACAAAGAACTCAAAAAACTAGATTTCAAGAAAACAAATAACCCAACTAAAAAGTGGGGTACAGATCTAAACAGAGGATTACCAATCATAGAAACTTGAATGGCTGACAAACACTTTAACCTTTAACATCCTTAGTCATCAAGGAAACTACTTTGAGATTTCATCACACACCTATAAGAATGTCTTAGATAAATACAAGTGATATTTCATGCTGGAAAGGATGTGGAGTGAGGGGAACACTCATCCTCCTGCAGCAGATAGAAACAAATAGAGATAGGACCACAGTATCTGTATCATATAGAGAGTAAGAGAAATTGGAACACTTACTCCTTAGGTGGGATGTATTGTTCAACCTTCCCCACGTCCCTCAGGACTCAGGGAACACTGCTAAAACGGAGCCAGAGAGAACTAAGAACTAGAGGGAATGTCGGACACTAAGGAAAGAAAGCCCTTTAAATTAATAGGATTGACACACATGTGAACTGTCACAGACTGAGAGTGTGCACAGGGCCTGCAAGAGCCTGCATCAGATGGTATCAAAGAAAACAGGACACACGGCCCATCCCTAATCCAGATGCAATCTTCACTTGGTAGCTACTTACAAATAAAAATCCAGTGTCTTCCAGGAGTGGGAACCAACTACATTTAACCACACTTAAGGTTAGACTGCCTGTCCAATAGTAGACGGTCAGCATAAAACAAACTTTGGATGCTCGTCTGTCTCACAAAGCTGTGCTCTCTCTCTCTCTCTCTCTCTCTCTCTCTCTCTCTCTCTCTCTCTCTCTCTCTCTCAAGCTATATTACTATTTATTATTTCCACTTAATTTACATTTTTTTCTTCAGATGCTTTGCATATATATTATAGCTTCCAGGTAGTGTTTTTATGGGAATTCCTGAATTGCCAAACAGGTGGGATTTGATTCTTGTGCCTTTTCTTTGGGGTCTTTAACTTTTTCTTGTTTGTTTGGTTTTTTTTTCCAATTTCAATTTGTCAGTTTTTGTTTTAATCTTATGATATATGTTTAAATTATTGTTCCTTAGAAACCTGTTTATTTTCTTTTTACCCTGGAAAGAAGATATTTTAATTACTTAGTATAGTTTTTATTGAAGACAGATTCTTCTCTCATATAAGACATTTAGACCACAGTTTCCCTTCCTTTATTTTTCCCAGATACTCCATCACTTCACCCTCTCCAAGATCCACTCATGCTCCATTTCCTGTTCCCAAAAGAACAGGCCTCCAATAGACAATAGCCAAACAGCAAAACAAGATACAATAAGGCAAGTCAAAAGCCCCCCCTATTAAGGGTAGACAAGGCAATTTAATAGGAGGAAAAGAGTCTTGGATACATTTGTTCCCACTATTTGGAGTCCCATAAAAACAGCAAGCTAATGGCCATAACATATACACAGTAGACCTGGTCCAGAACTGAGGTCCCATGCCTTCCATTTCAGTCTCTGTGAGCTCATTTGAGACCTGCTTAGTTGATCCAGTGGGCCAAGTTCTCCTGCTGTTCTCCACCCCCCACCCCCCACCCTCCATCCCTCCACCCCTCCACCCCTCCACCCCCCACCCCCACCCCCCTACCCTCCTACCCCGACTCCCACAGGTTTTTCTCTTCCTCTTCTTTGAGGTTCTCTATGTCTGATGGGAAGGACCTAATGAAGATCTCTAATTTAGATTCTCTCTCCCTCTCCCTCTCTCTCTCCCTCTCCCTCTCTCCCTCTCCCTCTCCCTCTCCCTCTGCCTCTCCCTCTTTCTGCACCAGCTGCCATCTTCTGCCAGAGGAACCTGCTCCCATGCTGAATGGACATAGCACTTATCAATGAATATAGCACAATATCATTAAAATCGTTTCTATGATGTTTCTTTTACTCATTCATTCATTCATTCATTCTCTGGTCTTGCTTGGTTCTACCCTAGTTCTTTTGAGTTACTGTTCTCTGGTTTCTGGTCACCCAGACAGTGTAGGAAGAAGGGAGCCTATTTCTTGTTTGTTTGTTTATTTGTGTTTTTATTTGTTTATTTGGTTTGGGTTTTCTTTTTTACTATTTATTTTTTGTCTTTTTTTAATGAAAGAAAGATGGGAGGGGAGATGGATAGGAACTGGGATGAATGAAGGGAGGAGAGAAAACATAATCAGAATATATTTTGTCAGGAAAAATCCATTTTTATTAAAGGAAAAAATTCAAGCAAAAGATCAATAAACTTGAGTATAAAATTTGATTATTTATCACAACTATCATGACTACTCACTTTTATGAATGACTAGTTAATCAAAATTGTAGAATGAATACAAGTATTTGTATGATATTGATATTTAATAGACAAGTTGAGAAGATTAGATTAATAGAAACAACAGTTATCTATTAGCAAACAACAGTAAAGATCTGGATGGAAGGATAAAAATCAATTAGTTTTATTGATAAAGTGATAAATTGTTTTTTTAATATACTAGGAGTGCTACACAGGTTTTGTTAAGACACATACTATTTAAAATTAAAGTCAACATAGAGGGAGGCCTCAAACCAACACTATTATTATTTACTATTATGTAAAGCCTTCACCAAGTCCTACATGAAAAAAAAGGCATGTGACAGCAATTCTCAGTGGATGCTATGGTGATTTTCCTGAATTAGTGAAACCACATAGTAATAAAATTCTAATCTCTTTATACACACTGAAGTTTGGCTTTTAAGTAGTATTTTTAGCTAATCTACTTAAACTATTTTATGAGTATGTAGAGGAAATGGTATGAGTTTACAGGCAACACACATGTGCAGGAGCCTACAGAGGTCAGAACTCTACAGGCTCTGATCTACAGGTGCATGTGAGATGAACTTGGGGGCTTGGAAGTAAGCCCTGGGCTTTTGTAAGAGCAGCAATCTCTCTTTGCTGTTGAGGAAATTCTTCAGCCCCTAAACTGAAGTTTAGTGAAAGAAAAGTAACCTGACACTAACCATGTGGCATCTAAAATAAAATTAGTGCCAAGAACACACTATCAAATATCAGAACATTCTATAATAGCACCATTTCAAAGTAGTGTTTGTAAGTGCATTGAATAACCATGGTATGGAAAGCTACATGCTTAATTGTTCTGAACTAACATTTTAAAAAGTGCTATCATAATTCAATGAAAAATACTTAACTTAATTAACCTAGCTACAACAAAATGGCATTTCATTCAAAAAAGTGAAAAGTGGTTTCTCTACCATTCTTCAAACACAACATTATAACAACTACACGTTCCAGACAGGTAAATAATACAAGCTCAAATAAGAACAAATCATTAGAGTGACTGATGATAAATTTAGGGAGATAGTTGAGAGTTGAAGGAGAACGTCACCTTGTCAAGCAAAACAAATGATCTGTTGATGTATTTGACAGAGCACCTTACAGTGTGTGTCAAAAGGTACAATAAACAGAAATGAAGGGAAAAAAGGGACCATGAAACAATGTAAAATTAAGTCAAGAGTCTTAGAAATCTTTACAAAGGACACCAATGAAATTAAAATGTCATAAGAGAGATACACAACTCTTTTCACTAATATATATATATACATATATATTCTATGTATCTATTTATATATCTATGTACATATCTACAGTTCTTGAAATTCTGAAGGCAGTCATGGAAATAAAGAATTAGCCCTGTCATAGGAATTGGCTGTCTGTGGTGTTTCCCCTGTTTCTAGTCCCTCCCTCTCTGTTTCTACAAATGTTTGGGTGAATAACGGCCAGTCAGAGGATGAAAACTTGATGTCGGTATTCAAATAAGAAATATAGACTAGACAAAAGGACTATATTCAGGACTCACTAAAAGACTTATTCCAGAGAAATTGGAGATATGCTGTTTTAAGAATACTAAAAAAGTTAAAAGTAAATGTTTCCTAAGTTAGTAAATGGGGGCTGGAGAGATGGCTCAGGGGGCAAGAACGCTGACCGCTCTTCCGAAGGTCCTGAGTTCAAATCCCAGCAACCACATGGTGGCTCACAACCATCCGTAATGATATCTCTCACCCTCTTCTGGTGTGTCTAAATACAGCTACAGTGTGCTTATATATAATAATTAATAAATCTGTGGCTGGAGAGAGCAGAGGTCCTGAGTTCAATTCCCAGCAACCACATGGCAGCTCATAACCCTCTGTACAGCTACAATAACTGTACTCATAAACTGTACATATACATAAATAAATGTATACATAAAGTAAATAATCTTTTAAATAAACAAAAACAAAGTAAATTATAATGTGTTAACACAAAGATCAGAACTTGGCAGAAATTCTATAAAAAGATTTAAATAGAAAATTTACAATTGAAACATGTTAAGTTCTTAAGAAAAAAAATTAACCTTGTTCTCTGGACATAACTGCATTTCTAATCAGATAGAAGAAAACTGGGCAGATTTGAAGATGGGTTCCCTGAGCTTACCCTGTACGAGGCACAGAAAGATGGAAACGAAGAATTCTTCATGATTATGACACTATAAAACACACTGGTATACATGTTTTGTTCTAGAGAGAATCAGGGAAGCGGAGAACGGAAGACGGGCAAGAAGACTATGTGAACAAACAATGGCAGAAAACTAAACAAAAGCCTCTATCTACATATAAATGTGTTCCAGGGAAATCTAATTATACAAAGACTAAAACTGGGTGTGGGGGTGGGGTAGGGTAGGAGACATTACCATAAGCTGTCAAGAGTCCAAGGTGATGAGAAGAATCTTTGAAGGAGCACGGGAGAAGCGAAGCCTTACAAAAGCTAACACTGAGTTTGCATTCTGAATAGTGTGTGCCAGATCTCTTACCAAGACAATGTATTCAATGAACAGAGAGCAGTAGATAAACAATAGTGATAGCGATCCTGTATCCAGTAAAATTATGGCTTAAAATACGAGGGACATTTCTGTTTCTGGCGCGGTCTGTTTGGAGTTCTGTAGGCTTCTTATATGTTCATGGGCATCTCTCTCTTTAGGTTAGGGAAGTTTTCTTCCATAATTTTGTTGAAGATATTTGCTGGCCTTTAAGTTGTATATCTTCCCTCTCATCTATGCCTATAACTCTTAGGTTTGGTCTTCTCATTGTGTCCTGGATTTCCTGAATGTTTTGGGTTACAAGCTTTTTGCATTTTGCATTTTCTTGGACTGTTGAATCAAAGCTTTCTATGGTATCTTCAGTGTCTGAGATTCTTTCTTCTTTCTCTTGTATTCTGTTGTTGATATTTGCATCTATGACCCCTGATTTCTTCCCAAGGTTTTCTATCTCCAAAGTTGTCTCCCTTTGAGATTTCTTAGTTGATTCTACTTCTGTTTTTAGGTTCCAGATGGTTTTGCTCAATTCCTTCACATGCTTGTGTTTTCCTGTAATTCCTTAAGAGATTTTAGTGTTTCCTCTTTTATGACTTCTGCCTGTTGACCCAAGTTCCCCTGTATTGCTTTAAGTGAGTTTTGCATTTCCTCTTTATTGGCTTCTATCTGTTGACCCATATTCTCTTGAATTTCTTTAAATGATTTTTGTTTTTCCCTTGTAAGGGCTTCTACCTTTTGATCCATTTTCTCCTGTATTTCGTTAAGAGATTTATTTTTGTCCTTTTTGTGTTCCTCTAACAACATCATGACCAGTGATTTTAAATCCAAATCTTGTTTTTCTGGTGTGTTGGGGTATCCAGGACTTGCTGTTGTTGGAGAATTGAGTTCGGATGCTGCCATATTTCCTTGATTTCTGTTAGTAACGTTCCTAAGTTTGCCTTTTGCCATCTGGTTATCTCTGGTGTTAGTTGGTCCTGTTGTCACTGTCTGGTGCTTGAACCTCCTGTAAGCCTGTAAGGCTATTTCTGTTCCTCTGGATGACTGGGTTTCCCCTGGCACAGATTGCTCATGGGCTGCCCTACTCTTGGGTGCCATTGGAGCCTTGGTGTGCCTTGCACCAAGCAATGTTATACTCTGGGTTGTTTCTGTGCACCTGGAGCTGCCTGTCCTGTCCGACTGGGAGCAAAGATTGAGGCAGGAAGCCCCTCCAAGTGCTGATTATTCTGCAGGACAAATGACCCACAACAGGCTGGCACCCAGACAGACCACAGAGCTGCTGAGGTCTTGGGCACAGGCAGCCGCCTGGCGGTCTCTGTCCCAAGTGATGTTAAACTCGGGATATCTCTGTACCTGGAGCTGGTTGTCCTGTCCTTCTAGCATACACTAGCAGCTTAATGGCACACCTGAAAGCCCTATTCACCCAAGAGGAATAGAAGACAGGAAATCAAACTCAGGACTGAAATTAATCAAGTAGAAACAAAGAGAACCAAAGAGTCAACAAAACCAGAAGCTGGTTCTTTGAGAATATCAACAAGATAGATAAACCCTTAGCCAGACAAATCAGAGGGCACAGAGACAGTATCCAAATTAAAAAAAATAGAAATGAAAAGGGAGATATAACAACAGAAACTGAGGAAATTCAAAAAAATCATCAGATCCTACTACAAAAAACCTATACTCAACACAACTGGAGAATCTGGAGGAAAATGACAATTTCCTAGACAGATACCAAATACCAAAATTAAATCAGGATCAAATAGAGCATCTAAGCAGTCCCATAACCCCTAAAGAAATAGAAGTGGTCATTGAAAGTCTTAAACCAAAAAATGCACAGGATTAGATGGTTTTAGTGCAGAATTCTATCAGACCTTCAAAGAAGACCTAACACCAATACTCTTCAAACTATTCCACAAAACAGAAACAGAAGGAATACTACCCAACTCATTCTATGAAGCCACAATTATGCTGATACCCAAACCAAAAGATCCAACGAAGAAACAGAACTTCAGACCAATTTCCCTAATGAATATCAATGCAAAAATTGTACAACCACTCTGGAAATCAGTCTGGCTGTTCCTCAGAAAACTGGGCATGACACTTCTGGGGGACCCT
Source organism: Apodemus agrarius (assembly GCA_964023405.1). Classification (NCBI taxonomy): domain Eukaryota; kingdom Metazoa; phylum Chordata; class Mammalia; order Rodentia; family Muridae; genus Apodemus; species Apodemus agrarius. The sequence goes on from OZ030021.1 coordinate 11,999,084, forward strand.
GTTATACCACTCCTGGGCATATACCCAGAGGATTCCCTGGCATGCAATAAGGACACATGCTCTACTATGTTCATAGCAGCCATATTTATAATAGCCAGAAGCTGGAAAGAACCCAGATGTCCCTCAATAGAAAAGATGGTATAGTTATACAATGGAATACTACTCAGCAATTAAAAACAATGAATTCATGAAATTTTTAGGCAAATGGTTGGAACTGCAAAATATCATCTTAAGTGAGGTAACCCAATCACAAAAGAATACACATGGAATGCAATCACTGATAAGTGGATATTAATTAGGCCAGAAGCTCCGAATACTCAAGACACAATTAACATATCAAATGATTCCCAAGAAGAAGGAAGAAGAAGTCCCTCATCCTGGGAAGGCTTGATCCAGCATTGTAGAGGAATACCAGGACAGAGAAATGGGATGGGGGGTGACTGAGGAATGGGTGGAGGGAAGAGAGCTTATGGGACTTATGTGGAGGGGGAACCAGGAAAGAGGAAAGCATTTGGAATGTAAACAAAGAATATAGAAAAACAAAACAAACAAAAAAAAATGAGAGACATTTTGGAATGTACCCAGGCAATTAAAACAACTGAGAAATCATTGACTGGAGACCTTTCCAAGAAGAAATTCCAAAGGACATTCTTTACATCAATGTGACAGACATTATAGTTAGACACAGTGCATACATGTTATAGAATCAACCAATAAATTGAGTTATGAAATTGAGCCATTTCATGCACTGCTTTTTTTTTCTCTTTATAGTCCTGAACCCCACAGTCTCTGTATCATTGGTAGTGGCTTAATATTCCAGCTGACTGCTTCAGGAAACTGGGTTATAAAGGCTCATAGTATGTCATCCTGAATAGACATGTTCTCTAGATTTGAGTGTTCCTTTTGGCTTAATCTTTTGATTGATTAATAAAATACTTTTTTATTAACATGTAACTTGACTTTGGTTTATTTGTGCTTGCTATTGTCACTTGCTATTTATCATGTGCACACATGATAAAACAATTTGCTTTTCTCAACAGATAAAAGTCAAAATTCAAATACATTTGAATGATGTACATGTTAATTTCTTTCAAACTCTGCAACACTAATACAAGGCCAGCACTATAACCTCCACGAGAATTCTATACATATCTGAAGAAGTTTGTCAGGCTCTTAAGTATGCTCACTTGAACCTTTGTTTCAAGAATGTGGGTAATTATTATGTTGCTCATATTTGATACTATTTTCTCAAACTCCTTTCCATGATTGAGTCTCCAGACATGTAAAATGACAGGCCAATGCAATTTCCAATATGTTTTCAATCTTCAGATATGGTTATAAAACATATGGATATATATATATATATATATATATATATATATATATATATATGTGTATATATATATATATATATATATATATATATCCGGCAACTGCCCATCTCTAGGAATAACTCTTTTATGTGTTTACTCACACAAACATTTAAGGTTAAAGGTGATATGTACAACCATTTCTCTGCCAAATGTTTGTGGAAATATTCATAAATGATGTTATGAAACATTCATGAGCTTTCTTAAGCATTGCTTGAGTTATTCTTGCAATCTACTTTGGGTTAAGTATCACTGCTTTAGCCCTGCCCTCAACCATACATCTCCTGAAACCATTTGTACTCTGAGATAACTCCTTTCTTAATACAAGTGATAGTATGTAGACGAGGTTAAAAAATTACAACTGTGGAAATACCTAAAATTATACCATGCATTTAATCTTGGGAAATAAAAAAGAGTCAAGTGCCGTATAAAATGGAAAACGTTTTTATTCCATTTTGAAGCAGAAAATGAAAAATAATGTGACACTTCTCACCCACTAATTAGGTTGGTAAATTTTAAAATATTCCTTCAGTGCTAGAAAAAAAAATCGTAGAAGCCAGGCTTTTCTCATACTAAACTGTTTAGAAAAGATGTGATAGCTACTTTAAAAATGAGTTTTAGTTTTCACCCATCAGTCTAACTTTTGAAAATCTATACCACAGAAACAGTATCTGAAAGAATATATGAGCTTTCTTGCTGTTCCATTGTTTATAGTGGCTATTAACCGTACTTAATCAGATTTTATTCGAGAAGTCAATAATGGAAGCTTTCCTTCAGGCAAGTAGTGTGTAAGATTTCAGTGAGTCTGCGCTCTGCCTCCCTACACGCATGTTCTTCCATTCATCAGAGCCTGAGAGAGAAACAGGGCAAGAAAAGGGGTGCTATTGTGGGGTGGGGGATGATGACCTCTCTAGTTCCGACTGCTGATGCTCTTTAGTGTAACCAGCCAGGGATGGGGCTGTAGGGCTGCAGCAAGCAGAACACAGCCACAAGCACCTTCCTGAGTTTGGGCTCTTTGAGGTTTGTCCTTTGGCTTGTTGGCTTTCCACTGTTTCAGACAGGGTCTGCTGGTTTGGGAACTCTGATTCACGGGCTGACAGCCCTGAGAGCTGGGGTGATAGGTGCCCGTCCCTCTACCCAGCTAGACTAGATCGGAGGATTCTGTTCTCTTCCTCCAGGAACATAATTATTTTGTGGGTGGTGTTCTTTTGTCTGCTGCCGCATGTCAGGGTTGACACCCTGTGACGTCAGTGGCACTGCCAAGAATGGGTCCAGAGAAAGAATTCTTGAGCTCCCTTGTCTAGAAACATTCTCAGCAACTGCAACTTCTACACTGGTCCATCTGAAAAAAATATTACAGCAAGTGGAGACATAACATTTGTGAACTTCTTGAAAAAAATAAATCCCCTTGGTCTAAACAGAAGGATTTCTCTCCCCTCATGCTGTACCCCTATTGATGTTATTGGATGGGACTAGTGTATAATGTGTTTGCTATTAAAAAGTATACATTAGACTTGTGTGTGTGATCCTCCTTGTACAGTCACAGTGCTGTTTAAAATTAGAGCAAATTTACTATGTGTATGCACAGGACATACTTTGTGTGTGTGTGTGTGTGTGTGTGTGTGTCTGTGTGTCTGTGTGTCTGTGTGTCTGTGTGTGTGTGTGAGAGAGAGACAATCGTTTTGGCTATTTGATTTTATATATACTGCTATTTTATATATACTGCTATTTTATGTGTAACATAACATTTATAGTTAACAAATATACATATTGTTCAAGTCACAAAAAAACATAATGACAGGGAAGGTGTGAATAATATGGAGTCCCCACCTGGAACTGAAATACCACTCTTTCTTCATAGCTTATGAAATAGCAATATTCTAAATGAAGCATGTTTAAAATGCTCAACCCCATTAGTCATCAGGAAAATGCAAATGTAAAACCATAATGAGAAAACTTCTTCAAAAGAACTATAATTAAAAATAAATAAAAACATAACAGATGGTGTTAATTGGAAACTGTGTTTCTTATAAATGATGATAGAAGGAAAAGATATGCAAATATTTAGGGTAAGTTCCCGACATTGCCGATTAAGGCTAAACACACACATGTCTGGCCTAGCAACATGCAAGATGCATGAGCATTGTTTCGAGGCACATTCTAAATGTCTGGGCCTGCAAAGCTGTCAGGATTAAATCACCATGAACTGAAGTAAGGCGCAAACACTGAAGTAAGGCGCAAACACTGCAAGCTGCAGAGACGCTGAGCAAGTTCAACTACAGTGAGTTCAGTTTGGCCCGAGAGGCAGCTCAGTGGGTAACGCTGCTGGTTGCCAAGCATGATCATCTGACTCTGACGTCACAGACAGAAGAAGATAAATGAATGCCCATTGTGCAGAAATAAAACCTAAATTAAAATACAATTACATCACTTTCTCCTTCCTTTTCCTTCCTGCAATCACTGCTATGCCCCATCCGTCACTGTCCCAGACCCTCTCACTCCTTAATGTTGTCTTTGGACTTCCTCACACATAGTGGGTAAGCATACATCCCAGCCCCAGTAAATAAGTAAAATGTAAATTTAAAACATTAAAAACCAAGTTCAAAGTTGCCACTATTCACAAATATAGAGATTATAAGTAGAGATTCCAAGTTGGTAGTTAGTTACATGAATCTTACTGCAGAATGTAACTTGAGTGTCCTCAGATATTTGCAGTATGGGAGAAATCAGTGGAGCGTAGAGAAAATAAACCCCCTCAAAAATAGGAAAAAGTTAGCAGTCCTCTACTTCTGAAACTCAGGAGAGAATGGTACCAATTTAAAGCACTAGTCAGCTTGGCCAGGGGCTCTGTGCGTGATGCTAAAGACAGACACTGACAAGGGAATAGAGGTTAGCCTTAGCCATGTAAAAGAGGCTAGCCTTAGCCATATAAAAGTTGTTGCTGACTTATGTGAGACAGTACTTGAGTGAACAGGTCAGAAAACATACTGGGACTGATGTGAGGTTAGGCACTGCCCAGGTTGAAGGATGTGGCTACCCACTCTTTTCAAAAATTTTAATCTAGAATTGTTCCTGTCTAAAGGAAATACAGGGACAAAGAGTGGAGCAGAGACTGAAGGAAAGACCATCTAGAGACTGCCCCACCTGGGGATCCATCCCATATACAGTCACCAAACCCTGACACTATTGCTGTTGCCAAGAAGTACTTAGTGACAGGAGCCTGATATGGATGTTTCTTGAGAGACTCTGCCAGAACCTGAATCATTGTACTGAGTAAGGGGACCCCAAAGGAGGAGTTAGAGGAAGGACCAAAGGAGCTGAATGGGTTTGCAATCCCACAGGAAGAACAGCAATATCAACTAACCAGACCCTCAGAGCTCCCAGGGGCTAAACCACTAACCAAAGAATACACATGGAGGCACCCATGACTCCGGTTGCATATGTAGCAGAGGATACCCTTATCTGACATCAATGAGAGGAGAAGCCCTTTGTCCTGTGAAGGCTTGATGCCCCAGTGTAGGGGAATGCTTGGGTGGTGAGGCAGGAGTAGGTGGGTAGAGGAACACTCTCATAGAAGTGGGTGTGTGTATGGAATAGGGGGTTTGTGGAGAGGAAACCAGGAAGGGGGATAACATTTGAAATGTAACTGAATAGAATAACCAGTAAAAAAAATTTTTAAAAATGTAAGAATAAGATGAAAAATATTATGACCAGATAAGACTTATTCCAACTAGAGCAATTAGACAACAAAAGGGGGTCAACGGGATACAAATTGGAAAGGAAGAAGTAAAATTATCACTATGTGCAGATGATATGATAGTATATTTAAGCAACCGAAAACATTCCACCAGAGAACTCCTACAGCTGACAAACAACTTCAGCAAAGTGTCCAGATATAAAATTAACTCAAACAAATCAGTAGCCTTCCTATACTCAAAGGATAATCAGGCTGAGAAAGAAATTAGGGCAATGACACCCTTCACAATAGTCACAAATAATCTATAATAGTTTGGGGTAACTCTAACCAAACTACTATAAAAGAAAGATCTGTATGACAAGAACCTCAAGTTTTTGAAGAAAGAAATCAAAGAAGACATCAGAAGATGGAAAGATTTCTCATGCTCATGGACTGGCAGGACTAATATAATAAAAATGGGCATCTTGCCAAAAGCAATCTACAGATTTAATGCAATCCCCAACAAAATTTCAACTAAATTCTTCATAGAGCTAGAAAGAGCAATTCTCAAATTCATCTGGAATAACAAAAAATTCAGGATAGTGAAAACTATTCTCAACAGTAAAAAGACTTCTGGGGGAATTAGTATCCCAGACCTCAAGTATACTGTGGAGCAATAGTGATGAAAACTGTATGGTATTGGTACAGTGACAGGTAGGAAGATCAATGGAATAGAACTGAAGACCCAGAAATGAACCCACACATCTACTATGGTCACTTGATCTTTGACAAAGGAGCTAAAACTATCCACTGGAATAAAGTTAATGTTTTCAACAAATGGTGCTGGCTCAACTGGCAGTCAGCATGCAGAAGAATACAATCAATCCATTCTTATCTCCTTGTACTAAGCACAAGTCCAGGTGGATCAAGGACCTCCACATAAAACCAGACACACTGAAACTAATAGAAAAGAAACTGGGGAAGAGCCTTGAACACATGAACACAGGGGAAATTTCCTGAACAGAGAACAATAGCCTACACTCTAAGATCAAGAATTGACAAATGGGACCTCATAAAATTACAAAGTTTCTGTAAGGCAAAGGATATTGTTAATAGGACAAAATGGCAACCAACAAATTGGAAAAAGATCTTTATCAGCACTACATCCAACAGAGGGTTAATATCCAATATATACAAAGAACTCACAAAATTAGACTTCAGAAAACCAAATAACCCTATTAAAAATGGGATACAGAGCTAAACAAGGAATGTTCACCTGAGGACTATAGAATGGCTGAGAAGCACATAAAGAAAATGTTCAACATGCTTATTCATCAGGGAAATGCAAATCAAAGCAACCCTGAGATTTCACCTCACACCAGTCAGAATGGCTAAGATAAAAAATTCTGGACACAGCAGGTGTTGGTGAGGATGTGGAGAAATTAACACTCCTCCACTGCTAGTGGGATTGCAAGCTGGTACAACTGCTCTGGAAATCAGTTTTCTGGTTTCTCAGAAAATTGGGCATAATACTACCAGAGGACTCTGTTATACCACTCCTGGGCATATACCCAGAGAATTCTCTAGCATGTAATAAGGACACATGCTCCACTATGTTCATAGCAGCCCTATTTAGAATAGTCAGCAGCTGGAAAGAACCCAGATGTCCCTCAACGGAGGAATGGATACAGAAAATGTGGTATATTTGCACAACGTAATACTACACAGCTATTAAAAACAATGAATTTATGAAATTCTTAGACAAATGGATGGAACTGAAAAATATCATCCTGAGTGAGGTAACCCAATCACAAAAGAACACACATGGTATGTACTCACTGATAAGTGGATATTAGCTCAGAAGCTTGGAATACCCAAGACACAATTCATATATCAAATGATGCCCAAGAAGGAAGAAGAACAAAGTATGGATACTCTAGTCCTTCTTAGAAGGGGGAACAAAATACCCACAGAAGGAGATACAGAGGGTGGAGCAGAGGCTGAGGGAAAGTCCATCCAGAGACTACCTCATCTCATCCCATATACATTTATAAAACCCAGACACTATTATCAATGCCCACAAGTGCTTGCTGACTGGAGCCTGATATGGCTGTCACCTGGGAGGCTCTGCTAGTGAATGACAAATACAGATGGGGACACTCTCAGTCAGCCATTGAACTGAGCACAGGGTTCCCAATGGAGGAGCTAGAGAAAGGACCTAAGGAACTGAAGGGGTTTGCAGCACCATAGGAGGAACAACAATATGAGCCACCCAGTACTTCCAGAGCTCCCAGGGATAAAACCATCAACCAAAGAGTACGCATGGAGTTACCCATAGCTCCAGATGCATAGGCAGCAGAGAATGGCCTTGCTAGACACCAAAGGTAGGAGAGGCCCTTGGTCCTGGAAAGGCTCCATGCTCCAGTGTAGAGGAATACCAGCACAGGGAAGTAAGAGAGTTTTGATTGGGGAATGGGTGGGGGGAAGGGCAGATGGCTTATGGAATTTTCTGGGGGGAGGGACCAGGAAATGGGACAACATTTGAAACATAAATAAAGAATATATCTAATAAAAAATAAAAATAATTAAAAAAGACTTATTCCAACAATTGCAGGTTCAAGTTAAGTAATCTGTGGATATGATTTGGTGTATTTATATATAGCAAGCGAAGACATTATGTGAGCATGACCCTAGATACGTGAATGAGCCTTGACAGAATCCGACAGCCAACTATAAAGATGAAAGGCACTCACAGGTTCAGACCAGCAGAGATAATGTCTGGCTTCACTGCCTGGAAGGATCACCAGTCAATAGAAAGCAGATGGCCTGATGGCAAAAGGCAGAAAGTGGATGGACAGTGCAGAGACTGGAACTCTGGGAGACACTCAGAGGTGGGAGAGTCCCCACCTGGACTTAGAGTCGGGTGCATGACCCTGAGGAGAAGTAACTAACCATGTGGGGGACAGAATATTTAACCAGTGATGTAAGCTACAAGCCAAAGCTTAAGGCCTGAGCATTGTATACTAACAGGCCTCTGAGTCGTCATTACACGACCCACATGCTTACTTTCAGGAAAAGCGGAAGCTAGGCAAAACCTAGAAAGAAAGGGGCAGAACAAAATCCCAATTATTAATCCTATGACTCAGCATTTCACTGAGGGTAAGGACCAACACTACCAGATAACAGCAGGTATGAGAACTGGTGACAGACTAGTAACTCACAGAATAACAGACTAAAAACTAACAGAATAAGTATCTTAACGTACTGTGTATGGATTAGGATTTTTTTTACTTTTTACCTAAATATAACCAGTAAATGAAATTAATAAAAGAGAAATCTCAAATTATTCTTGCAAAAAAAAAAAAACCAAAGGATTTCTTGAAAAAGTACAAATCCTGCATGAAGAAACCGCTTATAAAAACCACACTAAGTGACACAGAAGGTAACCTGAACCATAGGCTCTAAATCACCAATCCTTGGGTAAAAGTATTTTTAAAAATATTGCCTGCACTAAACATCTTGTAATGATGATTTCCTACACAGCCACATTCACATGAAACACACTTCTCATTAGGTCTTACAAGCCATAAAAGCTCAATGTAGTGTGTGGACAGATATTCACCATTTTACGTTAAGATCTTGAGCATTACTGCTTTTGATTTCTATGGGGCAGCTGAGAGGCAGCCATCACGTCAGAGTATGATAAGCCATAAACAGTAGTTTCCACAGCCCAGATTCCTCACTAAGATTTCTATCCTAAGAAATAGATAAGTGACAATAGAACCTAAGATAGAATCCTGTAGATTTAAACAAGATTCAGTTTGCCATTTAGTTGTGTTGAACTTGATGTCCAATACTTGTTTTAGAAGAAAAGTAACACTGATAACTCCAGGAAGCATCACTTATACATCTAGAGAAAAAATACATCCCAGACTCCAAATTATGACTCAGATACCAAACATGATCTGAGAGAGGATAGGACCCATGTCTAGTGATATCATCGGATTAGTTATGTGAAATCCAATAATTTCATGAATAGAAACACCACCGATGAAGTGAATTTTTGGAAAGGTCCAAGCCAATGTTTACAGAATGCTAGAAAATGTGAAACTGTGGACAAATCTCGTAAGCCCTGGAAGAATGACTACCGTGATCCTTCGCGGATCTTCTGGCGCTGTGTTTTCAAGCAACTGTTGTAATTTTTGCACAAAACATTATCTTATTAAAATGAGTAATTTAGTTTATACATGTTTGACATATTGATCACATCTTTGTTTATAGTGCTTAAAATTAAAAACACAAATAATGAGCTTCTAAGAATGTCTCAAGTCACAAATATTACATCATAAATGTAAAACAATATTGAAATACATTTTAATTTATCAGGAAGAGAAGCATGTCAATGATTCCTAGATAATGCTGTATTTTAAAATATCTAGAAGCCCTGCATACCTGTGTAAGCACAGTGCTCACATGGACTACATCTTGACAGGGAGATAAAATATGGAAAAGTGTTTCCTGTGCATTTGACTGTATTCCAGACTTTGAAGGATGAATGCTATTTGTGCCATTTAAGATGTGACTTGAAACAATTTTAGATCACAGTTTGTATAATGAATCTCATTTCTCCAGTGTTGTCACTAAGGAAACAATATGCTTCCTATATGCTAATAGGAAGTTCAGCACACTGTGTGAGGAAAGCCTGACTGGAATTACCTTACATAGAACTGCGTAAGGGCATACTCACAATAGCAAAGACACAATGATTTCTAAAGAATTTGATGCAACTTATAACAAGAAATTGTTCTGGAGTTCTCAGAGCAAAATATACAGACAAACATATATACAACATATGGAAGATTAGTTAAGAATAATAAAATTTAAACAGGAAAGTATGAAATTACTAATAGGAGAAGTCTAATATGTGAAGGAAATGAAAACTGCAAAACATGTTAATTTATTAGAAGTCAGAAAATTACAAAAATATTAAACTGAAAGCCATGTTTAAATTCATTTTAAAAGTTTAAACTTTAAATTATTTGAAAATACATAATCAGAAACAGAAACATTTATAATTAAGACTTCAATATAACACTATAGAATGTAAATACATATGAAAATTTTAATTCTTTAAATTATTCCCCTGTCTCTTAAAAATAACTTTTAGTCATGGGCATAAAAGAAAAGATGCCTATAAAAATTTCACTCAAGTATCAAAAAGAACCCATAAAAAGCAGTTATCTTTTCACCAGAATGTTTTTACCTTTTACCAGATATCCAAGGAAAAGTTATTTAAATGTATGTTCATTCTCTGGGTAATCAGAAAAAGATAGCACCAAAGTTTAGTTTATAAAGCTAGCATAGTTCAGAGAAGAAAATCTATCAAATACAACATAAATTAGGAGAGTGAAGTATTGACTTACTTATAAATATGCATGTAAAATCTTAAGTGAAATAATTGCAAGTCAGACACAGCAGTAAATTGGGAGAATAATAAACCATAACTGGACAGAGTTCACCCAATGAATTTAAAGAAGTTAATATTAATACAATACAAAGTTTCAATTGGTCAAGTGAGAAACTATATAATATCCCCTTCACATACACCCAGAAAATTTTTTGTAGACAATATTTATTGCTAATAAGCAGCTTTGAAGAACTTAGTTTGCATTTTAAAAACCTAAGTTGATGTTGAATATGTATTTGAGGTTGACATTTAGGTGACATCAAGGACAGAGATGCAATGTAGAGATCCCATTTTATATTTCATTTATGTGGGCAGACATAAGAAATAGATGGAAATTTATTCAAAGAAAAAATTAGCAACATATGTCTTTATCTTACAGATGACTTACTTGTATACTAGATATTGTGTGATAAAACTACATTGTTTTCATCATCCAAATATAAAATTGTCATATGACTGTACAATGTAATACCTTTGTGTCTACAAAAAAATTCCTTATATATCTAGATAGGCTTGCTAATCAGTAAGTAAAAAGTTAAATTTACTTATGTTTTTATAAGTAAATGGTTTTATATAGAGTATTTTGAGGTAAAATATGACATAAAATGGACACAGATGTATAGAAAATTTGCACTATTGGGGTTCCTATCTAATATAACAGACCATATATAAAGATAACAATAACTTATAAAGTTGTTTACTTATAAGAAACAAATTAATTAAAATATAATTAAAATTTTTTTGAAAATGTTTATATATCAAATGAATTCATTTCTTTATCTGCATTGAATGCCAAAATAGAGGTGCGGTTTTCAGGATAGAGGGGTGGGTAGGAGTATAGGAAGGATAAGGAGAGGTCGTTGGGGATGAAGCAAGCCAGATGCATCCAGTAGAAGCTTCGTTTTGCAGCAGATGGAGAGCACTGGTGATTATACAGTTGGTCAAAGTGTAGCAAACAACCAACCTTGGGGCTCCCAAAATGGGCAGGACAGGGGCATCCCAGAGGACCAGCGTAGGACATTTGCTTCACAATAGTGTATGGGAGTGAAGCTGCTCCCAGGAAATGCCACAAATAAAGTCACCTAAACAAGACCATCATAAAAACACAAGTTGACATGACAACATGGAGGGTCGAAAGGTACTACCATTAGGTGAAGAACTACAGGCTGCGGATAGAGGCTGAATTAATCTTCCCTATGGATGGGCCAAACCTAAGCAGTCAGCCCTACCAAACACTGAACGACATTAACTGAAGGATTGGCAAGCTTTGTATGTGACATGTGTGTATGTGTGTGTGTGTGTGTGTGTGTGTGTGTGTACTATGTGAGATATATATTGTACATCATACATCATATATATCATATATCATATACCATATATATGTGTGTGTGTATGTGTATATATATATATGTGTGTGTGTGTGTGTGTGTGTGTGTGTGTATACACACACACACACACACACACACACACACATATATGCTTAAGGAAGAAGTCATGAACCTGAGGCAGAGTCTAGGACACAGAGAAGTGAGAGCTAAAAGAGGAGGGTAGGGTAGAAAAGATGTGACTACAGAAAAAATTAAAAATGTATTATATATATATGAAACTATTGAAAATATGTGATAACTTATAAAATAAGAATAAGAAACTCATAGCTTAATTTCACATTGAAAAGCTTGATCATAAAATTAGAAACTTCTTACTCAGTTCAATGGTATTTGATTTACTATAGCTATTATTTGTAGAAAAGAAACGGGGAACTATGTTTGCATAGATTAAGGACCAAGGATGGCAGAGGCTGGAGAAAAAAAATCTATGTCAGTTATTAAACCAGGGGCAATCTAAGCTTTGAAATCCAGAAATGAATTCTCTGTGAACCCATATGAGCAATTAGGCAGCACAACGCTCATCCCTCTCTTGAGCTGGAGGTTTCAGTTGCATACCAAAGACAAGGCTTAACAGTAATGCACATGCCTGCATTTAACAAAATGCTTGATGTGTGCTCCTGAAAATGTAGCTTAAGGTTTTATAATGAGAGAAATGAAGAAAAATTAGTATCACCACACTCTCATCTTCCCTGAAACGTGTGCTAGTCCAAACAATTTCTACAATTGAAAATTACTAGGAACCTTTTAAATGCTTTCATGATTCCCTGTCATGAATAATATTGTATTATGACAACAAATTAAGGAGGCATAGGGTTGCCAGTTTAAAGATGATGTATGAACAAAAGATTATAGGCTTTGCAAATAATTTCTCCTTCTTTGAAGATATCTTGTCAATGGCTATCATTTTACAGATGACAGATTGAACTATCATCATCAAATTATATAAAAGTTATAAGTATTTGAATAATAATATGTCATCTGCTGATTGCTACTCTTCTCTGGTGCTTGTGCTCATACCTTGCAATGAATTACACATTTTGCGAATATATCCTACTTCTGGGATTAAAAAAAAAAAGTTACCGAAAGCAACCTGGTGATGAAAGGGTTTATTTCATCTTGAAGCTCTCACACTCCGTTATTGAGGAATGAGTTATTACAGGGCAGTAATTCAAGCCAGGGACCTAGTGGCAGGAACTGAGGGAGGCTAGTTTCTCTTCATGGCTTGCTCAGCCTGCTTTTCCATAGCACACAGGATCACCAGCCCAGGGCTGGTAGAGCTCCCAGTAAGCCGGGGCCTCACACATCAATCATTAATAAGGAAAAAGCTCTACAGACTTGCCAACAGGTCTATTTGATTTTCTCAGATGAGGCTTCCTGTTCCAAAGCGATTCTAGCTCGTGTCAAGCAGTCCCAACTTGCCACACAACTGATTTGTTGTCGACCCAACATCCCTAGTCAACTAGGATATTTCCTTTTCCACATGTTTCTAAGATGACATGCCAATAACGATATCTCAATATAAAACATAAATAACTTTAAGAGTACCACAGTCTTTAAAGTTTGGCCTCTTTAAAAGAACATATGCTCTTACGAAATCCAAACCTATTTCAAATATCCCCAGAATCTTTGTATACAAATAATTTACAATGTATCTAAAACTCCAAAGAGTTTTAAAAGTTCAAAGTCTTTCAAATGTAGGCTGTTGTAAAAGAAAGAAAGAAAGAAAGAAAGAAAGAAAGGAAGGAAGGAAGGAAGGAAGGAAGGAAGGAAGGAAGGAAGGAAGGGATAGAAAAGAAAGAATAGAAAGAAAAGAAAGAAGGAAGGAAAGAAAGAAACCAATTAAATACTTTTTCACCATTGAAATTAATCATCACACCATCATAATCAAAGCAAAACACAAAACAAACAAGAATTAAACAGTGTAAAGCTCCAGGGACCCATGGTTGATTTTTAAACGTCCAAAACCCCTTACACACACACACACACACACACACACACACACACACACCTCTCAAGCCTGGACTTGTTCTATCCCATGGATGATGCTGTCATTGGTGGTTGCTGCACGGTACTGACATCTCCAAAAGGCTGAGACTTCTACCCTAGTGTCACTTAGTTTCTCCTGGGCACTTTTAGGGACTCTGACCATGTCCAAACTTCTCTCCATGATCCCTTCTATTCCTGTGGTTTCTATAGCAATTGATGCAGTTATCCTCACCAGCTGACTCTTCCAACCTTTATTCAGAGGCGTTATCCCTGCCACACCATGCCAAATCTCAACTTCTCCCCATGACCCATTCTTCTTCCATGCCTTCGAAAAAAGTACCAGTTGGGATACTCTTCCATATTACCAAGTCAGCCGTCAGCATGAGGTGTAGCATTGGCGACCTCAGATTATAGCCTCATGTGCTGACCCAGAGGAAAAACTTTCCCAAAATCTTAATCACAGTTGATTCTTCAGCTATTCTCCTAGGTATATACCCAAAAGATGCTCCAACATATAACAAGGATACATGCTCCACTATATTCATAGCAGCGTTATTTATAATAGCCAGAAGCTTGGAAGAAGCCAGATATCCCTCAAAAGAGGGATGGATACAGAAAAGGTGGTACATTTACACAATGGAGTACTACTCAGTTATTTAAAACAGTGAATTCATGAAATTCTTAGGCAAATGGATGGAACAGGAAAATATCATCCTGAGTGAGATAAGCCAATCACAAAAGAACACACATTGTATTCACACACTGATATTAGCCCAAAAGCTTGGAATACCCAAGATACAATTCACAGACCACATGAAGCTCAGGAAGAAGGAAGAACAAAGTGTGGATGCTTCAATCCTTCTTAGAAAGGGGAACAAAATACTCATGAGAGCAAATACGGAGACAAAATGTGGAGCAGAGATTGAAGGAAAAGCATACATAGACTGACCTACCTGGGGGATCCATCCCCTATACAGACACCAAACCTAGACACAATTGAGGATGCCAAGAAGTGCCTGATATAGCTGTCTCCTGAGAGGCTCTTCCAGAGCCTGACAAAGACAGAGGTGGATGCTCACAGCCAACCATTGCACTGAGCATGGTATCCACCATGGTGGAGTTAGAGAAAGGACTGGAGGAACTGAAGGGATTTGCAAGCCCATAGGAAGAACAACAACAATATCAGCCAACCAGGCCCCCAAAGCTACTAGAGACTAAACTACTAACCAAGGAGTACACATGGATGGACCCAAGGCTCCAATCACATATGTAGCAAAGGATGGCCTTGTTGGGTATCAATGGGAGGAGAGGGCCTTGGTCCTGTGAAGGCTTGAGGCCCCAGTGTAGGGAATTCGAGGGAGGGGAGGCAAGAGTAGATGGGTGGGTCTGGGAACACCCTCTTGAAGCAGGGAGAGGGGGGCATTGAACGGGAACCCAGAAAATTTTATCCCTGGTAAGGGGATAACATTTGAAATGTAAATAAAGAAAATATCTAATAAAAACAAATTTTAATTACTAATGAAATAATCATTCTGTTAAGTTGTCAAATCTGTTTTGTTATCCAACAATATGAAACTAGTACAGGTAGGAAATTAGCTGCTATACAATAATTGGCAGGGACAATTTGCTCTAACACCAAACCATTTTTTTTCTGAAATATTTTAAAGCGTGAAAAACTCACTGTTCTCTTTAAATTCGTTAGTTCGTTTGTCGTGCTTTGCGTCTCTCTCAGCACCTCATTCATGGCTTCTTCATCGCCTTCGATGTCCAGGTTCACAGACTCAATGGAGGTCGTGTAGTGGGCGTCCAGGCTGCTGAGCTTGTCCAGTTCCTTCCTAAGGGAGAGGCAACGCTGGCTCTTATCCACGTTGAAAAGACAGTTGTATTTAAACCACTCTCTAACTTAGTAGGAACCAATGACACTTATCCTAAAAATTCTCCCATCCCAGAGCAGGTCTAAATTCCTAAAATACTCAGATATTAAGTAAAGAGTGTGTATAAAAACAGACTAGTACTCTTGTTTCCCATAGAAAAGAATGGAGAGAAAATTTACATATATATATATATATATAAAAATACATACACACACATATATGTATATATATTACTCTATATACACTCTATATTACTCTCATTTATATTACTATATATAATACATATATAGCTCTCTATATATTACTATTTTAATATATATTTATAATTATATTATATAATTATAATCTATAATATATTTAATATATTAGATTATAATATATAATATTTGATATATTAGATTATAATATATAATATTTATTATATTATATTATATTATATTATATTATATTATATTATATTATATTATATTATATATTTAGTATATAATATATAATTATATTATATAATTTAATATATATAATTATACATATATTACTTGCCTCTTTGGGGAGTTTGTTTTGGATTGTCTTGTGGGAGAAGTTGGGTAATAATAAAATGATAGAAAGCTATTGGGCATTTAAAAATCATCATTTCCGCATCCACTAATCAGGAGAACACTATAGGGAGGGCGAGTCATGCTCTCTCACTCTGCTGTTAAGAACTAGTATACAAGTATATTAACTTTTAAAAAAGGACGGTATTGGCAGAGTATTGGGCATGTAGAGCAATGAAACAGAACCCAGAAGATACAAACAGAACTATGGGAATAGGACTCGATGAGTCTTGACCATGTTTCACATGCCCTGTTGTGCCAGGATGTGTTCATGAACCCACAAAGACCAAGGAGCCAAATTCTAATGTACTCACATTAGGGCCTCTTTATTCAAGCTGCATACCATCATCTCTGGGATGATGGGACATACCATCATCTCTGATGCAGGAGAATGGGAGGGAGCCTTGAGCCCAAACTCAGGCAAACATTTATAGAGGCAAGGAGGGGTGATCTAGCCTGGTACATATCTGATTGGGGGGGGGTCCACTATGGCCTTTAACATAATGGGCTGATGCTGGAAGCCAAACCATAAACTTAACTTTTACATTTTTTTCCTGATTGGTGGTTGTTAGGAAGAAAAGTGTCAGGGGCAGCCTTGTAACCTGGGGATGCAGATTTGTTGTGGAATAACCTGGAAATTGGTGCTAGACAGCTCAGGTATTGCTCAGGAGAAGCCTGGAAACTGATGCTAGGCCTGTTAGTTAACTTGAGTTTAATCTTAGGTCAGGTTCTCTAAAATGGAGTCTGAGCCCAAAAGCTCTCTCAGCCCTTTAACCAAAGCAGTGTGACACAGGGCACCGGATTACATGGAAGCTCAAGTAGAGAGGAGAAAGGCTAAATCTGACTAAATCTTAAGCGTCATCCATCTAACTCTTCCAAGTATAACATGTAAAGCTAGATACAATATGCTAGAAGAAAACCCTTTGCTATCGGAGCATTAGAACAAGAGGTTTCCCATGGCACCAAGCTTGTAAAAAAAAGAAATGGCAAACTGAATTCTAACACAATTTAAAACTTTTCCATGACAAAACACACCCATAAAGGGATAAAAAGATAAACCTTTTAGAATCACAAGATAGTTGCAATTTACATATCTAACTTTAAACTTGAATTCTCTATATAAAAAAAAAATCTATACCAGCCAGAAAAAAAAACTCTTGAGCAGATATTTCATAAAAGAATTCACTATCATGTCAGCACAAAATGTGCAAAAGAAATTTGGAATTAAACTTTCAATGCTACAAAAGAATGCTAGAGCGGATGAGTGGCTTTCTTCTAAAAAGTAATCCCCTCTTGCTGGTGTGGATGTTTAATGGCTTCTCTACACTGCGCCACTGGTTGCAGGTTTTTCGGTTTTAACTAATACATACTTAGCACACAGTCTGGCAAGCATGTTCAAAGATGAGCATTCTATAGACAAGAAAACGTAATGCTCACACAGATCTAGCACATGAATGTCTAAAATAGTTTTGATCAGACTAACAAGAAAGAAGAAACTAACCAAATGCCCCCTGTCCTAGTCAGGCTTTCTATTCCTGCACAAACATCATGACCACAGAAGCAAGTTGGGGAGGAAAGGGTTTAATTCAGCTTACACTTCCACATTGCTATTGATCACCAAAGGAAATCAGAACTGGAACTCAAGCAGATCAAGAAGCAGGAGCTGATGCAGAGGCCATGGGGGGATGTTTCTTACTGGCTTGCTTCCTCTGGCTTGCTCATCCTGCTTTCTTATAAATTCCAAGACCACCAGCCCAGAGATGGTACCACCCACAAGGTGCTAGGCCCTCCCCCTTGATCACTAATTGAGAAAATGCCCCACAGCTGGATCTCATGGAGGGATTCGCCCAGCTGAAGCTCCTTTCTCTGTGATAACTCCAGCCTGTGTCAACTTGACACTCAAAACCAGCCAGTACAATTGACCCCTTGTCAACTTGACATACAAACACATCACTATTAAGCCTCAATCCTCACTTTCTTATTCATTTCCAAGATCTAAATAACTTTAAAAATTCCACAGTCTTTATATATTAAAAGTTCAATCCCTTTAAAATATCCAATATCTTTTAAAATTCAAAGTCTTTTAAAAATTCAAAGTCTCTTAACTGTGGGCTCCACTAAAATACTTTCTTCCTTCAAGAGGGAAAAGTATCAGGACATACTCACAATCAAAAGCAAAAATCAAACTTCAACCATTCAATGTCTGGGATCCACTCACGGTTTTCTGGCCTCCTCCAAGGGCTTTGGTCACTTCTCCAGCTCTGCCCTTTATAGCACACACCTGGTCTTCTAGGCTCCAACTGCCTGCACTCTGCTGCTGCTGTTCTTGGTGGTCATCTCATGGTACTGGCATCTCCAAAACACTACTGTCTTCTGCTGTAATTAGGCTTCACCAATAGCCTCTCTTCATGGTGCCAAACCTCAACTCCTTTACATGACCCATCTAGTCCTGGGCCATCAGCTGCAAATGAAGCTGCACCTTCACCAGTGGCCTTCCTCAGCCTCTCACAGTGCTGAGCCTTGGGTGCTCTTCCTGGCCCCTTCATGCCTTCAAAACCAGTACCACCTGAGTGACTCTTACACATTACCAAGTCCTACCACAGCACAAGGTACAACCTTGGCTATTTCTGGAACACAGCCTCTGTGTGCTCTCAGAAAACACTTCCCAGAATATTTCGCCTCAGTGATGCTGGCCTCTTCTTAATCACTGCTAATTTCTTAGCTCCAGCTAACCAGCCTCAATAGTCCCAGTAACACAAAGGTTTGCTTTAGTGGTTCTGGAATCTTGTTAATCACAGCTGATTCTTCAGCCCCAGCTAACCAAAACCACAGAATCTTCACAATCAAAACATGGCCCTGATAAGAGTCTTTAATCTTCCCTCTGAAATTTCACAAGCTAGGCCTCCATCTTCTATGCTGTTCTCAACAATATCTTCCAAGTTCCTACACAGAGCTCTTAACACTAAATAGATCATCTAGCCCAAAGTTCCAAAGTTCCACAGTCTTCCCCAAAACATGGTCTGGTACTCACAGAAATACCCCACTACACTGTTATCAATTTGTCTTAGTCAGGGTTTCTATTTTTGCACAAACATCATGACCAAAAAGCAAGTTGGGGAGGAAAGGGTTTATTCAGCTTACATTTCCACACAGCTGTTCATCACTAAAGGAAGTCAGGACTGGAACTCAAGCAAGTCAGGAAGCAGGAGCTGATACAGAGGCCATGGAGGGATGTTTCTTACTAACTTGCTTCCCCTGGCTTGCTCAGCCTGTTCTCTTATAGAATCCAAGAATACCAGCCCAGGGATGGCACCACCCACAAGGGGCCCTCCCCCTTGATCACTAATTGAGAAAATGCCCCACAGCTGGATCTCATGGAAGCACTTTCCCAACTGAAGCTCCTTTCTCTGTGGTAACTCCAGCCTGTGTCATGCTGACACACAAAACCAGCCAGTATACACCTCAAAGTGTGATTGGTTAGGCAAACTCAGTACACTCATACCATGAAATCCCATTTAGTAATAAATTCCTTGACATTCTTGGAATTTATCTGCTAAGGTGGATTAATCTTAATGGGGAAAAAAAAACAAAAGCAAAAACAACAACCCAAAGGTCGCTTGTTCCATGATGCTTTTATGTAACATGCCCAAATGATGAAGATCTGAGGCTGGGGGGCAGAGAAGGAATAGGGGTACAGAGAAAGGCAGCACAGTAGATGACACCATTCCTTACTGGGTTCAAGTCAGTAGTTACATGCAATTTACATGCAAGAGAAAATTATATATAACTACACATGTAATTCATCCATGTGAATTAGTGCATGTAAAGGCATGGCGCATGGGAAAAACTGTGCAGGGCCTGTTTCCTAATCTATCAAAGTTCCAGTCTCTAAGCTATCCCCCACTGGAAGAAGCCTGTTGAAGGGAATTGAGAACCACAGACTTCTTTGTGTCTGTAATTACTTATAAAGAAAAATAAACAATTCACATTCTTCTGCATGTTGACCTCCAGTTGAACCAGCACCATTTGTTGAAAAGGCTATCTTTTTTTCCACTGGATGGTTGTGGATCCTTTATCAAAGATCAAGTGACCATAAGTCTGTGGGTTCATTTCTTGGTCTTCAATCCTATTCCATTGATCCACTTGCCTGTTGCTGTACCAATACCATGCAGTTTTTAACACAATTGCTCTGTAGTACTGCTTGAAGTCAGGGATATTGATTCCCCCAGAAGTCCTTTTATTGTTGAGAATAGTTTTAGCTATCCTGGGTTTTTTGTTGCTCCAGATGAATTTGAGAATTGCTCTTTCTAGATCTATGAAGAATTGAGTTGGGATTTTGATGGGGATCGCATTGAATCTGTAGATTGCTTTTGGCAAGATGGCCATTTTTACTATATTGATCCTGCCAATCCAGAAGCAAGAAATATTTTTCCATCTTCTGAGGTCTTCTTCGATTTCTTTCTTCAAGGACTTGAAGTTCCTGTCATACAGATCTTTCGCTTGTTTGGTTAGAGTTACGCCAAGGTACTTTATGTTGTTTGTGGCTATTGTGAAGGGTGTTAT